>CM033432.1:54583051-54913051 GCA_019425775.1 Rafetus swinhoei | reverse complement strand
GGCCCTGCAAGCCGCAGTTCACACAATGCAAATGGGCAAAGCCAGGAAACTAGACAGGGACAGGCTCTTCTCCTAGCCCACCCCAGGCTGGCCAGGATGAGAAGGCAGCTTCTCGCTGCTCCCGGATATCCGTGTGCTTCCCATTTGCCACCCGTTTCTACACCCCCAGGTGTTCAGACGGGTGCGTAGGAAGGCCGAGCGTCCTAGCACTAGGTTGCCCGCCCTGTGGGTTTTCTGTCTTGCAGTGAGCGCGGCCTCATTTGCTACGGCTTCCCCGTCCCTTGGACCTGCGTGGCTGGCCAGCTCTTCTGGCTGATGCAGGAGAGGCACAGCTCTGCTCCCATCTCCTCACTGCTCCCTCTATGCGTATCAGGGATGTCCTTGCCTCTTCTGCCTGATCCTTGCCCCTGGGATTTTCAGAAGAGCCTAACGGAGTTAGGCACCCATTGAGAATGAATGGGATATGGGTACATGTAGGCCCCTTTGAAAACCCCATTTTCCACTGGTGTGCTTCATGGTGCACCCCGAACATCGCCAGTGTCTCGGTGCCAGAGAGAACACCATCCTGGTGGGTGTTTCTCGTCCTTCTCATGCGAGATCACACAAAGCTTCTCCGCCCCATTACAGTCCGCACCCCACAGGCCCCAGTGACGTCGGGGTAAAAAGGGCACAGTTGCGAAGAAACACCATGCAAAGGGCGGCCCCGCAACGTTCTGCTTGAAACCTTTTTTCAGCCAAACGTTGGGTTTTTGACTCAATGAATTTTCACATGTCATCATCATCATCACATCACAATTTTCATTTTTTGGGGGTTGGAAAATAGACCATGATTTTTTTTTCCAGTTTTTATCTCAACGTTTTCAACTTTTGTTCAAAAAGCACCAGTTTTAGGTTACGGAAAATTGTTTTTTAAACAAAACGTCAAAAAAAAGTCAAAAAGTCAATTATTCTGCTGGAACAACTCCCATTTTCTACCCAGCTGAGGTGTTTGTCGCTCCAGTAGTTCACAGCAGGACTAGCGGTAGGTCGGATAGCATGGAGGGAAAGGGGGGGGAAGAAATCCAGGGGAGGCCAACCCTTCAGTGTGGCAGTATCTCGATAACCTGCTCTTCTTGCTCCCTGATGCTCAGGAGAGTCTGGAAGACGGTGGAAGGGGTCACGTAGCAAGAGCGACCAAGTAGAGAACCGCCCAAGGCATGTACCATTTCTGGCCAAGGCCATTTTCAGTGTGAGCCCCGGCGCTGAGGAGCAGGCTGGCGAGCCGGCTGTCCAAGGAGGTTTTCACGCCCAGCGCAGGGGTGATGGAGCTGTCAGACAGATGGTTTTACCTTTGCTCCCTGGCTGTTGCTGCAGAAGGGCTACCCGTCCCCTGTGAATTACCTGCCCCTGCTGCTACCCAAACAGAGTCCGTGACCTTGGCTGCTCCTCAGCGCCGCATGTGAGCCGCTGGAGGGGGAGGCGGGGAAGCAGCGAGGGTAGGGGGGAATGATTCCTCGCCCTCAGAGGCGCCTGCAGTGAAAAGCCTTCCTGGGACATTCTACCATGCAACAATAGCAGCCTAATTGTCCCCGAGCGCACAGCTGGGCCTGGCCAGTGTGTGGCATGACTCATTGCTGCTAATTACAGAGCAGGGGGAAGCCGACGAGGCTGCCCGCCGAGGTGAGCTGGTGGTTCAGACGCCGCAGCCTCACCCGGAGAGGGAGACCACAGCTCACATTTACCCCAGCGGCTCCAGGTTGCTCAGGGGTGGGCAGAAACGGCTCCCCCTCGCCGACAGTTCTGCTGAGGGAAGAGGAGTTCTGCTCATGTACCGGCAAAGCTTGGGAGGGAGCGTGAGGGGCAGATATTCCTCGCGCACATGTTCTAAACTTGGGCCAGTATTAAAAGAGACAACAATAGGTGTGGTGGAATGGGGTGAGCCAGTGGGAGATGGCCAAACATATAGGAATGAGAGAGTAGGTCATGGTGGGGGAGCAGTGGTGCTTCCTAGGAAAGCATCGCGTCAAAGTAAAAACCGCAAAGGAATCCAGTGGTATCACAGGCTCGCTCTGGATAGAAATTCCTTGTTTGAACAATACAAATACAGCCACAGGGACACGCTAGTGCCCACCTGACCAGGATGGTGACAGTGATTGTGAAATGCTTGGGGAGATTAGAGAGGCTGCAGAGACAGAAAACATCATAATAACGGGGGATTTCAGCTGTCTTCATGTTGGCTGGTTAGATGTCCCTTCGGGAAGGCGTGCAGAGAGACATGTTCTAGACATGATAAATGACTGCTTGTCCTGCCACCCACACGGGGAGAGGCAATTCTGATTTAGTTCTAAGTGAAACACAGGAGCTGGTCTGAGAGGTGAGTACAGTTTAGCCCTTTTAAGTTCCCCGCCTGGCTTTACATTTAACATCGTTGTAGGAGGGGAAATGCCAAAGAAGCTCGCCGCCGTGGGAACTGCACAAAAATGAGGAAGCTATTTCAATAGAAATTAAAAGGAACAGTGGCAAGGTGCAAAATGCCTGCAAACTGTACAAAGGCTATTTAAACCACCCGAACAGAGGCCCAAACTAAAGGCATGCCTCCGCATAAAATAAGAAAAAACAGTTGAAAGAGGGAAAAAAAGACACCATGGATAAACAACGGAGTAAAAGAGGCAGTTAGAGGCAAAACAAGCGAACTTCAAAAATCGGAAGTCAAATCCTAATGTAAAAGAAAAGCATAAACTCTTGCGAGTCAAGTCTCGGAGAACAATACGGCAAGCCAAGAAAGAATTTGAAGAGCAATTAGCTAACAGTAGGAAAGCTGAGAGACTCTTTTTCGAAGTACATTAAAACCAGGAAGCCGGCTCAATATTCAGTAGCGCCCCTGGATGAGCAAGGTGCGAAAGGAGCACTCAGAGAAGACCAGGCCCTCATGCAAAAGCGAAATGAATTCTTTTCATTGGGCTTCTCTTCAGGAAGATGCAGGGTAGCAACTCATACTCAAGCCATTCTTTTTAGGTTACAAAGCTGAGGAACTGTCCCAGATTGAGATGTTCATAGATAAGGTTCCAAGGGGGGCAGCCGTGTTAGTCTGTAACGTCTGATGAAGTGGGTCTTACCCATGAAAGCTCTCTATATTTTTTTTCTCCAGAACTACTCGTTGTTTTTATAGATAAGGTTGTGGAGCAAACAGACAAATTAAACCGGAGTAAGTCACCAAGACTGATGATGTTCATACAAGAGTTCTGAAGGAGCTCAAATGTGAAATTGCAGAACTGCTAACTGTGGTATATCACCTATCCCTTAGATCAGCCTCTGTTCCAGATGATTGCCCAATAGCCTATTGAAAAAGTACTCTGGAGGCAATCCTGGCAGTGATAGGCTGGCACAGATAATTTCAGCACCAGGCAAATTGATTGAACCAATAGTCAAGAACAGGATTATCGGACATCTAGATAAACGCAACATGTTGGGGAAGAGTTAACATGGTTTCATAAAGGAAAATCATGCCTCGCCAATCTACTAGAATCTTTAAGGAGGTCAACAAGCGTAGGGACGAGGGTGCTTTAGTGCATACAGGCACTTGAAGTTCTAGAAAGTCTTTGCCGAGGTCCCACGTCCAAGTCTCTTCAGCAAAGTGAGCTGTCATGGGACTTAGCTCACCTTAGCTTAGCACCTAAGCTAAGAGGGAAGGTCCTCTCCTGGACCAGTAACTGGTTAAAAGGCAGGAAAGAAAGGGTAGGGATCCGTGACGAGGTTTCATAATGGAGAGGGACAGTGGACTTCCTCGCGGGATCCGTACAACGCATTCATCAATGGTCTGGAGAAGGTGATGAAGGGCGAGGAGGCAAAATTTGCAGACAGTGTAAAATGACGTCAGATGGTGAAGTCCAAAGCTGACTCTGAACAGTGATGAAGGGAACTCTCGAAGTAGAGTGTCTGGGTGACAAAATGACAGATGAAGTTCCCGGTTGAGAAGTGCAAAGTAATGCACATTGGAAGCCATAATCCCAGCTGCCCATACAGTGTGCTGGCAAATCAGCTGTTCCCACTCAAGAAAGATCTTGGCATCATTGTGGATAGTTCTCTGAAAGCAGCTGCTCCATGTGCAGTGGCAGTCCAAGAGGCTACCAGAAGGGTAGGAACCGTTGGGAAAGGCGTAGATAATAAGGCACTTAAGACCATACTGCCACTATATAAATCCACTAGAATTTGTATCCGGTATTGCCTGGGTCCTTCAGGGCAGGGGTCTGGCGGTGGAGTATGGGGGGCAGGTGAGGGGTTGAGGAGGGGCTCAGGGCAAGGGGCTGAGGATGTGGTGGGCGCAAGAGTAAGGGTTGGGGTGGGAGGGGCTTAGGGCGGGTGGTCCCATCTGGTGGGGTTTTCTATCCTCCCCCAGCCATCCCAGCTGGTGTCCCAGCTCCCTTCTCGTTCTCCCCAGCCCCCCTTTCTGGTGTGCCCCTGCCTGTCCAGAAGCTGCTGCTTGCTGTATAGATAGCCAGCGTAGGGAGGGAGCAGCACCTCACCCCCACCTGCACGGGGCGAGGGGGGGCTTACTGTGTCAACCCCGACAATTAGCAATAGCAAACAGGCTTGTAAAAATCAGCCTGTGTTTGTGAACAGCTCATGAAGAGCAAAATGAGCAGAATAAACTAATCACTAGGAACAGTTCATGCATTTCTAATAATTCCACGCAACCCTGTACTTATCCTTCTGTGTCAGCTCTTGCCTGCTGTGCACACGTAAACCTGCGGCGCAGAACCCGGCCTCTCCCCCGCCGGCTTGCCTCCAGACACGCACAGGCAGAATGTGACTTCCCCAGGACAGCCCTGGCAAGTCTACAAGCCTGGGAAGCGGGACCAGAAGGCAGCTCGCAGGAAGGTCAAAGGAAAGGAGAAGGATGGAGAAGCTGACTGTTGGGGGAAGTGCAGTAAAGCATAGATCAAGTATTAGTGCAGTCATGTGTTTGTGGGCCCACAGAGGGGGTGGGCTGTGTCGGTGGGACCAGCCAAGCCAATAAGAATATTAAAAAGGTGACACGGCTAGAAAACTCATCTCGTTCAAAGAGAGGAAATACGTTTTGTGGGCCCCTATCAAATATGGTTATTCTTCCTGCGGCATTCAGCGAGACAAAGCAAACATGGTTAGCCCCGGCGCTGTGGGGATATTAGAACCATGGAAATGATCAAATGCCAGAGATTTTATTTCTTTCAAATAAAGAACATTACAGCGGGGGGCATGGGCTCGGGCCAGGAGGAAGGGAATAGGGTATTACCAGCTGGAGTTTTGTACATTTTTGCAGTAAGCTTCTGTTTTCAAATTTGATAAGAAAGATGCCACCTCCACATCCCCAGAGAACTTTAGAGCAAGTTAATATAGAAGGGCAATGTCTCTTTTTCAGCAAAGCTTCCCTGGGAGAGTAATTAAAAAGTGCCGCTCTAGAAGTGATCAGGAGGATGTATGTTGAAAAAACCAAAAGTTTGGCTCTCCGTGTCCTGCACTGTAGTGACAGTGCCTTGGGGAATGACCTTGAGGGAATGTGACTTTGGGGGCTCTGCTAGGTGAGGAGAGAACAGTGAACTGTCACATACGTGTGCTGTGACTTAGGGTTTGTCGTCACTTACTCCAAGATTGATGCTGTGGACATTGAGCTCCTGCGGTTGAATTTAGCGGGTCTAGGAAGGACCCGCTAAATCGACCGCTGATGGTGCCCCTGTTGACCCCAGCATTCCACCGGGTCATGAGGAGTAAGGGAGGTTGACAGGAGAGTTTCTCCTGTTGGCCTCCCACACTGGGGACGCTGCAGAAATTTTACCTCGGGTAAGTCACTACACTCTTCACGTAGCTGAGGTCTGTGTCATAGCTCGACTTTTTTTGGTAGTGTAGACTTGGCCTAATAGAAGTGGGCAGATATCTTAATAAGTTGGAGAACTGGGCCATAAATGACAAAATGAAATTCATCAGTGAATATTCATTGGGCCAAAGAGGAGAGAGGTGGGAGTCGAACACGGTTATTAATTCCTAAAGTGTAGCGTTTCAGCCCCATTCCCCCCGCCCCTTTCATTTCCAGTAGAGTTCCAGGCCTAATTGTGTTCCCACTGGCGTCTCCAAGGAGAGCAGGTTGTGTGCTGTGTATGTGCACACTGAGGGAGTTGTATTTTTGGAGTTTTAGGAAGAGGGTTGTAGGACTAAGTCCTACTGAGAACACAGGCTGACTTTCATCCCTCTGAAAAGGGAGAAAACAAAGCTCCTGCTTCCAAATCTTCATGGTTATGGCCTCCTGGCAACTAGAACGTGCTCCAAAAATACAGAATAAATTAAGACTTTTGAGACTGAAAGACTTCTTAACGTCTCCTTTTCGAAATGTCATCAAAGTGCCTGTGTTCCTTCGTGTCCCTCTAGCTCCCACACAATATCATGTTACTGCACAAAATCGGAAACCAAGAGAGTCACGGATTAAGTCACGTAAGAGCCAGTTTGCAAGGGCAGGCATAATAACCTGCTTCAGAAAACTAGCCCGTTAGCTGAATACTAGACATAATTCTGCGTCATTAAAGCCGAAGGGGGTGAAATAAGAGAGGGGGAGGCTGCATATTTTCATCATCACCGCCCAAAGCATCCTGGGTTCCTTTCAGAATGAGAGAGATTGACTTTTCTCCCCATGTTCCTCTCCAAAAGGCCCACTTGGCCTAGGGGAAGTGTGCACTGATGCTGAGATCTAGGCCAGCCTTTCCCTGCGAAGAGCATTGGTGAATCTTGTGCTTTATCGCTCTTCTTTAGTGAGACGTTGGATTGTGCTAATAATGGGCACAGCAGTAGCTCCACGGAGATCCAGTGACCAAATTCCTGGGCACCCACTGGAATTCACAGCCCTGAGTTAGGCACCTGGGATCCCCATGCATTGTGGGGACAGTAGAGGTGTGTCTAAACTACACCCCTCTGCCGACAGAGGGATGTAGATTAGGCACATCGCTGTTGCAAATGAAGCGGGGATTTAAATATCCCACACTTCATTTGAATAGAAATGGCCGCCGCTTTTTGCCGTGGCGGCACTTTGCTGGCAAAAAGCAGCAGTCTAGAAGGGGATCGGTGAACAAGGAAAGCCTTTTCCGACCGATCCTGTAAACCTCGTTGCACAAGGCATAAGGGATCAGTTAGAAAAGGCTTTCCTTGTTGACCGATCCCCATCTAGACTGCTGCTTTTTGCCAGCAAAGTGCCGCCACGGCAAAAAGCGGCGGCCAATTCTATTCAAATGAAGTGCGGGATATTTAAATCCCCGCTTCATTTGCAATAGCGATGTGCCTAATCTACATCCCTCTGTCGGCAGAGGGGTATAGTTTAGACACACCCTAGGTGCCTAAGAGAGGTCTCCCAGAAGCCAGCTAGGAAGTGCCTGTTCACCAGGCCAGCCGTTTCTCATGAAGCCAGATCGACAGGTGCCTGCCTCGCTGTAGCCAGTAGCCCTGTGGTTAAGGCACTCACGTGGGATGTGGGAGACTTGGAATCAAATCCCTGCTTCTGGAGCAGCAACTTCTCCCTCTGCCTAGGAGCGAGCTCTCCCCCGTGGGCAGCCCAGGTCTTGGCCAGCTGCCCACAGCTTCTCTCCTGCCGATTGCTTCCAGTCTGCAAGAGTTAGACCATTTGCCAAGCCAAGTGCGGGGTGCTCTGGAAAACTCTTTGCAGTCGAGAGGCGAATCAGAAGTATGCAAATACAAATCATCAGAGGGATGCGGGGACCTACAGCACTGAGGGAAGTGGAGGCGCTGGAGTGGGTTAGACACTCACAGTGAAGCAAGGTGCAAGTCCTTTGCCTAATGCATCAGCCTCTCTCACAGCTGCTTCATCCGGGTGGCTCATCGTTATCCCGCTGTGGCGTAGTGGGGGGCTGTCTGCTCTGTAACCCGGGGTTCCCCTGCGCTGTGAGGTGTGATTCCCACTGACTCACCCACATGTGGTGATGTAGTGTCTGTACCTTGCTCGTTGCTGTGCTTGGGCTGTGGGCTGTGGATGACCCCTACTGGCCTCTGCCTGTGAGCACTACCCAGCAGGTGGGCTGCCTAAGTCACATAGACAAAGACCCAACTGGTCAGACGAGTTGGGGCAGCTAGGGAACTAGGGAAGTGAGTGTTCAGGGGAAGGGGCAGTCTGGGGCTGGAATCATGAAGGAACCAGTCTAAAGAGGGGCTGGAATCTTGGGGCCCAGGGACCCCATCTCAAAGGGTCTGAGGCATCCTGGCCCAGACTCCTGTAGACACATCACGTCCGTGCTGTGCTGTATCCTGGAGAAGCAATAAACCCCCTCTATTCTACCGGCTGGCAGAGTCTGTTCTTGCTGCGACAGGGGTGCAGTGTTGGGGGAACCCTGACACGTCATCGCACCCGCGACTGACCATAAGACCGAGAGAGCGTCTTTTCCGAAACGGTCGCCGCAGTGACAAGGAAAGCGGGTCTGGGGACTGTCTGACGAGTAATAAAACGATTGGCTGGAATATCCTCCCCGGCTGTTGCAATGTTTCTTGTGGGATCCTCGCCAGTCGTTACTGTCTTTGTGACTGAGTAGAGCTGTAATCCTATCGTGAGCATGTCAGCAAAAATAACCCAACACGCCTAGCAAAGAACATGCCAGGAGGCCGAGGGGGGAGCATAATGGTTTTGGCTGCCGTTTGATTCCTTTGAGCTCTCATCAGCCACGAGCTAATGGCAGTTCTGTGCAAAGTGGCTGCTCTCATCCCTCCTCTTGCATGTTCCTTCATTGAATTGCTGTCAAATGGCTAGTGTCTGCAACATCTGGCAACTTCTGGTTTTCCATGCGGACTGGCGCTCACCCTCTCTTTGGCTATGGATGGTTCTGCAGCCGAATGGCGCTGACCCGAATGGTGCCCAGCGGGCAGTGCCCAGACCAGGGGCGGATGAGAGTGCCGCGGGGCCCCAGGCAGAGAAATTTCACAGGGCCCCCCCTTTGACACGGCGCATGCGCGGGGCCTTGGGAAGCGCGGGGCCCGGGGTAGCCGCCCCGCTCGCCCTGCCCTAAATCCGCCGCTAGCCCAGACCACCAGAGGACAATTTGCAAAGGGCTCTCACAGGGTAGCCAGGGAGGCCAAATTAGGAAGGAACCTCTTCTAGCTGCCTTCCTGAGTGGGAATGGGTGGAGTGTCCGATCAGTAGAGCATGCACAGGAATGGCCAGACGCTCGGGAGTTTGACTCAAAATGCTGACTCAAAACAGGGCCTCCGTATCAGCCCGGGGGGGTCCTTCTGCATTCTGGATGTGTCTAGCTGAGGGGTGCAAAATCCCATTTAATCAGTTAACTGGTTACACCTTTGGTTTCACTGGTTAACCAGTTAAGCGGGATGGGGGGGACCACTCCAGCCTGCCTCTGCCAGCCCCACATGGGGCTCCGTGTGGGGTTGTCAGCCCTCACCTTAGCCCATAGCATGGTGGGCCTGGCAGGGCTATGGCAGGCTGTGGGTGTGGGGGGCTGCTCCCGGTCGCCAGTTAACCGTTACCCAGTAAGCATCATCTGGTACGGGTGATGCTTACCAGGTACCTGGTTAACCGGTTACCCTAGTCTAGGTCTCCCTCCTGGGCCTCCTCTGTCCCATCCCTGGCAGCAAGCCCCCTCCACGGTGGTGTTAACGATCCCACGTGGCGCAGTGTCAGCAGCACATCTGCAGTTGTATGCCGGGTTTTATTCTCCGTTCTTGGCCAGGCGCAGGCTCTGCAGGCTGTCTCACAACTGTGTGTTTAGATCTCTGCACAGATCACCCGCCGGGGCTGAACCCTTGTACTCTGGATCTAAAAGCAGGGGTCACTCGTGGGCTCAAGGTAGCTGAGTCCAGACTTGGGTGTGCACATGGTACGGTAAACCTGGCCTTAGGATTGCTGGGCTCACAACCATGCCACCGCATCCACACTGCCCAACGCAGACTCGCTGCTCAGGTCTGCCGCTTGAGCTGTGTCGGGGCAGCAAAATGGCAGGACCTGAGCGCGACTGCGGCTCTGACCCCAGGAGAGTTTGCAGGCCAGCGGGGTCCCTGGCCCGAATCAGACTGATCTGTGTGTGGGCGGGAGGGGGGCTTGGACTCCAACCTGAGTCTGGAGTTGGGTTCACAGTGCAGTGCAGACCTATGTCGCGGCTTGAGAGGAAGGACCAGACGCAGTTGCCTTTATCCCTGGGGCAGCCACTAGGGGAAGACACGCTGGGGTCACATGGCGGGGAAGGGAGCAAAGAGCAAATGGAGACTGCAAAACCCCCTCTTCTGTTGCCAACCTCCCCCTCTGAGCTTTGCGCCACGAGGAAGGACCGTTAAACCCCTTTGCTCCTTTGTTAGTTACCAGCCAAGTTTGGGGGGCAAAGCCCCCAATAATGAAATCACAAGGTGGCTGGATGGATTCCTTCCTGCCTTCCTAGGCTATCTGGAAATAGTGTGAGAGCGAGAGGCTCAAATAAAGATAAGATGGCCCACTATCTCCAGAGGAAATTGCCTAGAAGTGGTTACTCCTGTTTGCGCCGATTCATTTCCTTCTCTGGGCTTCTCCGCGATGCCTCATATCCTGATGCAGCGGGCCAGGGATGAGAGACGCTTTCCCTTATCTCAATCACTGCCCGGTTTGTGAAACACAGAGCATGTTTCTTTGCAAAGTAACCCTACCAGCGGCAACGTGTGGCCGAGTCCGGGGATGCGGGGGCCATCTTTGGATGCTTTTAGCTCCTTTGTGTAAGGGTCCAGCGAGGCAAGGTGTTACCAGCTGCTTCTAGCCAGGTCACGTAGGGGCCTCGCTCTCTCCTGAAGAGACTAATTGAGCCCATTAGCTCTTTCTGGCTGAGGAGACGATGCTAGTTCCCGCTATGAGCTCTGCTGTTAAACGCTTTTCCCTCCTTCCGGCCTTGCATCGCAGAGAGGTTCCCCAGAGGCCTGTCTGGACTCCTAAGCTCAGCCTCACCGCAGGATCCCTGGGCATCAAGGGCTTGACCCAGAGCTCAGAGGCTTCCAGAGGGGTTTGGATCGGGCCTTGGGAGTGTTCTGTTTTACATCCCGGAGAAATGCCCAGGAGACTCCGGGAGCTGTTGGGTTTCCTAGCAGTGCCGATGGGAAGGATCAGCAGGTGCAGAGGGAGCCAGGGCGCTAGATCAGAGGTTAACGACTTGCAGGCCTTATGGGCCTGTCGGCATTCTGTGTGTGGCCTGTAAGACGTTTTTTTTACCGCTGGGGTTGCAAGGTTCCACTGGTTTCCATCCACGTAGGTGTTTTCCGACCCGTATTGCCGTAGTGACAGGCACGGATAGCCAGGGCACGTGAAGTGGGACGCACACTGATTGCACCCAGCGCGGGCTAAGAGAGCCGGGCACTTCCTCTGCACCCAGAGCGCTGCGACCATGCAGTTGGAGGCACATGCAGATCCTAGGCACACAAGAGCAATTAGCAAAACTGCCCTGTCCCAGGAGACTATCTTGGTTACGACAATGCTGTGGCCACTGAGATGAAGGAGGCCGCTCATGCGGCCCACTCGTTGGCCTTGGTCGCCCATCGCCACACTAGGCCATGGAAGCTTGGCGTGGGAGCAGCTGCAGTTACTGGTTATCTGTCAGGCATGCAATGTCAGGTATGCACGAGGAAGGTTATCCGTCAGCCGTTCAATGTCAAGCGTGCACGAGGAGGGTTATCCGTCAGGCATGTAATGTCAGGCGTTCACGAGGAGGGTGGGACATCTGCGGTGCTTCAGGTTGTACAAGGAACAATATCTCTCATTGTGGCTTTGCTTTCCCTCTCTTCGGTTCCTCCTTCCCGTCCCCACCCTAGCGCTGGTGATCCTGTCCTCCTGTCTCTGTGCCACCAGCCAACCTGGGTTCCCCTCCTGCCCTGCCGTTCCCTCGTCTCTTCTCAAAGGCCACCTGCTTTCCTCTTTATTTCTCCTCCTGTGGTTTTGGGCCCTCTGGTAAGCATGTGACACCTGAGGCCCTTCCTGTAACTCCCAGGCATGGGGTGACCACGGGGCACCCTGCCCTCTTAGCTCACCGCTTTGCCAGATCAAGCCAAGTGGAGAACGTGTCACTGCTCGTTGCCTAACTTCCTACTTCAGGCCAGTCAGGGACCTCCCACAGATAGCATCTCATACTTCCAGGAGGGCTGGGTGGCCCGGACATTCCAAGGCATGAGTGTTCTATTCCCCAAGCAGAGTTGCCTCCACTATAGACGCACAATCAGTCCTTCCCGTCCCTGTCCTGAAGTTGGGTGGCTGTCAATTATGTCTAGTGACTTTCAGGGATGTCGAGGCTGAATGAGCACCCGTCTGTCACCCCAAAGTTACTTAAAAAGGGGGGTGTGTGTTGGAGGGGTGGAGGGGCTAACAGGGAAGGATACAGCAACTCAAGGACAGAGAAGCTGGGAAAGCAACGGTGACGGGAGCCCATCAAGCCCCCAGAGCGTTCTCCCAAGGGACTCTTAGCCTCCGACGGTGCCGTTGACAAGCTCTCGGCAGATGGCCCAGGTTACACAAGCAGTTCCTGTCGTTTCTTATCTTGCTCCTAAAGATTTATTCGCACACTAGAATATCAGGCACCAGCTTTAAAAGAACTATCAGGAAAATGCAGCAAAATCCAGGCATTTTCACAGTGCATCCACTTGCAAAGCATTTGTTTGCTCGGGGCCCAAGAGCCGGCTAGAGATTTTGTCTCTCAAGCTGCACAGCCAAGGTCACCGGAAAGGAGAGGGTGTGTTTGGGCCAGAACTCAAGGCAATGCAAGGTGTTTCCACTGTGGCAGGCCTGCGTATTACAGAGCCGTAACTCTTTTTGGTCCCCTTGAGTGAAGGTCACCCCACCTTCCGAAGTCCAGTTTCCAAGTCTCTGTCTAAATCGGATCTGCAGCTCAGGCAGATGAAGAACATCCGAATTTCTGATCTGTGACTTTTCGATCCTATAGCTCTTGCCATTGGAGCATAAAGCCTCTTAAGTCCATTGTTTGGGAGACACGGTAAATGTCCTCCGAATGCTAATTTGGATCTTGTTCGCTTGGGGGGAATATCTCTCCGGAGCCAGATCCTGAACTGGAAGTCCATAGAACCAGGACACTTTCTGACAGCCCTGGTAGTCGTTTGATCACGCCCCTCATTGTCCTTTTGTTTATATTTGATATGCAATCACAGCCCAGTGAGAGAAGGTTGATTAATGAAACCTCCCCCTGCCAGGGATGAAAGTCGTCTTATAATGATATCTGGAAGGCACTCCCTGTTTCTGAGTTAATTACTGCATCCTGGCTGAATAAACACTGAGGCCGAGGGACAAGAAGTGTATTAGCCCAGGTGATGGTTAGTGACATAGCGGGAATGACCCATATGTCGTTATTGTTATTATACCGACATTTGATCGTAAATACTAAAGTCTGAAATGGAAAACACCCACAGAACCCTAAATGCGCTGCTGGAACTGCTGACCGCTACAATTCAAAACGATCAAAGGGGCAAACGACCTTTTGGGCCATACTCATTTTCCTTGTCCTCCTTTCCCCATTTCTCCTCCCCACCCCCTGGCTGCTTCTCTACACACTGGGACTCTCAGGCCATCTTGGCTGCTTGAAAATTCAGAGGCCAGGAGCCAATCAGACCAAAGGGATAGTTCCATGTGTAAACGAGGAATGTTAATATATGTTTATTTTTGTAAACGTGTAATCGCTGATTTTTTCAGCAGTTACACATTGACACGTGAGGGGGGCAGGTGGGAGTCGGTGCTTGTGGGGAGCTCCTCGTGAGCACGGGCTCCCGCCTGCCTCCTGCTCCCTGCCATGCTGCTGCCTCTCTATTAAAAGCCGGCTCCCCACACACATCAGCTCCTGACCCCCCCCCCCACTGCCTTTGTATCAGAGGCGGGGGGGGGGACCATGCATGTAACCATGAGGGTTAACCGATGAACCCTGGCTTATCGGTTAACCGTGTGCATGGGTACACGCTGGCATCCCTCATGTAAACTGTGCCCTTCCCCCGGCTCAGGGTCCCCTGCAGGGTATCCCTTCTGCCCTTTCTCCCTGGGGGGCTAAGGAGGACCGCCCTGCTCCCCGCTTGTCCCCAGAGCTCCCTGCACAGTGTTTCTTGTGTTGCAGTTGCTGTCGTAGCTTCGCCATCAACCCAGGGCTCCCCTGCTGTGGCGGGAGATGAGGGTTTGGACGTCCGAATTCCCGGGGCGCCTTTTGGACGGCAGGGCTCAGCACTCATCCCTTTCCTCCTCTCCTCTTTCTATTCCAGCTTGCCCGGCGGGGATGTTTAAGGCCAACCAGGGTGTGGGGACCTGTGCCCAGTGCCCCACCAACAGCCGCTCTACGTCGGAGGCCTCTCCCATCTGCACCTGCCGCAACGGCTACTACCGGGCTGATTTTGACCCTCCGGAGGCAGCCTGCACCAGTAAGTATGAGGGTCCCAAGTGCCCCGCCGGGGAGCAGAGAGCTGCAGGGTGTCCTTAGACCGTGGCCGGAGGCGGAAAGGTGGTTTCATTATGAAGGCTCATTATATCACTGGGCTGTGTTGAATTACCTGCACTGGGTTCTGTCCTTCAGGCTGTGAGGGATGGACCGCAGCTTTCCCGCGCGGTGGCGCTGGCATGCATCTTCTCTGTGTTCCCAGCGAGCTGGGAGCGCATAGCGCTGAGGATGCCAGACAGCCGAAGGCCCCTGAGCAGCGTTCAGTAGCCGCCTGGTGCCACCCGATCCGACACCACCTTCTGTTGGGATGGAAATGTGCCCGGTGTCGGAACAGCCAGAGTATTACGGGGATAAAAATGTACAAACGATTAACCGTGGGACCAAAATTCTGTCCGTTACACGGTTAACCGTGGGGCTCGGTTGCCAGCTGGCAGCCCCGCGGAGCTGCCAGCTCCCAGCCCTGTGGGGCTGGCCCAGCCCAGATGGTGCAGCCCCCCCACTCACAGCGCACCACGGGCAGGGGCTGCTCTGGCCAGGCTGGGTGCTGGTTAACCTGTTGCCGGTATGCATCACCCATAAACCGGATACCCTAAATAGTACACTAACCCTTTTATCGCTGGGCTGGTGGAACAGGTGGTCTTGCTTCAACTCCCGGTTCTTCTGGAAGCAGTTTTGGGTTCCCCACCTGCGCAGTCATGTCCCCGCCCCCTGTGTCAGCCATCAGTCAGCGCAAGCTGGAAGGTCTCCCAGCAATGTCTGTTTCTTAACGGCAGTGTCTGCGGCTGGAGGCCGATAATCCCCCGGATAAATTAGAAGGGGAGGTTATCTTCCGCTGCTGTCTTGTTCGTGGTCGCGTTGATGGAATATTCTTTTCCAGGGCCAAGGAGGCTGGTAAGCATTGGTATTCCGCGGGGCTTTGCGCGAAATGAATCATCTTCCTCAGCTGTCTATTGTAAATAAGACGGCAGCAGCTATCTTAAGTCTGTCACTCTATAAAAAACCGGCTTGATGTAGGAAGAGCCCGGCGCGAGTCTGCAGCTGCAGCGGGCTTCGGCGTTGCTGAAGGTTGATCGTCCTTCTGGATGTTACCGATGTGCGTGATCGGCGTGGCCTGGGAGCCATGGCCGAGCGCTCTCCGTGCTAGGTTCTGTGCCAGCTCCACGCGGAAAGGCCGTCTGGTTTCAAATTTCCCTGCCAGCCACAGTCCCAGCTGAAAGGGGGTCAGAGGCCTTAGGCCGGTGCCTGAATCAAGCCGATTAGCAAGCAGGGAATGTAAAGGCCTCCCCCGAACCTGTTAGAAACCTGGTGTGGCCCACTGCTCCGTGTCACATGACCCCTCTGAGCCCAGCCTACAGCGGTTGGGCCTCTGCCTCAGGTCTCCGCCGGAGCGCTGGGATCTGCTGCGCAGAGGGAGTCAGGCAGGGGCTGGCTGTGCCGTGGAGATTGACAGGCCCTGGCCTGGCCTCGCTTTCCTTCCCAGTGGGTTGGCAAACCAGGGCCAGGCTATAATTTCTGGTGGGGGCCATGCCAAGATTTCGCTAAGTGGCCACGGGCTGCACTTTTCTATGGAGGGAGTGCGGGGTCTGGGACAGCGGTTGGGTGCAGAAGGGAGCCAGAGGTAAGGTATTGGAGTGCAGGGGGAGTGTGGGGCTGGGAGGGAACGTGGGTGAAGGGGGTTGTGACCTGGAGAGGGGATTGGGGTGCAGGGGAGTGTGGGGCTAGGAGGAACGTGGGTGAAGGGGGTTGTGACCTGGGAGGATTGGGGCGCAGGGGGAGTGTGGGGCTGGGAGGGAATGTGGGTGAAGGGGGGGTTGTGACCTGGAGAGGGGATTGGGGCACAGGAGGTCGTGCAGGGCAGTGTTCCTTCTGAACTGGGCGTTTGTGCCGCCGTTCAGGAGAGGTTCACATGCCGCCCCGCTGATTAGCAGAGTCCCCGCAACCTGCCTTTTGTTTCCACGGGAGGTGCCCGTCCACACGTCACCCTTGTCCTGGCATAGCCAAACCCTGGCCTGGCTCTAAGCTAGGAGAAGAGGCAGCTGCTCCCCGAACATGGTGGTCCTCGTGCTTACGGTTTAGGAGTTCCTGAGCAGACGGACAGACAGACCCATGGACAGACACACAAACGCTCTCAGATACGTAGTAGATATATTCAGCTTGAGCTTTGATTGATCTCTCTAGCCTAGTGCTCTTTAATCAGAGTGAACTTTTGATTGGTCTGAGTTTGTTCAATGCCAGGTTTGTTGTCAGAAAAATACATTTCTCAGGCGCGACCGCACGGTTGCTTTGTGGGTTTATCCTGGACGTGGGCACGTCTTGGAAAAAGAGATTCGGTACAACTAATGTTCACCCCTGGTGCTTCCTTATGCAGCCAGTGTGTGTGTGCGTTTGTGTGTGTGTGCGCGCACGCAGCGTAACTACACACAATCCTGCAGTCTTGCTTGTATCTGCTCACGCGACGCCTGGCTAAGGAATGTCTAAAAATATGCATTTGAAATAGGGGTTAATTTCCACATTCTGCTTGGTCGCCGTGGCTGTCAGTGGCAGAGGCAGTGCTAAGTGTGTAGCACAATTGTAAATAAATCTATTTTTATTGCATCTTGTTCCATCGCTGATTTACAGTAGGCAACACCAGAAGAGTGAGGTATAAAAAGTCCTTTGGTAAATTTTTATTTGTTCTAATTAAGGCTTAATTTTCAAATGTTCTAATTGGAGGTGCCAGCTGTTCGGTTTCTGAGCGGTTACATATCATAGGAGTAAATAATGCCGTGTGGATGTAGATGCTTGTGTTGGCTGGTGTACTACCTCGGCACCACGCGCACATTGTTGTGTGCTCGTAGGCACGGGAGGTGGGTATCCTAGGCAGGGGGAGGCGTTGCCTTCCCAGACTTCCACATCTGGCCCTGCCCGTGCTCCACCCGAGTCCCCCAGACCCACTCACCCAGGGCTCCTGCCGGCCTGCTCTCCAGCCCATCAGAAGTGGGGCAGGCTGGGGTCACGCTGCCCGCCCGCTCTCCAGACCTCCAGGGCCAAGGGAGGCTGGGGGTGCCACCCTGGAGCAGGGAGGGGGCAAGGGTCAGGAGCCATATTGTGGGAGGGAGGCTGGGCAGTGGGTACAATGGTGGGGGGAGGTCTGGGCTCTGGTGGGCAGAGCTGGGGACCTCGCTTCCCCAAGCCATGGGGTCACCAGCCACCCATGCGCGTGGGCAACCCTTTGCGGTGGGAAGTAGCTTTTCTGCCCTTTATTTTAGTTTTCCTTTTCGGCCCCATTCACCAGTGAAAGGGGAACCATCCACGTTAGAGCCCCGGGCCAGCAGACGGGCAGCGCTGCTGGTGTCAGTGGCCATTTGTCTGTGTGACATCGGTGGAGCTCTGCCAAATGACCCCCGCGGAGGAAACTGGCTGTTTCAACGCCAACTTCCTCTGCACTTCGCTGATGACTGGCTTCTTGTGCGTCACTTGAGGAAGGGGGTGAAAGTCGGCCAGCGTGTTGGTGCTCCGCCCCGTCTGGCCCTGTGACTGCAGAGGGTGGTGACGGAGGTGTCAGAGGAGCACGGCAGGAAGAAAAGGCCATTCCCAAGGAGCTAAAGAAACAAATACTATCTGGGGGCGTCGGTGTTTGCTGCAGAGGACGTGGGGGAGATCCACATGCGTGAACCATTCCATTTAGAAGATACAGGTGGCACCTCCCTGGTCCGGCACCCTCGGGACTTCGCTGGTCCTGAGTGAGGCAGACCGCAGCCTCGCCGCAGGGACTCCTGGCCGCTCTTTGGCAGGCTGCTGCCCTGCCGGAGCATGCTGGCAGCCCACCAGCCTCATGCGGAATGGCTTCCAGCCGCTGGCCCTCCACTGGGACTCACTGGTCCTGCCAGACCACGGATGGTGCGGGACTAGAGAGCCCCGGTTTGGAGAGGTTCCGCCTGTACGTCCCAAGAACTGCCCCAGGATGAGGTGTCAGTGGAAGGGGTTCTGGAGCAAGCTGGTAAATTAGGCACTAAGGAGTCACCAGATGGTCTTCACCCAAGAGGTCTCGAGGAATTCCAGTCTGAAACGGCAGAATGGCTGCCGGCGGCGCACTGCCACTGAGCCCAGCCCCGGCCGGGATGGCGCATGGGTTGTAAATTGCACCTCAGTCAGGTCTGGGAGTCACAGGCTGATGAAGCTCATTTCCATATCGAGCCAATTGGCTGAAACCAGAGCGAAGAACAGCATCCCTCCCCCAACCCCGCCGGACAAACACGGTGTGCAGGGTTAACGCGGCTTTTGCAAAGGGAAATCCGGCCTCACCAATCCATTGGGGTCCATTGAGGGAGGCAACAAGCATGTGGAGGAGCATATAGTGCACTCGGGCTTTCACACAATCCTGGGCAAGGTTCCTCACCAGAGGCTCTTCAGAACCGAAAGCAGGCCCAGGTGTCCAGCGTGTGGCTGGGACCATCAGGCACCGAGCTTGGCAGGCACAGAGACAAGGGGGGAGAGAGCAGGCTATGGTGGCTAGGCCTCCAGCTGCAGGAAGAGGGCAGCCAAAATGAGGAGGGGCCTGGGGACCTACACGGAGAGGCTGAGGGATTTGGGTTTGTTTAGTCTGCAGAAGAGAAGAGTGTGTGGGGAGGAGGGGGGTTTCGGGATTTGGTAGCAGCCTGCAACTTCCTGAAGGGGGGTTCCAAAGAGGATGAAGAGAGGCTGTTCTCAGTGGGGGCAGGTGACAGAACAAGCAGCAATGGGCTCAAGTTGCAGTGGGGGAGGTCTAGGTTGGAGATTAGGAAAAACTATTTCACTAGGAGGGTGGTGAAGCACTGGAATGGGTTCCCTAGGGAGGGGGTGGAATCTCCATCCCTAGAGGTTTTTAAGTCTCAGCTTCACGCAGCCCTGGCTGGGTTGATTTAGTTGGGGTTGGTCCTGCTTTGGGCAGGGGGCTGGACTCGATGGCTCCTGAGGGCTCTGCCAGGCCTAGGGTTCTGTGATGTTCTCAAGTGATGCTCACAGAGAGAAAGAGGTGGCACACAAAGCTCCCAGAATCCATTGCTTCCAACTCCCCAGGTGGGCCCGAGCCACAGAGGCAGGTGGGAAAAGAAGGTTGCTACACTCTTGGGGGCTCATTGGTGCTCCAGGAAGTCTCTACACATGTTACCACCACAACTACCACATTGGGGCCCCTAATACTAACGGGGGCCATAGGTCCCAGAATGATGATTATTTCATCACTATTTTTCAGCCTCAGGACGCCTTTGAAGTAGCGACTGCAATGGGACAGACAGGCTGTGTGGGGAGGGGAAAAGGCCAGGAACTGGGTGAGACAATAACTGCTAAAGGTAACATGTTTGGACGTAAAAAAATGTGACTGTGTAATTTGGAAATCACGAATTCTGGGTTTTTAGATGAGTTTGGGGGGGGAGGCCGTGGAGCCGGTGAAAACCGATAATTATTTCCTACCAAAGTGCTGTCGGCACATTCCAGTTTTGAAAGGCATGTGTGCGCAAATACAGGTGGCACCTCTGTAAATTGGAACTCTCTGGTCTGGCAACCTCCATGGTCCGGAACACCATGGATGTTCCCAGATCAGAGAGTCCTGACGCGAGGCAGGGCACGGGGCGCTGGGAGTCCAGCATGATGCTGGCGGGGAGGGGGAAGGATGCTGGGGGGTGAGAGCCAGGGCTTAGCCGGGCTACAGGGGCTGGGATGTGGACAGAAGCCGGTGTGCAGCTCAGTTGGGCTGCAAGGGGGATGGGTGGGTGGTGGCTACGTTGGGCTGCAGTGAGAGCCAGGAAGCCCAATGGGGGCGCAGGGAAGGAGGGGGGCGCAGAAACAGGGAGCCAGAAACAACCTCCTCTGGTTGGGCAAAATCCCTCATCCGGGATCAGTCAGGGTGCCGGACCGGGGAGGTCCAACCTGCACATACCTTGTTACATTTGTGACTGGAGGAACCTTCTTGCATCATCTGTTGGCCCTGAATTGTTCCAGGACCCATCTTTGGTGTTGGCTTCCTCGATTTCTTTGTGCTATTTTCAAACGATTAGCCATGGCATTTGATTCCATGCGAAGGGGAAGGTGGCGCTCCCCGCGCTAGTTGCAGCTCAGCGGAATGGAGGGACTGCACACGATCGCCCCTGCAAATACAGGTCTAGGAAAGTGAGAAAAGCAGTTTGCTAGAAAATCATCCCGGTAAATAACCTCCTTGCCGTTCGCTGCCCAGGCGCTGTGTGCAGGAGTTCTGATCTCTCATCCGTAAACTATAGTTTATCAGGAGGGTGGGTAAAATCCCCGCTTGAGAATTTGCTTTGAGCTGCAGTGGGTGACTACAGCCCTCCTGGGGACAACTTAAAACAAGGGAAGGAATTTCACAAGCAAACTGACTGTGCTCCTAAGTTCTGGCATATGGGCCTGAGCTGAAACCTGTCAACAGGCACCTGAAGAGCATAAGAACAGCCACATGGAGCCAGACCAAAGGCCCATCTAGCCCAGTGTCCTCTCTGCCGCCAGTGGCCAATGCCAGGTGCCCCAGAGGGAACGAACAGAACAGGGCAATTATTGCGTGTCCCTGTCGTCCTGTCCCAGCCTCTGGCAGCCACAGGCAGGGCAAGGTTTGCATCCCTGACCAGCATGGCTACTAACCATGCATGGTCCTGTCCTCCGTGCACGCAGCACGGTTTTCTGAACTCGGCCGTAGTTTTGGCTTCCGCAACAGTCCCTGGCCAGGCGTTCCATCAGGTGAGCCGCGCACGGTACTTCCTGGTTTTGTTTTAAACCAGCTGTCCGTTAGTTTCATCGGGTGAGTTGGTTCTGGGGTTATGTGAAGGCTACACAGCACTTCCCTTGTCACTTTTTCCACACCAGTCATGATGTTATAGACCTCTCTCCTGTCCCCCAGAGTCGTCTCTTTTCTAAGATGAACAGTCTCAATCTTTTTAGTCTCTCCTCGTCAGGAAACTATTGCATACCCTTAATTGTGTTTGTGGTCATTCTCTGTGCTTTTTCCAATTCTAATACACCTTTTTTGAGATGGGCTCACCAGAAATGCACACAGTATTCCAGGGGTGGGCATATCGTGGATCTATATAGTAACATTATGATATTTTATGTCTTATTCTCTTTCCCTTTCCTAATCATAGAATCATACAACACTAGGACTGGAAGGGACCTCGAGAGGTCATCGAGTCCAGTCCCCTGCCCTCATGGCAGGACCAAGCACCATCTAGATCACCCCTGATAGACGTCGGTCCAACGTGCTCTTAAATATCTCCAGTGATGGAGATTCCACAACCTCCCCAGGCAATTTATTACAGTGTTTAACCACCCTGACAGGTAGGAGGTTTTTCCTAATGTCCAACCTAAACCTCCCTTGCTGCAGTTTAAGCCCATTGCTCCCTGTCCTATCTTCAGAGGTTAAGGAGAATAATTTTCTCCCTCCTCCTTGTAACACCCTTTTAGATAGTTGAAAGCTGCTGCTATATCTCCTCACGTGCTTCTCTTTTCCAAACTAAAATCCAATTCCTTCAGCCTTGCCTCATAGCTCATGTT
Source organism: Rafetus swinhoei (assembly GCA_019425775.1). Classification (NCBI taxonomy): domain Eukaryota; kingdom Metazoa; phylum Chordata; order Testudines; family Trionychidae; genus Rafetus; species Rafetus swinhoei. Next base: position 54,891,149 of record CM033432.1, on the reverse strand, counting down.
CTCTAGACCTTTCATCATTTTTGTTGCTCTTCTCTGGACCGTCTCCAATTTTTCCACATTTTTCTTGAAACGTGGTGCCCAGAACTGGACACAATACTCCAATTGAGGCCTAATCAGCGCAGAGTAGAGTGGAAGAATGACTTCTTGTGTCTTGCTCACAACACTCCTGTTAATGCATCCCAGAATCATGTTTGCTTTTTTTGCAACAGCGTCACACTGACGACTCATATTTAGCTTGTGGTCCACTCTGACCCCTAGATCCCTTTCTGCCGTACTCCTTCCTAGACAGTCACTTCCCATTCTGTGTGTGTGCAACTGATTCCTAACATGCTGTTAGTTTTTTAAATTGTTGCTTCTGCTTCTTTCTTGAGTGGTGATAGCTAATTTAGACCCCTTCATTTTGTGTTAATAGTTGGGATTATGGTATCCAATGTGCGTTACTTTGTATTTATCAGCACTGAATTTCATCTGCTGTTTTGTTGCCCAGACACCCAGTTGTTTGAGATCCCTTTGTAATTTCACCGTCAACTTTGGATCTTGAATCATTGTGTATGGTCTGCAAACTTCACCACTTTTTCAGATCATTTTGGAATGTGCTGAAGAGCAGTGGTCTCTGTGCTGATCTTTTGAGCAACCCCACAATTAATCTCTGTTTTGAAAACTCATCATTTTCTCCTATCCTTTGTCTCCTTCTTTTGACCAGTTACTGATCCAGGAGAGGACCTTCCCCCTTATCCCTTGACAACTTACTTTTCTTAAGAGCTTTTGGTGAGGGACCTTTTCAAAGGCTTTCTGGGAATCTAAGTATACTACGTCCACTAGATCCCCCTTGTCCACATGCTTGTTGGCCCCCTCAAAGAATCTGAGTGGATTGGTGAGGCAGGATTTCCCTTTACAAAAGCCATGTTAACTCTTCCCCAACATACTGTGTTCCTCTATGTGTTTGATCGTTCTGTTCTTTCCTGCAATTTCAAACAATTTGCCTGGTAGTGAAATTAGATTTACCAGCCTGTCATTGCCAGGATCACTTCTGGAGCCTTTTCAACTAAGCAACGTTACATTAGATATCCTCTGATAGCTGATACCGAAGCTGATTTAGGTTATATCTGAGTTCGACGTTCTGCAATTTCACAATTGAGTTCTTCCAGAACTCGTGGGTGAATGCCATCTGCTCCTGGTGACTTATTACTCTTTAGTGTATCATTGCACAATTGACTTTTAATGAGAGCAGGATCATTATTATTATCAGTGCAGGTTGGACCTTTCTAGTCTGGACCCTCGGGACCTGACCAGTTCCAAATTGGAGAATTTGCCAAACCACAGGAGGTCGATATTGTCTAGCAGCATGACCAACCCTTCCACTGCTTGCTGGGCTCTTAGAAGACATTGAGGGGTAAATTAGAGTGAAATAACAGCCCAGAACACAGAGCCAGGTCTGAGGGCTGTAAACAAACTTTATGGGACCGCGGGAAACTTGGCCACACCCATGAAAAATGGACAACCGGCTAACTCCAATCATGCCGGACCACGGATGTTGCCAGACTAGAGAGTGCCGAACCAGAGAGTGCCGGACCAAAGAGTTTCAACCTACAGTTAATACAGTAAATATTAACATGGTGGTGTCCAAAAGCCATGCTCAGAGCGAGTGCTCACTTGTGCGGGGTTCTGCACCAGCACAGACAGGACACAGTCTTTGGGTTGAAGCGCTTACAGTCTAAAACGTGGACCAGACTCAGGAGTGTTTGCTAACAGACTTGGCTTGTTGGGACCTAGCTGAGAAGGAACTGGGCATTTTCTCGTCTCTAAGAGGATGTTACAAATCAGAGCATGGACAGGCACTTTTTCAAGCCTTTAACGTAGTCCCTTGCTTTCTTTGTAATTGGCGCCTCTTTTGACGTCCGTGGCTGGCGGGCCAAGGACGGATCTTGCAGCCTCAGAACTCCCTGCCTTCTTGATGAGGATGGGCCCGACTCTCAGCAGGGCTGGTGCCGTTGTGGAGCTGTGCTGAGTTACACTGGAGGAGAATTGTGCCAGGTGCCCCTGGAGTCGATTGGCAGTGCCATCTAACAGGGCATAGTATGGACGGAATCCTGAGCCAGGCCAGAGCACTGAGGCACCGAGCCAAGATTAGCCTGTTACCAGAGCTACTGTGTGCCACCCCTTGAATACTAAGAGAGAAGGCCCCTTCAGTTCACCCTTGCAACACATTGGTAGGGCGCTCTCGGAATCTGCCATGGTCTGTGCCAGCCCTGTAAGCTGAGTGCTTGGGCAGCTGCCCAGGAGGGATTCCAGTGCCACCCGGCTAATTGGCAGAGTGCCTAGACCTTGCAGCATGTGTTTCTATTGGTGGTGCACGTGCTTTGGTGCACACAACAACATTTATTCTACACATAGTTGGGGGAAAAAAATTAGAGGAAACATTGGTGCCAACCTAGTCTGTCCCTAAATAAAGAATTTAAGCACCTTGCAGTTAGCGGAAGGCTGTGGATGAAAAGTCCGACGTGGCAGAAGCTGTCACATAAAAGGTCAGCAGCACATAGACCCTCGTTCAGCAAAGCACAGAAGCATGTGCCTACAGAGTCAATTGAGCTGTTCCCAGGCCTGACGAGAAACGCTTTGCTGGATTGGAGCCTCTACTTTCACTGAACGTATCGTTTTTAAAGACGTTGTCCCTTTCGCACGTGGACAGAGCTCTGTCATGAAGATTCCAGATAAAGACACTGGCTTTTGTGAGTAACTTAACTGCTTATCATGGTGTCCAAAAGAGTCTTATCCCGACTACTCGAGATAGTGCCACTTCCCAGTTTCATGCCTATGGCTCAGTCCCTCTCCTCCCCATTTTGCGCTCTCTGCCATCTTCAAAATTGCATTAGCTGACGCTAGCCAAATTGTAAGGCGCTCTCATTGCCGAGTGGCGGCCGCACCTTGCGCGTTCTCCGGGGAGCCTCACTGCCAGGCAGGCCAATCCATTGACCCTGCTGAAGGAAACAAATGAAACACAACGAGTTGTTTGGAAGGGCCGCGTTTTTCTAGCCACTTCAGCGAAACATTTTCATCTGCAGTAACCTTGGCAACAGGTCAGAGAGGCTCCCCAAGGGACCGCCGCAGCGTGCTCAAGAGGGGAGAAATGGGGCGTCAGGAGCACGGAGAAGCATTGGCATCGCCTCAGGGGCTGAGGAGAGGCAGGTTGGGGAGGTGTCAGCTGTGAAAGGGTTTGGCTGCTTACTCCGATTGTAGCTATGGAAGTGACTTCTGTGCCCAGTCCGTCTGCTCACGGAGTCGCTCGGGTCTGTCACGGCAGGCTGGGCGCCCTCGCCATAGAGATGGCCCGTTAATCCCCTTGTACAGGCAGGGGAGCTGGGCACCGAGGGCAGGTTTGTGAACATGTTTAGGCCTCTGCCAATAGATGCCACGTGGGATTTGGAAAAACCTCTCAGCGCCCGTTGATATCATTGGTACGAGGCGCCTCGTCCACGTAACCCTTCCTGCGCCCGTGTCTGCATCCTTTGGTGCCTTTGCCATCCCTCGCTGGGCTCAGAAAGCGTGTGTCGTAGTGTAGACGTGATTCGGCTCCGATTCGGGAGAAGTAAATCTGTCCCGGGCTACCGGGGCCAGGGATTCGAGAGTTGTCCCTCCGGTCTCCCATCACAGTCAGGCCCCACAGGGCAGTCAGGCCTGAGGAAACAGGGAATCGGGCCCAAGGAAACAGGGGGACTCTCTCTCGGGCCAGCCCTCTCCGCCGTCATGGTAGCGTTGGCGTGTTCGTGAACCGCCCGCTGCACGCAAACCCACCGCCTCCAGGGGCACTTCATTCGACCCCCGGTCTCTTCTTGTACTGACGTTGCCCCTCCAATATTTAACCAGCCGCCGCCTGTGCCAGCCCTGCTTCTTCTGGCCTGGGTGACTAACGAGAGTAATTAGCCCATCGCCTGTTAATAATGCATGCCTCCCCCCGGAACGCCGGGGGGCCAGCGGGCGCAGCCCAGGCGCTGAGCAGAGCCGGACAATTCCCTTCCTTGGCTAATGCGGCCCACTGTCCTTTTTGCCTTCTCCAGGGCTGCCTTGCAGTGTGACTCCTTCCGTTTAACCCCAGATCCTTCGCCATGGCACGCCCACCTGGCCGGCCGGCCCCCCCAACATACCCGTGCATTGGATTAGCCTGTCCTGCGTGAATCTCACCGTATTCGTTAGCCTCGCGTCTCCCATTATTGATTCCTGCAGCATCTGGCCGCGACGCTGCGTTTAATTCCTCTCCTCCAACGCATTTGTCATCGCTCCCTGCGCGGGGTTGTCTGCGGATCTGATCGATACTCTCCCCGTTCCACCGGGCGACTAACGCACTGACGGGGGAGCCCAGCAAATACCCGCCCTCTCAACTTGACGTTTTACAGCTGCTGGCCATGTCTGGCTTTGCCTGTTAGGTGTGTCCCTTTTACAGCCATTCCATCCGGGCCCTGTGTCTCCAGCTGTGATCCTCTCTTTATCACACCTACGTGGCCCTCGTTACTGGCGCAGGTGGCTACACACCTCCCGTGTGTTAGTGCATTGATTCTCACAGCACCCCCCGTGTGGCACAGCCGTGTTTCACCCCCCGTGGATGGTGGGAGGGCTCTCGCACAGAAGACTAAGGCAATGTCTACATTTGCAATGGAATGACAAAACTTCTGTCGTTCCCAAGTGTGACGGAGTGGGGATCGGAGTCGCTCTGTTCGCTTTGTTGTGCGTGTGATTGTGGCTGTCCTGTGCTGCTCGGTAGTAACGCTGTGTGTGCACCTCAGTTTCCCTGGGCCCTGCACCGGTGCCCGGCTGGGGATGGGAATTGTGGGTGTGACTCTCATGGAGGGAGGCCGACGAGGCCAGCACATACACAACGGCCCAGACTCACTGGAACCTGAGCCTGGGAGGGGGTGAAAACAGGTGACCCCTTTTGTCTGGGAAGCTGGCCCAAGGAGGAGGTGGGGCTGGCGGCAGGGCTGGGGCAGGTTGCTGAGTGTGTGAGTTAGTCAGGGCTGGCTTAGGAGACTGGGAGGGGGCCCGGGGCCCTGGCTCTGCCCCTCCCCCCCTCCCCCGGATGGATGGGACTGGCTGCTCCTGGTTCCTGTGCTGACCAGTCTGTGCTACGTTGCATCCCTGTGAACCAATAAACCTCCTGTTCCCCCTGCCGGCTGAGCGTCACGTCTGGGTGCAGATGGGAGTTCAGGGCCCGGGGACTCCCCACGCCTTGGTGACAACTGGTGCTCAACCCCCCGACTCCAAACAACACCCACACCCCAGGTGCTCAACGCCCCCGCTCCAAACAACACCCTCACCCCAGGTGCTCAACGCCCCCCCCCGCTCCAAACAACACCCTCACCCCAGGTGCTCAACGCCCCCGCTCCAAACAACACCTCACCCCAGGTGCTCAACGCCCGCTCCAAACAACACCTCACCCCAGGTGCTCAACGCCCCGCTCCAAACAACACCCTCACCCCAGGTGCTCAACCCCGACTCCAAACAACACCCACACCCCAGGTGCTCAACGCCCCCGCTCCAAACAACACCCTCACCCCAGGTGCTCAACGCCCCCGCTCCAAACAACACCCTCACCCCAGGTGCTCAACCCCCCGACTCCAAACAACACCTCACCCCAGGTGCTCAACCCCCGACTCCAAACAACACCCACACCCCAGGTGCTCAACGCCCCCGCTCCAAACAACGCCCCCGCTCCAAACAACACCCTCACCCCAAGTGCTCAACGCCCCCGCTCCAAACAACACCTCACCCCAAGTGCTCAACGCCCCCCGCTCCAAACAACACCCTCACCCCAGGTGCTCAACGCCCCCGCTCCAAACAACACCTCACCCCAGGTGCTCAACCCCCGCTCCAAACAACACCCTCACCCCAGGTGCTCAACCCCGCCCCGCTCCAAACAACAACAGTTTTCCATCAGCAAGTTGTTGGCAGGAGCACCCTCTTGCTAGCAGAGCAAAAGCCGCTTCTGGGGGCCAGACGTCTTTTGTCGGCCGAGACTCGGCAGTGACGCCGCCCGTGGTTAGCCCGTGGGCCGTGTCAACGCATTGTTGCCGCTACACGCTGCGCCGTGCAGACCCAGCCGAAGGGAGTAGCCCGTGGTCACGCGGGCACCCTTCTCACCTAACCCGCTTTCCAACAGGTGTCCCCTCCGGGCCCCGCAACGTCATCTCCATTGTCAATGAGACGTCCATCATCCTGGAGTGGCATCCGCCCCGGGAGACCGGCGGGCGTGCCGACGTGACCTACGATATCATCTGCAAGAAGTGCCGTCCGGACCGCCGCAGCTGCTCCCGCTGCGACGACAACGTGGAGTTTGTCCCCCGGCAGCTGGGCCTGACGGAGACCCGGGTCTTCATCAGCAGCCTGTGGGCCCACACGCCGTACACGTTTGAGATCCAGGCTGTGAACGGCGTCTCTGGCAAGAGCCTCTTCCCCCCGCAGCACGTGTCGGTGAACATCACTACTAACCAAGCCGGTGAGTCCCCGGGGGCGCTGTGCACCTGCCGTGTGCCGGGGGGGTCGTTAATGGGGGAAAGGGAAACCAGGGCTGCGGGCTTCTAATGGACTATCCCAGGCGTGCAAACCCCCAGGTGGCAGCATCGCAGATACTAACTGAAATGCAAGAGACTAGATCTAAGGTGTGTACACCATCTGTATGCACACACACGTGCCAATATGTGTACTCATGCAGGCATGTGCCCCCACACATGGCATGTACGCATACACTCACCCCCCCCACCCGCAATACCCATCTGCAATGCATATGTTAAATGCCAGGGCACGCCCGACTCGATGTAAGGCAATGTCTGGGCATAGGTGTTAGCACCAACCCAGGACCTGCGTGGTGCAGCCAGATGCTGTAGGATCTAGACTCTGACTCCTCCAACCAAGGCCGTGTCCAGGCCTCGTGGTTGTGAAGAGCTCTCAGTCTCAGCAAGGCGGGGATGTCTTCCGGAGGTCTTTTCTGCCCTTGAAACGCTACCGCCTCTGCCTGGTGCTGTGTAGGCGGGCCGTTAGGTCGGTGTCGCTGTGTCTGCCATGGCATGGACCCGCCCCCCGTGAGACGCAGGTGTACCAGTGTCAGTAGGCCAGCCCAGGGTGCAAGGCAGCCTGAGAGACGTGGCATTGGGCAGTGCAGTCTGATGGCCCCCCGCTGCATCGGCGTGAGCGGGTGAGGCGGCGGTCTGGCGCTGGCCTCCGGACGGAAATGCGGAGGGCTGAGAGGAGGGCCACAGGAGGAGGGAAGCGGGTGGCAGAAAAAGGAGAATGGGGAAGGAAGAGAAAGAAGGAGGCTACATACTCCTGGCTGAACCGGGCTTTAGAATCCCCCCCTTCCAAGGAGGTCCTGGGCCAGGCAGTGCCCGGATCTGGCTGCCGGGTGGGGCTGGGGCCCCATGCCCGATGTCCCTGAAGTGGATAAAGCCGGAGTAGTTCTGGCGGCTGGATGTCTGCACGGGGCTGTGATTCCCAGGCCATCCTCGGGAGGAAGGCGCAAGGCACAAGCCCTACCCTTGCTCTCCCTCCATTTCTCTGTTCCGCTCTGCCCCCTTTCTGATGCTGCTTTTCCCCACCCCTTCCTTTGTCATCAATCTCCCCCTCCTTTCTGACATTGGTTTTTTCTTCTTCTGCGCGTCATCTCTGCCTCTCCTTGGGCTGCCCCACATTAGCGCCAGGCATTGGGTTTTAACAGGGGGCGCGGGGCTGGTGAGGACAAGAACTGAGGTAGGGACACTAGGGTGGCCAACCAGCCGGTCTGTGTGGTGCGTATGTACCAGGCAGGGGAGGTAAAACGAAGGCAGGTAGGGGCAGCCACCAGTTGGTGAGCCCGGCTGTAAGTGCGGGCAGGGGGCTGGCAGGCCGCGTGGTTTGTGGACAAGTGTACTACGGACAAGTGTAGTTCAACAAGGACAAGTGTAGAGTCCTGCACTTGGGACGGAAGAATCCCAAGCATTGGTACAGGCTGGGGACCAAGTGGCTCAGTAGCAGTTCTGTAGAAAAGGACCTGGGGATGACAGTGGATGAGAAGCTGGAGATGAGTCAACAATGTGCCCTTGTAGCCAAGAAGGCTAATGGCATATTAGGTTGCATTAAAAGGAGCATTGCCAGTCGATCCAGAGATGTCATTATTCCCCTTTATTCGGCTCTGGTGCGGCCACATCTGGAGTATTGTGTCCAGTTCTGGGCCCCCAATTACAGGAAGGATGTGGATGCATTGGAGAGGGTCCAGTGGGGGGCAACCAAAATGATTAGGGGGCTGGAGCACATGACCTACGAGGAGAGGTTGAGGGAGTTGGGTCTATTTAGTCTGCAGAAGAGAAGAGTGAGGGGGGATTTGAGAGCAACCTTCAGCTTCCTGAAGGGAGGTTCCAAAGAGGCTGGAGAAAGGCTGTTCACAGTAGTGACGGGTGGCAGAACAAGGAGCAATGGACTCAAGTTGCGGTGGGAGAGGTCCAGGTTGGATATTAGGAAAAACTATTTCCCTAGGAGAGTGGTGAAGCACTGGGATGGGTTCCCTAGGGAAGTAGTGGAGTCTCCATCCCTAGAGGTGTTTAAGTCTCGGCTTGACAAAGCCACGGCTGGGTTGATTTAGTTGGGATTGGTCCTGCCTAGAGCAGGGGGCTGGACTTGATGGCCTTCTGAGGTCTCTTCCAGCTCTATGATTCTATGATTCTGTGGTTTGGGAACAGAGAGGCGATGGCGGTTTTGGCTTTGTCTGGAGTGAGAAACATGGGCCACTTTTGTTCACTCTGCCCCCCTGGGCGCCGGCAAGGCAGCCACCTGTGTGACTCTCTCAGGATTCCGGCTCCTGGGAATGCCAGTTGTGTCAGGCGGCCATGTTGTGTTTGTGCCTGGCTGTCGCTTCTCTCCCCCCATGGGCCAGCAAACCAGCTCCTTCTAACCCGGCCTTGTCACTTGTCTCCCTGCTCCTTCCCCACCCACCTGGCCCTCGGTGCACCCCTCCATCGGCAGCTCCGGAGGCCTGCAGGAAGCACGCAGGACGCCGCTGGGGAGGACGTCCATAGTGCAAAATACGGATGTGTCCCTCCATCCCCGCACGCCGGGGACTTTATTTGTTCAGCTCTTCCTTCGTTTAACTCTTCTGTCTCCGCCTGTCGCTCCCTCTATTGTTCATCCATCTCTTTCTCCCTCCTTCTCTATGTCGATGGCAGAGCCCGTTTATTAACATGGAAATATGTCTCTTGGCTTGGGAGGGCCCCCGTACGAAGCTCCCTGCGGCGCATTAGGTCTGGATGCATTCGGGTGGGATCGGTATTGCAGGGACCGTGGCCATGGGATCACCGTTTGGCTGCGGCACAGCGGATTGAACCCGCCGGGATTGTTGCACCAGGCTGCAGCGGGCGTGCCGAGCAGGGGGGATGGATCAGAAGAGGTTAATGCGCAGCTTCGGGAGCCAATCAGCCAGTGGCCGTGAACGCTTGGTCTCGGTGGGCCCACTTTCCGGTGCGGACCTCAGAGCACAGGACACCCCTCCACTGGAGGTGAGATCGTCGCGGTGGGTGAGGGGTAGCTCATTTCTGAACATTAGAAGCTCTCCCAAGAGCTGGACGCATTTCTGGCCCCTGCCCAAGAGAGAACGGAGCCCCAACGAGCCAGGAGAGCGCAAGCACGTGGAGTATTGGCAAGTTCGCATCAGACCCGCTTGGGCTCTGGCCTCTGCTCTCCGCACCCCACCGCAAGCCAAAGGGAGGACAGTTCTGCTGCTTTCTGTAGCCCCGGCCTGGCTCTTCCCAGATTTGCCCTTCTCTCGTGCAGGCCGGTGCGTCTGCTTGGCGGGCCGCTGCCTCGGAACAAGCAGGCCTGGCGCGGCCCAGGGGCTGCCATCCATCCGTCCACCCACCTGTGCGCCAATTTGGTGCCGATCGCTCTCGCAGCATTCGCCGTGTGAAACAGGCAGGAGCCCGGAGGGGGGCTGCGAATGCAGCAATTAACAAAACAGCAATCAAGCTAAGTGTTTAATTCCAGAAAATTAACATCTTCTGCGAGCGGATGCGGAAAGAGGCAAACTGAAGGATTCCCGGCGCTGAGTAAACAAAGGCAGGGCTGGACCGTCACCATCTCCTGCTGGAGGGGGGAAAGCCACGAGCAGCTTCCCGGAGCCGGGAGCCTGCAGTTCAGTGAATTCCCAGAGCCGGCCAGCAGGAAGAAGAGCATAAAACCAGGCGCTAAACCTCCTGCTCTGAGGAGCTGGAATCTGCATTTTCCATCTCTGGGATAAGAGCTTCCTAGCTGGGGGGACATTCTGCGCATGGGGGGGGTGCAGTCTGCGCGGGGCTTGTTTCTAGGGTCTGGTGAAAATGCAGGAGGGCACCTGGCTGGAGCTAGTGTTCCCAACATGGGCGTCCAGGCTGTGAAGTTGTGTCCCAGGAAGCAGAGGCTGCGAGCGTCCCCCCTGCTCTGTGCTCCCACGCTAGGGACAGAGGCAGCTGTTGCTTTCCCGGGAGCACGAGGACTAGGAGCCATGGTTGCTGTTCTCTGCAGGGTGGGGTGTGCGGGTTGCAGCCGCTGCCGGCACTCAGACGCCTCCTTGCGGCGCGTCTCCAGTGGGCGCAGGTTAGGGGAGCCCCACCCCGTTGCTTTAACCTGCACTGGGGTGGAGGCACAGCCAGGCCCAGAAGCATGGAGCTGTGTTCCCGAAGCCCCTGGAGCACACCACGTGGTCTCGGCGGGAATACAGAGCCCGGCCCAGGAGGGAGGATGGGCGTGCCCGGGTCACTGGCAGAAAGCGCTTTGGGAAGGTCGGATGTTAGCCAGTGGGGAGTGCTCGGTGTGCATGGACACAGCCCGCGGGAGGCAACACAAGCCACAAAGCCTGCGGGCAGCCACTGCCGAGCCGTCGTTGTTCTGTTCCATAGCGCTCTTGCAGGGGGCTCTTGCGTAACTGTGTACACAGCCAGGATTCTTCTTGGGACCCAGGGCCTTGGCCGGTTGGCTCACCAGCGTGCTGCGTTACCTGCAAGAGTCCGGTGTCCAAACTGCTGGAGGGCGGGGAGACGGGAGCCGACAGCGGCGGCTGGAGCCAGGCATGGGTCTCGTCCGGAGCCATCTGTAGAACGGCTTGTGTTCACGGAGGTGGAAAGAGCAGCCCCGCCCCCAGCTTCCCCTGGGTGATTAACGCCCATTAGGTCTGCCGCGCAGATGGCCGTCTCTGGCCAGGTCTGGCAGACGGCTTGGCAGGGAGGGGGCCTTCTGCAAGGACTTTGGAACCCTGCTCTGTGCGTGGGGCGTGAACTGCTCTGTAACAACGGGTCTGGGGCATCTGCCTCCACAAGCCGGGGACGCCCCCAGAATTAGCAGGCACTCATCTGCTGGGAAAAGAGACGTCCCTCCCAGAGCGGAACAATCCTCCGGGATTAACCTCTCCCCCGGCCAAGCAGGAGGGGGCAGCTGGGGCAGGAGGCGAGCACCCTACGCCCCCAGGTGCCGATTCACGTGTTGGTGAGCTCCCGCGGAGCTGGCCGTGGGTCACGTCTGTGAGCTGATCGGTGAATGACTTCATGTGCTGCTGCTTGGCTCCTGGCGAGGTCGCCGAGGGGTTAGAGGATCGGGATGTTTCTCATCGGCGCGGAAGCTACCGGCGTCCCGGCTCCCCAGGACCGGGGTGGGAGGGCCTCTCATTTGGCCTCTGGGGGCGAGCCTTTCCCGAGCCCTCTCCCCATGCTTCCACGGGCTTTGGCGTCCTGAGACCAGGCAGCACATTAACATGTGCAATGAAACACAAGTCGTGTTGCCTGAGCGACGGGCAGCTGCACCTCCAGGAGTCCAGCGTGGCTGGAGAATGAACACGGGGAGCTGAATCCAGGGCGGGGAATGAGAAGCGTTACTGTGATTTGCACTTTCTTCCAGTCCCTTCAAGATGTGTGTTTCCCTTTCTCCGTGCCGCTTGGCGAGGCCCAGACCAGGCAGTCCGGACAGTTACAGTCACTGGAGCTGTCCACCAGGGCGGGTAACAGGCTCACAAGCCGGCCTGGAGGTTCCCTTGGGTTGGCAGGGCCAGATTCAGGGGGACATTAACCCCCCAAACCTTTCCCCCAAGTACACTCCCGTAGAGCGACCGCTGGTGCGCCCCCTCCCGCAGCCTCCAGATCCGGGGCAGTGGCAAGCCCAGGAGCCAGAAGATAGCACAGGGAGACATACCGCCAAGTCCCCCTACTTCCACATAGACCGTCTTCCTCCCCCTGCCAGTTACGCCGGGCTAGGCAGCCTGCGTGCTCCGTGGCGGGGATGTAAGGAGCGCCAGGGGAGTCGGCACACAGGAGAAGCCGAGAAGGCGCAATGCCAAACCGGGGCCGAGGGGCTGAAAGACGAGGGCGGAGCGAGGCGTCCAAAGAGGCCTGTGCAGCGCCACACAGAAGGGTGGGGATGATGGAGCCGAGAGACAGGCCCTCAGCACTGCGTCAGGCCCCGGCGAGGCCTCATGTTAACCCTTCAGGTGCCTTCCGGGACATCTCCCGCCATCTTCGCCTCAGAAACGCTCTTCCTGGGTCAGGCCCATCGAGCTTTGCGCAGCCCAGCGCCGGTCGCGTCCGAGGGGAGAGCAGGAGAGGCCCTGAACCTCTGAGGGGATTGCTCTGCCTCCTGAGTGGCTGGCGTGCTATTAAGGAGAGCTGCCTCTTTCTTCTGTGTGGCACCAGGCGCGGCCTTTCCTCTTTTTTTCCTTTTGCCCCCATCAGCCAGGCTAGCCCCGAGCCAGGAGGTGATCATAAGAACGGCCGTACCGGGTCAGACCAAAGGTCCATCTAGCCCAGTATCCTGTCTGCCAACAGTGGCCAGCACCAGGTGCCCCAGAGGGGGTGGACCGGAAGACAATGATCAAGCGCTTTGTCTCCTGCCATCCCTCTCCAGCCTCTGTCAAACAGAGGCCAAGGACACCATTTTATCCCCTGGCTAATAGCCTTTTATGGACCTAACCTCCATGAAATTATCTAGCTTCTCTTTAAACTCTGTTATAGTCCTAGCCTTCACAGCCTCCTCTGGCAAGGAGTTCCACATGCTGACTACACGCTGTGTGAAGAAGAACTTTCTTTTATTAGTTTTAAACCTGCTACCCATTAATTTCATTTGGTGTCCTCTAGTTCTTCTATTTAGGGAACTAATAAATAACTTTTCTTTATCGGCCCTCTCCACACCACTCGCTAACACACCTCTGCAAAGCAGCTCAGTCGGACGGCTGGTCCATAGCCCGACAGAGCTGTCAAACGGGGCCTCTGGGATCTTGATAGTTCCTTTTACCTTCTGTAAGTGCTAAAAATTCGGGGGTGGAGGAGTGTTCGTCTGGGCCCTAGGCACTGTGTGACTTCTGTGGTAGCTCATGGCCGCTTCTGAGGGGCACATTCCACATCTATCCAAGGCTTGCAGTGCTGGGCCTGTGGTCGCTGGTCCATAGGGCCCAGTGTTTGTTTGGAGCCTGCGGTCTCAGTCTCTGGTCCCCATCAGTGGTGTGGATGTCATGGCAGGAGAGGCTGGGGGAGCGGAACGGGCGCTTGCCTGCCCCGTGTCTGTCTTTGTGCCGGTCCCTGGCTGCGAGAGGGTGAGAAATACCAAGAGCCCCATAGGGTCTGACCCAGCGACATGTGTCTGAGTACACAAAACACACACACACACACAAACTGTGCCCCCGCCCGACCACAGTACCATGGAGAGGTCACCCACAATGCCACCCCTAAGGCCGGCCCTGCTATGCCTTGCTCGGGGTGCTCAGTGAGACCCTGGAACCTTGCTGGGGGACGTAACGGCCTGGAGACGTAGTTCAGTGGAAATAGCGTCCTGCCCAAGCGTGGTGTTGTTATTTACGTGTATCACAAGAGCCGCCAGGAGCCTTAGCGATGGCCCAGAGCCCCGCTGCCCAGGCAAACCGCTACCAATCCCACCTGACAGCCCACGGTTCAGACGGGGCAGCTCCAGCCTCCGTCCCAGGGAGCCGTGTTTCGTTCGCTGATGAGTTATTGACTGTTCCCGGGGAGACCGAGTGCTCGGAATTTGAAATCGCTAATTAAAAATAATTATCTGTTTCAATATTCAGCTGGTTGGATTGGCACCCGTCTCTCCTGCCAGGCGTGTTTGTGCCACGGTGCTTTTCAAAGAGCCAGTCGGCGGGGGTGCCTCTTGCTGACACCGCAACGGGGTTGGGGTTTGGGACGCTAAGACGTGGCTACAGAGCAAATGCCCCACCTCTGGCGTGGGCCAGCTGCCCCAGGTGGCCGGTAGTTGCAAACTGTTTGTTAGGGAAATACACACCCCGCTCCTGCTGCCTGCAGCCCCTCCAGGGCCTGGGGCCCAGGCTGGGGAACGGGATGCATTTTGGGGGGCGCTCGCTGTTAAAACATCACAGCGCGAGAGGGCTTCCCATGTGCTGAATCTGCCTTCCTCTCCCTGTCGGATGCTGCTTTCTACCCCGGTGTATCCCCCTTCGCCACTGCTACCGCCCAAACGCCTCTCTGGTTAGAATCCGTCCTTTACGGTTCATTCTCTGCGTTGTCTGGTTTCTACCGCACTGAAAGCATTTCCGCTTGGTCCCTTGGAAGAGGTGGTGTGGGGGCAACAAGTCGTATTAACTCCTAGGCAGCAGGTTGAAAGCAAAGATTAGCTGGGACCGGACGACGGGGATCCCTTGAAATGCCCTCTGAGGGGTCTGGCCCCACAGTCCGCGACAAGCTAGTGGGCTGGATGGCTCTGACCCGTACGGCCGTTCTCATGTTCTCATGCTGTCTAATGTCTCTTTCTGCTTCCCTCAACCTCCCACCATTTGCTCCTTTCTCCCCGTTCTGTTCTCTCCCCCGCACCCCAGGACGGCTCTCGGGCCTGTCACCCGCACCCCCCCTCGGAACGCGCTGTTTCCCTCCCTCCCTCCCCCGAGTTAATTTTCTCGTCTCTCGCCTTCCCCCTCCCCGCCTTTCTCCGCAGCTCCCTCCACCGTTCCCATCATGCACCAGGTAAGTGCCACCATGAGGAGCATCACGCTGTCGTGGCCCCAGCCAGAGCAGCCCAACGGCATCATCCTGGACTACGAGCTGCGTTACTACGAGAAGGTGAGCCGGATCTGCCACCCCGAGATCAGCGGCGCGGCCGGCTTGCGACCAGCCACCGTAAGCCTGGGTCTGGGGGGCCGGGAAGGGGACATGCACGGCTCTGGAGCTGTTCTGGAGGGTTTTCCCTGTGGGGGGCTGTTACTTTGGGTCTGAGCCAGCACCCGGCGAAGGCAGTGGAGAGACCCATGGACTAGAGTAGGGTTGGGGTCAGGTCCTTGGGTTAGGCGCGCTCCTGGAAGACAACACCCAGGCCTAGCAGGGAGGTTGGGTGTGAGAGGTGGGTACGAGGAGCCTAGACTAGACGTTTTGGCCACACTGAGGTAACTGAATGTGAACGCACTCAAGTCCTGTGAGACAGCCGCAGTCCGGACACCCCGCCAGCCTTTGATCCAGGCCAGAATGTCTCTTCCTGGTCCAGACGCAGCCTCAGCCGAGCACTCAATTGCCCTGAGTTAGAACGTGCGTCTGGACAAAGCCTGGCGTGCCGGACAGGGCGGCGCATGTGTGCAAGTGTTTGTAAGGGGAAGGAGCAATACCCCTTGTTAGAGCCGGGCCTGGAGGGCACAGCGGGGCTGGTCAGGTTTCCTCCCACACCCAGCTCCAGCCATTCCTTGGCTGCACCCCGCTCCACCCCTGCCCTCCCAGCCCTGCACGGCTCAACTCCAACGTCTCCACTTCCTTTCTGCCCCGCAGCTTCCCGCTGCCCTGGGTGTGCCTGCTGTGACGTGGACACGCAGGGCTAGGGAAAGACACTGCAACCCACTGTCCCTTAGCGACCGGCTCTGGGATTGGAACCCGGGTCTCCCGGGGTGACGGCCCGCGCTCTCCGCACCAACAATCCCATTCACGGGTGTGGCGTGGTCGTGCTCGGAGACCTGAGCCGAGGCCAGGGCTGGCTTGGGCTAGGCGCTGTGCACGCACATAGACAGTTGTGTCATTCAAGCCGCAGACTTGCTCTGGGGCAGGGGTTGATGATAACACAGCAGTGGTTTGCCAAGCTTAGCCCCCGGTGGGCCGCTGCAGGGCTACAGGTGCCAGCGATTGCAGCTCCCATTGGCCGTGGATCCCTGTTCCCGGCCAATGGAAGCGGCGCAGACTGGGACTCCATTTCCTGCAGTTCCCGTTGGCCAGGGGTGGCACTCTGCGGCCAATAGGAGCTGTGCTCACCGGCACCTTCTAACCCTGGTGGACTGGATCTGGCCTGCGGACCGGTATTTGCCCTCCCCGGGTCTGGGGGCAGATTGTTGGCCTGTGTGAGGAACCCAACTCCTGTCAGACTGTAGGCAGCGGGGTACGCACTGCAGTGGCATCGAGAGGAAGGAAAGGCCACCTCATTGTCTCGCTGTGCCTGGTGGAGACAGCTGGGACCTGGCAGGGTGGCAGGGCCACTCCCATGTGCAGTGTGTCCAGCGACAGCACTGTATTTACAGAAGAATAATTGCAGGGGCACACTCGGTTAAGGACAGTTGGGATTGGTCCTGCCTTGGGCAGGGGGCTGGACTTGATGACTCCTGAGGTCTCTTCCAGCCCTAGGATTCTATGACAGCACCGCCATGTGCATCCCTTCTGCCTTTCACGATGCTTGGAGTGGGCCCAGGAGTCCCCTCCGCCAGTGGACCAGCCTCATGCTGGAGTAGGACCCCGGGGCAGCTGTGGGGAACTACCGGCTCGCGAGGCTGTGTTGCCGTCCCCTCCTGAGATGGGGCACCCCCCTTCCTTGCTCTTCCCCGCAGGACCACAGCGAGTACAATTCCTCCATGGCCAAGAGCCAGACCAACACGGCCAGGATCGAGGGCCTGCGGCCGGGCATGGTGTACGTGGTGCAGGTGCGGGCCCGCACCGTGGCTGGCTACGGGAAGTACAGCGGGAAAATGTGCTTCCAAACGCTGACAGATGGTAAGCGTGTGGCGAGAGGAGCGGGCGAGAGGGAGAGGCGGCACTTGCCGCGCTAGCGGTAATTGGATTAAATAAACCTGTCTCTCCAAGCCCCCGCTCCCAGAGGGCCAGTGTGGCAAGAGCCAGGTGATTTATAGTGATGTTTGATTAATTGCCAGCTGGAGGAGTAATCTGTTTTAAATCTCTTCTCTCTGGTTTCTCCTCCGCCATGGAACTGCAGGCGCTCGGGCTATTTGCATGCCTGCCAGGGGCGGAGGTGAACGTTAACCCCTTCCCGACCCTGGGCCTCTTTCCGCAAGCTAAGAGCCTGTTCTGGCCCGGAAGGCGTGGGCTGTATGGGGGACACGCACAGACATGGCGTGGGGGGGTGACTGGGGCCACAGGATCACATGTGAGTTCGGTCAGCTGCACTAGTCCCGCTCCCGGCCAGTGCGGGGTGGTTGTCTACACTTCCACCTCGGGGACGTCTGTGCCGCGGTCGAAGGGCAGACCAGACATCCCCACGCCAGCCTGGCTACAAACACCAGGTAGGGGGTGGAGCTTCACTGCAGGCTGCGCAGGCCGGCCGGGGAGTGACGTATATCCCTGGCGCCCGTATTACCACCTCCAAGCGGGGGGCAAGTTAGCCCGGTGCGTCTAACCCTGTTTTAACCACTCACTCACTGGAGCATCCGCTCTCTCCTTTGAGAGACTATTTCATGCGCTAACAGGCCTCACTCATAGGAAGATTTTCCCAGTATTCAGCCTCCGGGTTTTGGTTTCATCCCACAACTTCTCTTTTCTCTCGACTTCATCCGGGGCGCTTCCCCCTCCAGATCTGTATAGATCACGTCCCTCTCTCGGCTGTTTCTTAGAGCTCAAATCACCGAGCTCTACACATTTAGCTCTTTACGATCCTCCTGCAAATCAACCCCCCCAGCTCTTCAGTCCCTTCTATTGCACTTCTCTGAGTCACAGCCATAAAAGATGCATGGAACAGACTAAGAGGAGGAAATCAGAAGGAAACTATCCTTTCGGTATAGACTCTTCCCTCCTCTGTGTAACAGCGTATTAGCTGCATATTCGGTAAATCACTAGAAGAGATGAACAAACTGCTTCAAATCAGCTAAAAAGTGCCAAGGAACTTTCCCCAGATCTCAGAGCATTTTACCCGAGGGCAGATGGGTCCAGAATTCAGAGCAGACAGTGAAGGGAGATCAGGGTCCTTTCTCCAGGTCAGGACATTGTACCAAAAGGCCTAATTCACAGAGTTCCTACCCTGAGCTAGTTCCTGCTCCAACATTACACAACGGCCCCGGAGCGCCGGATCCATTCCTGCGCTTCCAGCTTGTTTCTTGCTGAGCAAGAAAAAATGCCCATTAACCTGAAAAGAATCCTAGCATGGATTCCTGGAGGGAAGTGCTGAAATTGACAAAGGGAAGGGCTTTTCTTGTGGTGGGCTGACGTGTCCAGAAACTCCAAATTCCAGGAATTTCCCAAGGCAGCCTGTTCGCTCTCATTGCCAGCCCATTTGCATACCACGCCAAGGACCCAGTCCTGCCAGGGGCTGAGCTTTTTGGCCCTGCTCCAGCAAAATATTTAAGCCTGGGAGTAGTCCCAATGAAAACAGCAGAGCTCTTGACACTGGATCAGGATCTGTTTACACTGGGTCAGGGTTGGGTCTGTAATGTCCATTCTTACAATTATCTTTGAACTTCTCGGATGCCACGTGACGGCCGCTAGTTATCTAGATGGCTGCAGTGAAACCACGTGGGCGGGCGGTGGAGAGGAATTTGCGAGTGAGGTTTTATGCTGTGAGTACACGTGGGTTAGAATTGAGGCCCGAAGCTCTTGAAGAAACTCCAGAGCTCTGTCACCTCCTGGCCCGGGTCCTTTCTCTCTCCTCTGACTCTGTTATTTTGGGCTTGGCTCTGATGAAAAAGGGAGAAACTGACCTGGCTGCCAGAGCTGCACAAAGATCCCCTTCCTCTCCCAAATCAGTGCCTTTGTGTGGCATGGCCGGCAGGGTGTAATCCAAATGGTGCCTGTTTGAATCAAGCGAGAGGGGTGCTCACCAGCTGAACAGTGGAAAGGCCGAGTAGTGGGCACAAATGTATTCCCAGCAGCTAAGATTTTCAAAGGTGCTTAAGGGAATTAGGTACCAAAGAACACTGAAATATCACGGCCGTGGGGTGCCTAACTCCCTTAAGCGCTGCTGATAGGGTTGCCAGATGGTTGAAACAAAAATACCGAACACCTCCACCCCCCCAAAAAAAACACCGGGAAAAAATTCTGTTGAAGGGAAAAAAAGGGGGGGGGAGACCAAATTTGTTGAGCAAAAAAAAAAAAAAGGACTCCAAGGACTTATTAAGCCAAAAAAAATTTTTTTTAAATAAAACAGCATGTCCCCTTTAAGAGTGAGTGCAGGGATAGGAACAGGGGAGAGGTTGAGCACTAAGACCCAGGGGAAGCATTGCTTCCTCTAGGTCTTTTTGCCGGCAGCCATTTTGTGCGGCAGCCTTGGGGACCAGATAAGCGTGGGGGCTGGGGTCGGGGGCTGGGGTGTTGGGGCTGGGAGAGGCTCGGGGAGGGGGAGAGGCTGGGCACTGAGTGTTTGTAGGGTTGCCAAGTGCCCGGCATTTTCGCCTCCTGGCTGGGGAAAAAATCAGAGAGTCCTGGACATCTCAGGTGTCCGGTATTCTCTGAATTTTTTTAACGGACAGGAGGTGAAAATACCAGACTGTCGGGGTGAATACCGGACACCTGGCAACCCTAGCTGCTGAAAATCCTCACCCACTCATATTAGTTTGCATCGGGGTGGCAGCAGATGACCACTCAGGGCCCTGTTGTGTTCCTCCATGTCCACAGATGGATCGGGAAAAGGTGCTTTATTGCCCAAAGACGCAGACGGCTTTAAAAGAAAAATATGGCCCCTCTGACTGCCGCCCAGATGGACAAAGACAGAAAGATGTGCGTGATTGTCTGTGGCAAATGTTAATTATTTTGGGGCTTTGCTATAGCAACTGTAGGCCCCAAAGAACACCAGGGCAGGCACACGGCGAGAGATTTATCCAGAGAGATTCAATGACTTGTCCAAGGTCACACACTGAGGTTGTGAGAGAGTCAAGAATTGAACCTAGAGCTCCTGAGATTGGATGAAGCGCCATAGCTCACGGAACGACCCACCCTCTCTGAAAAGTTCTTTTGCCTTCTCTTTAGCTAGCCCTCAGTTGGTTCTTTGGTTTTCTCTAAGGCGAACCTCGCGCAGCCTAAGCAAGAGGAAACACACAGAACGACTGAACGGAGGCAAATAAAAAATGAATGTCTGGAATATTCAGGGTTAGTGAAGGGAGGCGAACACTCTGCCTCTGCTAAGCAATGAATTGAAATTGAATAAGAATGGATATTGCAGATTATGAAATCATCATTGATCATTAGACGAGGCTTTCTCAGGATTTCAGTAGCTGGCAGGAGATAAATCTGGTGGCTGGCAATTAACAGAGACAAAGAAAAAAAAGTGAAAGGAACATGAAATTCCCCCTTTCGAAGGACTTTTGCTTTAACTCTTTGCCACGGGGCCCAGGCCTTGCTGTCTCAGTTCGGCTCAGTCGCCAGGTGTCCGAGTCTCAGTGCTTTGTCCTCTTCCAGTGAACTGCCCCTTCCCCGCCAGAGAGGCAGGCGCCAGTAGGCAGGCTCAACGTGAAGAGTGGGAGGCTGGCTCTTGTGCCCACCAAGGGCCCTGCACATGACTCCCGCCGTGCAAAAGGGCGGAAAGCCGGCCCACGGGTGTTGACACGAGCCGTACTGTAACCGAGACGCGCCCCTTGAGATGGGCTGAGGTTCTGAGGGGTTACAGCCCCCCCTCCTCGCTTTAACTCCTTTGCCGCTGCACGTTCGGCGGGCGGGCTCCCCGCATGCCAGCGCCCTCAGGACAGTCTAGGGCCGCGGTGTCCCCCATGCTCACCGCTTGCCACAGGTGGCTATTTGGCCAGCTGAGTGCGGCTAGTTTGCTACAGCGGTAGCCACTCTAGTGACTGCTGCTTCAGGACTGGTTGGATCCCACGGGGTCCGTCCTGGGACCCGTCCTATTCAACTTATTCATAAACGATCTAGAGGAAGGGGTAAGCAGTGAGGTGGCCAAATTTGCAGACGATACCAAACTGCTCAGGATAGTTAAAACCAAAGCAGACTGTGAAGAGCTTCAAAAAGATCTCACCAAACTAAGTGACTGGGCAACAAAATGGCAAATGAAATTTCATGTGGATAAATGTAAGTAATGCACATTGGAAAAAATAATCCCAACTCTACATACAATATGATGGGGACTAATTTGTCTACAAGTACTCAGGAGAGAGATCTTCGCCTTCCTCTGTAGCATGAGGCACAGATCACAGCTGGAGGATTCTCTGCATCTTGGGGTCTTTAAACTATTTGAAGGCTTCAATATCTGAGATATAGGTGATAGGATTATTCCAGGAGTGAGTGGGTGAGATTCTGTGGCCTGCATTGTGCAGGGGGTCAGACTAGATGATCATAATGGTCCCTTCTGACCTTAAAATCTATGAGTCTATGAGTCATTGTGGATCATTCTCTGAAAACATCCACTGAGTGTGCAGCGGCCGTCAAAAAAGCAAATAGAATGTTAGGAGTCATTCAAAAAAGGCTAGAGAATAAGACAGAAAATATCTTATTGCCTCTATATAAACCCATGCTACGCCCGCATCTTGAATACTGTGTACCGATGTGGTCGCCTCCTCTCAAAAAAGATATATTGGCACTGGAAAAAGTTCAGAAAAGAGCAACAAAAATGATGAGGGGTTTGGAACAGGTCCCACATGAAGAGAGATTAAAGAGACTGGGACTTTTCAGTTTAGAAAAGAGGAGACTAGGGGGGGATAGGATAGAGGTCTATAAAATCATGACTGGTGTGGAAAAAGTGAATAAGGAAAAGTTATTTACTTATTCCCACATTATAAGAACTAAGGGTCACCAAATGAAATGAATAGGCAGCAGGTTTAAAACAAACCAAAGGAAGTTTTTCTTCATTCAGTGCACAGTCAACCTGTGGAACTCCTTGCCAGAGTGTAGGGTAAACTGAGGCAGTCCATGGGAGTCATCTCGCAGTAGACATAACAATTTCAGCTATCAAGCTAACAGCAATATGTCCATTTGGGGGGCTTCCATCCTGTTTATGCTGGCTCGTTTAGCTTGTTAGGAATAACTACCTGTATTAATGATAACATGTTTAATTGGCAATGGGCGGAGATGCTGTGTAACTGTCGTAGACCATTGGCTTATGTGCATATCTCACTTCCACTGCTAGACCTATTAAATCACTTCTCCTCTGTCCATCTGCTACCTATATAATCTAATGTATGTTTTGGTTAAGATAGTGCTCACCAGGCTAACCCCTGACGGGTACTCCACCAGCTGTGTGAACCAATAAATCCTCGGCTTGTTTTCGCCTGCACCCAGTGTGTCCGGAATTATTCCCTACACAGAGGATGCGGTGAAGGCTAAATTTTAACAGGGTTCACAAAAGAGCAAGATAGATTCATGGAGATGAGGTCCATCAATGATTAGCCAGGATGGGTAGGGACGGTGTCCCTGGCCTCTGTTTCTCTGGAGGTGGGTGACGGGAGGGATCACGTGAGGATTCTCTGTTCTGATCCCTCCCTCTGGGGCACCTGGCATTGGCCACTGTCGGCAGGACAGGACACTGGGCTGGGATGGACCTTTGGTCTGACCCAGTCTGGCCGTTCTTGTGTTCTTATGTCTGGGGAAGAGCAGGGAACAGAGCATCTGTGTGAGCTGGGATTCACATTGTGGGGCTGTAGCTGTGGAGAGCGCTGGCGGGGACTTCCCAAGAGCTCCCGCCTCCACCTCCCTTGGAAAATCACAGCCGTAATCGCTACATCCTCCCTCGTCCCCCCGCGGGTGGCTCTGAAACCCCTTCCCTCTCCACTCCGACTGGGCCAGCGCCCGCTGGGCAATGCCCGGTGCAGATCCGAGGGCTGAGCGGTTACCCCCTCCCATCGCTCCTTCCGCCAGGCTCCGCCGGCCTGTGATCCTGGAGAGCGCCGGCGTGAAGCCCCAGAAGGCCCCGCCCTTCGGGATCACAGGGAACTGCCCCCGCTCCCAGACCCGGGCCTGCGGAAAAGGCCGGGGGGGGGGCGGGGTTCAGCTTTTGACAAGATTCAAAAACCTGCCGCGTTTGCTCAAGCAGCAGAGGAGTCTGCCCTGTTTTTCTCCCCGCCACGAGCCACGCGTGACACTGCTCCCCTCGACCTGCCGTTTCCCAGCCAGTGGCCGTGCTACCGGGTCATGAGTGGCACTCGGTCACAGATTTAAATGTAGCCATTCTTCTCCCAGGGAATTTCAGCAGCCAACTAGAGAGAGAGAGCAGGCTTGAACAAAGACCTGAACTGGATGGGCCATTATAGAACCCGCTTTCCTTACATTCCACGCCCAATTAACATCACAAGCTAAGTATGGGACACTTCCGGCCCACGCAGCCTCATTTCTGGCTCTACAACTGACAGGTTCTTTCCCCCTTCCCCTTCTTTTTCTGTTATAAATTGTGAGGGTCCCTCCTTTCCCCTCCACTCTGCTCCTCTGAGGAAGTGGGTTTTGCCCACGCAAGCTCATGCTACTAGATTTATTTTGGTTAGTCTCTAAGGTGCTACAGGACCACTCGTTGTTTGCAAAGTTGCCGACTAACGGGGCTCCCCGCTGAGATTTTAGGTACTTCTCTGCCGAAAGCTAGTGGAATAGGGCCCCAAGAGGTTGGTTCGTGGCTCTTTCGGGTCGGCATGGGTAGCAGAGAGCGTGAGACACCTTTCTCCCTTGCAGATGACTACAAGTCGGAGCTGAGAGAGCAGCTGCCTTTGATCGCGGGGTCCGCGGCTGCTGGCGTGGTCTTCATTGTCTCGCTGGTGGCTATTTCCATTGTCTGCAGCAGGTACCGGTTTTGCCGTTGGTCGCTTTCCCTTTGCAATGAGAAGGGAGAGTCTCCCCGTGCTCCGGGGGCAGGGGCAGGGTCTTCTATGAGCAACCATTGGCTGCAGCGCCTCCTGCTGGCCAGCCCGCAGCCAAGCAGCGGCGGGACTGCACAGAAAGGGGACTCCGCACCGATCCCCTTGGTCGGTGCCCAGAGGCGCGGCAGGACCCGGCAGCAAGCGGGGTGTGCAAAGCAGGCAGCATCGGCAAGGAGTGAAGGGCGAGAATGTGTGCGCCTTACGCTTGTCTGGAGAAGGCAGCTAAGTGTGCTGGGAACACCGCGCACAAGGCAGTTTGCAAATGACCGAGATGCTTGTAGCGCCACCACAGGCAAATATCACACCAGGCCGTCCTCAGGGGGCGATCCGTTTTTCAGTGAGTTTTTCTGGGAACACAATGAGAAATAGGACATGAGACAGGAAGGGAAGCGTGTTCCATTCAGGCCAACGTGAGCCGTGGAGGCTGCCACGAATCTAAAGGCGCCTACTCAGAGAATTCCCTTCAACAGTATTTTTGAAAATGTGGACCCGGGTTTGTAGTCTCCGGTCCTTTCTTGCTCCGCTCACTGTGGACTCTCCTTGCTGCCACTCTCTGACATGTATCCAGATATCGGCAGACAGCCATGAGAGTGTGGGCACCTCTGTTTGTATGTCTGTGTGTGACTGTGCAGAGCTAGACTGCCTCAGTGTACCTTTGTGCTAGTGCGTGTGTAGCAAGCGTTATTTTCCCATGCATATGCAGGTAAATTCATTGTGTCATTCTTTTTCAGAGATGCTCCAAATCGTCTGGGTAACAGTGAGTCACTTATACATTATCTGAGTCATTTTTCTCCCCTTTCTCCAGGAAGCGGGCTTACAGCAAAGAGGCCGTGTACAGTGATAAATTACAGCACTACAGCACCGGCCGAGGTGAGTGGAGAGAAAAATGGGACCGCGGGTTTGGGTTGGAGACGGAACATTGTAACGTGTGTGTTTCCTGCACACTCATAATTTTTCCCGCCAGCTGTAAGTGTTTGGGTGGCTTTAGAAATCATGGTGGAAGGGGATCGTCCCAGGAAACCAGCAAAGAATTTATGCCGACAAGCTGGGCACAGGACGGCACACGTCCATGGCCTAGCAGGAGAAGAACCAAGCGGATTGGTAGAAAGAGAGGGGGAAGGCCTTGTCCAGTAAGGAGCAGTGTTAAAGGAGAGAAGACGACAGTGAATACAGGGTGGGATGAGGGCAGGAGACGCGCTGAATGCCCCCGAGGGTGAGGAAAAGGAGTTGGTAGCTGCAGGGGCGGCCCGTGAGGCTAGGCAAACTAGGCAGTTGCCTAGGGCGCCGCCGGCCCGGGCGCCCGATGATGACGTCACGGGGTGCCCCAGGCGCCCTGTGATTACATCACGGTCATTGACAGCCGTGCAGGCGGGGGCGCCCATCGCGCCTTCTGCCTGGGACGCCAGCTGCCGCAGCCTGCCTCGGGCCGCTCCTGGGTAGCTGAGGGCGCGAGGGGACCTGAGGAGAGCGGAGGTGGTCAGCGCTCGGGGAACAGATGCCGATCTGGTGGGAGTGGGTTTTTCGCTAAGCCTGGAGAAATTGGCTTTTCGGTTGGTGGCTGAACTGAAAGGAAATTTCATCTCAGGTTTACAATGTTTTAGCCCCTCACCCCCAAAACGGAACCCCCCCCAAACGTTTGTTTGGGGGCGAGTGAGACATTTGAAGGGGAGACGGGTTGGCCTTGTTGTTAGTTAAAGGTGGTTAAATTGTGAAGCGAAATTTTGTTCTGAAGTGAAAAGTCAAAACCCATGTGACTTGCTTGTATTCATTGCCCCACGTGTCGATGAAATTATTTGCCAAATTCAACCTGACTTTGCGCACAGTTTGAGTCAAACTGCATTTTTTAGCAAATCAGTTATTCACCAAAAAAGATCACCCGTTCTGGGGCTAATTTTAGACACTCCAAAGTGGCGGAGGTTGTAAGTGGTTGTGTGGCGGAGGTTGTAAGACTGACAAACTTCCAAAAGTGAGGTGTGGCTCAGGGTTTACCATGGCAGGGCTTGAGAGGAAAGGGCAGATCTGAGCGGCGGTACGGTGTGAGCAGTGACAGGACGTGGTCACAGTCTCAACACGATGGGAGGAGGAGAGTGAAACGGGCAAGGTTGCCAGTTCTTGTCATTTTTGTTGTCAGGATTTACCACTCCAGAAGCTGAAGGCAGGTGATCGGCTTTCCTTTAAAAAATACGTTTCTAGTCCCCGTTTCTGCAAGAAGAACTTGAAAATGTGACAGGAGTGTGGGGCGGACGGGTGGGGGCTGGGGATGCTGCCGCAGAGCAGCCTCTGTCCTCAGAGAGCTCGAGCCCCCTGCCCTTGTGTCGGGCCCAACCCCCCACTCTGTGTGAGGGGCCCAACCCCCCTGCCCTTGTGTCGGGCCCAACCCCCCACTCCTTGTGAGGGGCCCAACCCCCCTGCCCTTGTGTCGGGCCCAACCCCCCTGCCCTTGTGATGTCTAATTGTGAGAGAGACGAGGCGGGTGAGGGATGTCTCATTGGACAGAAGCTGATGCAGCAAGAGACCCTTCCTCCCTCGCCTTGTGTCTCTGATATCGTGGGGACAGCCGGGCTAAACGTTGTTGTGTATCACCTTCAGAGCAAGGCCCAGAGCCAAACCCGAGCGGCCTGGGGGAGGAGGTGGGGGGATCCTGTGGGCTCAGGGTAATTTTGCCTGGGGAATTCAGCTTGTGACACATCCGGGCCTCTCTCCCAGGGCTAGCGCTGGCGAGCCAGTGGCTGCTGCATTCGGAAGAAAGCGCCTGAGGTTCGAATCCCTCTCCTGGAGAAGTGCCTGTGTGTTGTGACTGAGGGAGTCCAGGCATGCAGGGCGCTCCGGCGGGGTTACATTGTATCTCTGCTTAGGAAGTTAGGTTACAATGTCGCGGCTTTTATTGTTCTTCCTGGGGACTACGGTGGTGCTTGGCAGCTGGCTGAGATCCGGCTCCATTGTTCCAGGCCCTGTGCAAACACAGATTAATAGCCTTCTGATTAGTTCCACGGGGTTTTTCTTCCGGCGGGTGGGGCTTGGCTGCATGGGCAGCGGGGTGAGGAGAAGGGGATGAGGGTGGGGAACAGGTGAGGGGAGGGGTGAAGGAGGCGACGAGGGCGTAGGTGTGGAGTGATGCTGCATTGAGACGAGAGACTGCAAGGAGGAAATGGGAGAGCTGGAGCAAAGAGCCAGTCGGGGCCGGGAAAGTCCAGCGACATCGAAAAACGAGTTTCCATGGACTTTGATCTTCTGGGCTCCCCCCTGAAAACCCCCGCAAGCTCGATGAACTCATCATCATTGGGACCTGCGAATTTTTAAGCAAACGTTTGTACTGTTCTCTAAATAGCTCTGGGTTCCAGTTAAATACGAGGGGCCTCTCTTCCCTCTGCCACGTCCTTCTCCCCGTTCTCGTCCCTCCCGTGGCTGGGCTTGTGGAAAGCCGAGAGCCTTGGCCACCAAGGCACTGGTGTTCCTCGCAGCCTGCACGGTGCTGAGAACGTGTCTCCGTGGCGGGAAACAGCCCACCTGAAGTGAGGCCAAAGTAGGGCCGCGAGGGAGCGGGGGGGCGTTTGGAAGAGGGAGGGCGGCCCTGCCCGAACTCCGATTTTAAAAGGCTCCAAGGGTAGGGCCTGTTGCGCCAACCTCCAGGAGAGAGGGTCCACAGCTCCCCCCGCCACCTGGGATCTTGGGGTCACCTTGCCAGACCCTCTCCGGTGGCGTTTTTCCCGCCTGTTTGCAAATATCACCAGCCTCCTTGAAGGGAGGCAATTCTGGACTCGCCAGAAGGATTCCCGGTCAGCCCCACGCGCTGTGCGTTCTGCACCCGGAAGCTCGGCCGTGCGCAGTGGGAAGCAGGCTCTCGGATGGCGGGGAGAAGTTGCCAAGGTTAGCAGGATGGCTGATGCTCATGCGATGATTGCCCGCCCCAACGGGAGCCAGGTGGGACACGTGTGGAGAGCAGCGAACGCAGTAACAAAGGCGTCGGCTGGAACACATCATGCTCTCATCTAACTGAAGGGCAGTAAGTCTTCCCTCAGCCAGCCCCGCTGTTCACGCCAGAGGCACTTTGGGCGGGTGCTGGGCGGGGAGTGGCCGGGGCTGAGGTGCACGCTGGGGGGAGGGAATATCGGATTTTCAGTGTCCAAACTGAAACATCATTTCTGGAACCTTCATGTCAGATCGTTCCAAAAGGAAAAGTGTCGTCAAGTTTGGGTGAGCCCCCAAAGTGTGTCGTCTCCGGCGGCATGAGAGGTTCTGTCTTGTGCCCGAGGGGTTTATACTGGTTTAAAACTGAAGCACAGTTTGAAGTGAAAAGTTACTTCGCGTCCTGAAATGGAAAGGGTTTGTCTCCACAAAGTCACGCCGAGCATCGTGAGCTTTTCTCGGTTTGGTTTGTGTTGCGAGAGGCGGGGCAGTGGTCGGTCAAACCAATGCAGCCAATTGGCCGAATGTGTCGGCCCCACCAAACCTGCCGTTTGGGGCGAAAAAATGTTTTGTCCAAACCGTGGTGCCCGGCTCGTCTCCTGAACACAACAGGCCTTTGTGGATTGCTCCACAAGGGGGATTTGTCCCCGCTGGCATGTCACGTGGGCAGGTTGTGACCTGTGGACCTGTGGCCATCCACGGAAGGTTTTGCGCGGGTTCTGGGCGTCTCCCAGGCCCACGGAGAGTTTGGGGGTGGGTCTCGTCCGCATGCCCGGGGCTGACTGCTCCCTGTATTTGGCCTCAGGAAGGACTTTTCCCCTGGATCCCATTGGCACAGACCCTGGGGGGCAGGTTCACCTTCTTCTGTGGCACAGGCCACTTGCGATTTAAACTTGCGCACCTGGTGGCTCCTCTGGAACACGACGTCTTTGAACCGGGAGTTGAGGGCGTGCGTAGCTCAGCCAGAGGTTGGGGATCGATTGCAGGAGTGGGGCAGGGAGGGTCTGGGGTCTACGATGAGCAGGAGGTCAGTTGAGGTGATCATGATGGTCCCTTTGGCCTCAAAGTCTGTGCATCTCCTAGGAAATAATACCGGCTCAGTCCATCGCTTTTGCTGCTTGATCTCGGGTTTGCGGCTTCCTTTCCTCTCCCGTTAATCAGGCAGAGGTAGGGAATTGGCAGCTTCCTGTGTCCTGTCCATGGTGGCCGGGGAGAGGTAATGGTAGGTAACGATATTTGTCTGTATGACCCGGAACTGGGGCACATTTCTCAGGCAAAGCCGGATCCTGCCTTGCATCTGCCTCCATGGATTCGCGTTCCTGGCAGTTGTTCTGCTGGCTCATTCCTGATGCAGAGCAGGGCCCTCATGCCCATATGGTTCTCTGCCACAGCCAGGCCTGAGTGTACTCGGAGAAGGAGTTCTGCATACTGCTGCTGGGAGTATCGGCAAGATGGATTCCCTGTCTGTCACCGCACCAATCGGTGAGACCTTGCCCTGACTGGTGGGGGATGCATAAAGCTGTCAAACCATTGAATGAAAAACCCTTGATCTGGACACGAGCAACTTTTTCTTGGAAAACCAAAATCCCCCTTTGGGCTGGACTGTCCCCGGCGCGGGCCGTGTCCCCACGGTGCAAAGCGCCTGGAGGAAAGGCGATGCAGATTAGAAGTGTAGCAAGCCCATCCACCGATGTCGGCACCCTGGCAGTCCTGCGGGTGGCCAGGCTCCGCACAGGAGGGAATTCGCATGCAGGTGGAACGTGAAGCAGGAATGGCTAGAGGAAGGAGCGCTTGGCTTTGCTGTCAAAGTGCTGACTCGTTTGCTGTGCTCGACTCAGGTTGTGAGTAACCAGAGGCAGCTGGGACGCGGATCAGGGCATGGGGGAAAGGGACGGATGGGCCGTGGGGTTGCCAGGAGAGCTCAGCGTTGGCTCGCTTCTGCTCCCCCGGCCCTGTCGCAACGCCCGGTCTGACTCCTCCCAGGGAGGGTGGCCACAGGTGGGCTGAGATGAGTTGGACATCCTGATCCCATTCAGATTCCTTAGGCGGCTTTGGAGATCTCTGCTCCCATGTCTGCTAGGACGCAGTCGCATCGCTAAAAATAGATGCTTGTCTTCTGTTGCCCTTCATGAAGCCTCTGGCCCCTTCTGCCCCATCCCACCTTTGGTCCCCCTCTCTGCGACATTCCAGCGCCCCCACTCTGCGTCCCGCCCGGAGCAAGGTCATTCAGTGAGATTTGTGCCCGTCTCGTGGAAACGGTCTTCTTTAAAACCAGCAGCGGTTGTAGCGGTGGGGATACGTTTTCTCCCTGCCTTGCGGTGTAAATTGGCCAGCCGTGCCCCCAGCTGCCTCGTGCCATCCGTCACGCTCTGTAATTTGGCTGCTCTGTCATTTACAAACCTCCTGACATCTTAGGGAGCGCCGGTGTCGTGCAATGGTAGTTGTGTAGCATCCTTCTGACTCCCGTTCCGCAATTGAATAATCCGGCCGCCAGTTAAACATGAACAGATGGAGAGCGAGAGGAATACGCTGATCTTCGCGCTTTCCTTCGGGCTCTCCCCTTATGCTTGGCTCTCCCTTACGTGCCCTTGTGTGCCAATCAGTCACCGTCGCCTCTGCCCCCTTTAAAGCACACTTCTTCCCTCCAACCTGCCAGGGAGCAGCACTGGCATAAGACCGAACAAATGTAATAAACCCCCCACTGCAATGAAGCAGAAAGCGGCGATCGAAGCCAGGAAACGTAAATGGTTCCATTTCTGCAAGAAAGGCTGCTGAATAGAGCGGGTGGGAATTCTTTAACAGACTTGCGGCTGAACGGCACCTTTTTGCAGAAACGTATCAGATCCCATGGACATTTTGCCAGGAAGGTTTCTTAGATCCGGGGTGGACGTTCTGGTCAAACTCAGAGCACATGGCTCACCCCAGAATGGCCAGGAGAGCAGGGCTTTGAGCACTCCCTGGGGATTTAGGCAAAGCAGGGATGTAACCGGTTAACTGGTAAGTATCACTCTAACTGGATAACCACTGGCCTGGCCGGACCCACTGCGCTGCAGCCGGGGGGCCGCTCCTGGCTCCACCACACCTCGGGTGGGGGGCTGCTTCAGATGGGCAGGAGCGTCCCCCTGCCCGTGGGATCCCGGTGAAGTGGGGAAATGCAACTTTTAACCCGTTAACGGGATTTTATATCCCTCGGGCGACCCAGGTTCCAGCTCCACATCAGGAAACCGGCTCGGCTCGTGTTTTGTGAACTGTGTCGGGGTTTGGGTTTGCACTTTGTGCCGGACCGAAAACTAATTCCAAACCCTGCCCCCTTCCCGTTGTGGGCAATGGGATTCCTGTCTCCTGCCCGTCTCCGAGCCAGCGTGTGATGCTTCACCGCCAGCCTGTCCTGCTCGCTGGCCAGCCTTCGGGGTGTCCTAGATCAAATTTAGGGCCAGGCCTGCTCCATGGAGGAGTCCTGGTGGGGTCTCATTTGTTTCAAAGCAGCGTCAGACCTGGCAACGGTCGGCATCGCGCCGGCTGGGCCTCTGGCCTCCCTGCCCAACTGCTGGGCTGGAGCCGGACAGTTGTTCCCATCTCGTTGGTAACAAGGGCAGAGGAAGAGGGAACGAATGGGCGAGTTGGAGGGCGGCTCTTGCACATGCCAGATGCTGCAGAAGATACGGCCGTACCAGCAGCAGCCAGACTGTGTGAAGGGACAGAAGGGGAGTTCAGTCTAGATCCTACCTGTCAGGGCGGTGAGGGTGTGTCTACACTTGCACCCTAGTTCGAACTCAGGATGCAAATGCAGGCATTTGAAATAGTCAATGAAGCGGGGATTTAAATATCCCGTGCTTCATTAGCATGATCTCGCCGGCCCGCTAGTTCGAATTGCAGCTGATTTGAACCAGGAGGAGTAATGAGGAGTAATGTTAGTTTGAACCAAGGGGTTTGGTTTGAACTAACGTGTCCCGGCGCGCACTTCCGGGTTCGAATCAGCTGCGATTCGAACTAGCATGCCAGCAAGATCATGCTAATGGAGTGCGGGATATTTAAATCCCCGCTTCATTGACTGTTTTGAATGCCTGCATTTGCATCCCTAGTTCGAACTAGGGTGCAAGTGTAGACACACCCTTAGATACTGGAATCAATTGCCTAGGGGGGTTGGGGAATCTCCATCCCTGGAGATATTTAAGAGCAGGCTGGATAGACACCTGCCAGGGATGGTCCAGACCAGTGGTTCCCAAACTTTTTGGCATCACGCCCCCCTTTTTGATTTTTGAAAAACCCTCACACCACCCCTTCCCAAAAATAGCAGCAAAACTTGTTGAGCAAAAAAAAAGGAAAAAAGGAACTGAACAGGGCAGCAAAACTTGATGGGGGGAGGCTGGGTCGCCTCGCACACCCCCGGAATTTCTTCACGCCCCCCAGTTTGGGAACCTATGGTCTAGCCGGTGCTGGGTCCTGCCGAGAGGTCAGGGGACGGGACTCGCTGGCCTCTCGAGGTCCCTGCCCGTCCTAGTTTTCTGTGCACACGGGTCTGTTGGGAGTGAGGGCGCTTGCGTGGCTTTGTGGAACTGGGCCGTGGTGCCCACAGCATAGGGGGAGGGGGGAGATGAGCCAGACAGACAGGAGGGCCCCAGCCACGTGAGGTGACGGGGGAAGGAAGGCCGAAGAGCCTGCTGGGAGCAGGACAAACAGCGGATGCAGGGAGCTGGTTCCCGTCAGCAGCCTGTTCCTGGGGCTGAGATGAGTGGAGGCTCATTTGCCCCCAGCAGACGTGGGGCATGTGGCGTGGAAGCCAGCCTGGCTCCGACGGGGTGTCCTCAGGCTTTTGCCAGGCAGGCTGCATTAGCAGAGGGCACCCGGTGGCCCCAAGACTTCCCCCCTTTCGCTCTCATTTATTCCCATTTTTTGGATCAGTAAATCAGTCCCGGTTATGACCCTGTAAATCCCTTGGCAATCCCAGCAGAAGCATCAGCTGCTCTTATAAAAAAATGTTATGGGGCTGTTAAAGTGGCGGAGGCTGAGCCGTCCCGGGATTTATGAAGTGGGAGATGCACCGATGGCTTCATTGCGGCCTCCGCCATCCGCTTGGGGAGCGCGGCGCGTCTGCCCAGACTGGCCCCCTGTGGGGCACGGAGCCCCTCTGGCATCCGCCTTGAGCCCCCGGCGCCAGCGTCAAGAGCCTGCTGGTTGTCCCCGGCGCTCCGCAATTAACAGGCGGCAGCTGAGGCGCCGCAAAGGCGCAAGGGGCTCGGTCAGGTTCCCAGCTTGTCCCGGGAGAAGACCACGGCCACAGACATCAGCTTTGTGCTGCGCCTCACCGGGGGCCCTGACTCCCCGGGGGGCTCCCAGAGGGACAGATTATCATAAGGGAACGATCAACTCAGCCAGTAGAGTAGCTCTCAACCGAGCGGTTTGGCCTCTGAGGCGAGCGGGCCAGAGCAATAGGGTGGGGAGGCCTTTCCCTCTCTGCTCGCCCCGCACACAGTCCTCTGGAAACCCTCACCGACACGGGCTCGCAGCCAGCCTGGGAATGGGGCATCTGTTCCTCCCTTCCCTGTCCCGCTGAGGAGCAAGAAGCGACTAAGGGGACTTGTCCCTGCAGAGGAGAATCGCGGGTTTCATTCAGCCACGCCCCGTCAGCATGTCCCCGTGTCGTGGAGAGGCCAAGCGGCGCGAGCCCGCGGTGCAGGGCAGCAGGAGCGGGAGGGAGGCGCCTCTCCACTGAGGGGGAGCTCTGACTCCGACCCCCCGGGGCAAGGAGTCACTCTCGGGGGGCTGCAGCTCCGGAATCACAAGACTGCTCCTGCGGGGTGGTTACGGGGGGGCTCAGGCCAGACGAGGTGACTGCCCCGTTCCACGCGTGCAGGGACGCAGCTGAAGCGGGAGAAGGGAACGTGGTGTTGGGGAAAGGGACGGTCCGGGGCCATCCTAGACCCTGGGTCCCTCCAGTCCCAGAGACCAGGAGCTCCGGGGCGAGAAGAGTCCCAGCATGGTGCTGCTGGGTCAGTTGGGGGCACCTGGCATTGGCCACTGTCGGAGGATGGACCTTTGGTCTGCCCCAGGGTGGCCGTTGTGCTGTCTCCTGGCATGGGGCAGAGCGTGGAGGTTTCACCCGCACACGCCCCACACAGGCGTGTGCCGCTAGAGCCGCGTGTCTGCAAACGGCGGTGCTTCCTGCGGGTACCACAAAGCACCCTTGTGTGAGCACCCTTCAGTAGCATTTGCCAGACTCATTTTTGCCGCTTGCGAATATGCACCAGCTGAGAGGCGGGGCCCTCTTGGGCAGCAGCCCCCGGCCACGCCGCTCGCATCCTCGGCTGGGAGCATCTTGTTTTGAATTTCCACCGGTACGGTAACAAGATCAAAGTCTGATTGGACTCCCGCCGGCAGGTTCCCGTCTGCCCCCAGGGCTGCACAAATTCCACCGGCGCCCGGCCGCGCCGAGACAGCCGTCCCCATGGGCAGCTTTTTAGTAGGCAAAAGTGGTGCCTGACTGTTGGTTATGGTGGTTCATAACTCATATTTTATCAGGCCCTTCAGGGTTTTGATTATAATTACTCCACTCCGTCAATTTAGTGGCAGTCACAAAACTTTCAAAGGCCTTTTTGGGTAAATAAATATGTCTCAAATTATGCAGGGAGCATCATAAAATTGCCACTTTCCTTGCCATAAAGCCAGCTAATTGTAGTTTGGGGTTGTGACTTCATCGCCGGGAGCGGCAAGTGCGATGTACGCAGGAGAGTGCGGAGGGAGACGCTTGAGCTGTGCGTTTAACTCGAGAAGCTGCGGCGTCAGGTGGTCTGGATCCAATGAAAACCATCCTGGCGTGGCTTTATCTCCGAGGGTGACAGCAACATCCCTCAGAAACACGTGGCACTACCAGAGTGCAGCAAACACGCCAATGCAAAGAACAAGAGTGCCACGGTTTTTTAAATCTCGCACTTTTTGAGCTCACGATTGAGCTCACGCCTGACTCACAATTTTTGAGCTCCTGGAGTTGGCAACGGAAGATCAGGGCCTAGCGTCCCTCCTTCACTGTCCGAATGTCTTTTTTCTGTTAGGCCGATACTGTTATTAGCAATATCAATCATGCTTATCGCACTAGTGCCTAGGGGCCAGCCAAGAAAGGGCCTGAGAGAGGCAGGGTCTGGAGAGACACAGAGCAGCACTGTGTCTGTGCCCAGACGAGTCTACAATCTAAACAGATCAGACAGCCCCAGGGTAGGGGAAAGTGGCAAACACACACAGTGGGAGTGAATAATACCGTAATCATTTCCTTTATCGTATCTGTTTGTCTCTTTAGCTGGCCGTGCTGTCGTTTGTATTTCTTCATGCAATTTGCTTTCTGATTTTTATCCTCTTATCCTTGTTCCGTTTTCGCATTTTTATTTTTTCCTTATGAAAGCGTACAAGAAATGTGGGGGTCCCCGCCCCCTTCGAACCTTTTCCCTCCAGTCATTCATTTTCCACCTGGCTTTTTTTCTCCTTTTCTTATTCTCTTCCTCCCTCACTCTCAGTGGGATGTCACAGCTGCCTGGGGTGACCTCAGCTGCGGCTGCCCCTCCAAACGGGGTCAGATTGATCCATATTGATCTCAACCTGCAATTCTTTGTTGGCTCTGCAGCTAATGCGTTTGGTAGGACTTCAGTAAATAACGGCCACGCTCCGTATGGACTGGCCTCAGCCTGTCAGTTTATAAGTAGCCTGTTCCGTGTACCAGGGGAGGAGCAAAAGGGAAGAGGAAAGAGAAGAGAGAGCAGTGGGAGGAGAGCAGTAGGCTTGGGGCTGGATGGATGGAGAATGGAAGAGAGAGGGGAAGAGAAGAGCTAAGAGGAATCGCACTGTAACTGGTGTGCACAGAAGTGAGTGGGTATCAGAAAGGCCTAAGATGCTCTCAGAGCCCTTGTCCTAAATACCATCTGTTTTCTCTCCTGCCTCTCCCCCCGAAGGCTCCCCGGGGATGAAGATCTACATCGACCCCTTCACTTACGAGGACCCCAACGAGGCTGTCCGCGAGTTTGCCAAGGAGATCGACGTGTCCTTCGTGAAGATTGAAGAGGTCATTGGAGCAGGTGTGTCCCAGTTCACCCTTGGTGCTCTGTACCCCTCCCACAACTCCTGCACCTTCCGTTCTCTGCCTGCCTCTCGTTGGACGGCCACCCCTAGCTCAGAACATGCCAGCGAACTCATTGTGTTGAAGTAAGAAAAGAGTCCGCTTCGGCCCGGAGGGCTCCGGTTAACTTATTCAGTCGTTGATCCTGCTGCTTCTTTGGGCTTGTGGTTTAACTTCCAGAAAAGTTGGAAATCTATCTCTAATCTAAATGAAATGGATCTCGCTCTCTCTCGATCTCTATCCTCATACATCCCACCTATCTATCTATCTATCTATCTATCTATCTATCTATCTATCTATCCTCACACATCCTATCTATCTATCTATCTATCTATCTATCTATCTATCTATCTATAAAACACTAGAACTGGAAGGGACCTTCAGAATCACACCCCCCCCCTTGTCCTCCCGGCAGGACTAAGCGAGAAGTCGTGAGGAAGATTCAAAGAACCAATCGATTGTTTCAGATTTAGGGTCAGATTCATGTCCCTGTTTTATGCTGTTCTATCTGTGCAAAGCAGCTGCAAATCTGACTTAACCACGAACCATTCTAGTGATCTGTGGGTGTCATTAGCTCCTGCCTGAGAGATGTATAATTTAGGCTGCCCATTATTTGCTCTCTAATAAATTCAAGCTAGGTAGTTTTACATCGGGGGAATGGAGAACTTTAAGGGATGCTGTCAATTAGTTTGAGGCCTAACATTTATATGCTGTTTAAAAAAAGCAGGACGTGGTCAAGAAGTCGAACTCTTTGGCAAACTGGAGATGTTGTTTCATGGAGGATATTGATCATTGAAAGAACCCCACACTGAAACTGTTTCAGTTTTGAACAGCTGGAAATGTTTTGGTTTCTGGGTTTTGGTTTTTCGTTTTTATTTTTTTTTAATTTCTGATGCAAAATCAGAAATTGTCAGGGACAGGGACACTTTCCAAGAAAACAAAAAACGATGTGAAAACCCCATTTTCTGACCAATATTTTGACGAGAACGGTTCTGCAGATCACCGCGCTAACGTAGATATTGATCTGGTTTTAAATTTCAAGTAAACCCCTGTGGAGCCGTGGCCCTCCGTGAAAACCAGCATTGCCCCCCAGCGTACATGTAAAACGGGAGGTTAAACTTGACTCTCACTGAAAGTGAAACTGACCCGCTGAGTTCTACGTTCCACCAGGCATGGAAAGCAAGAAGGAAATCGTGTCTAGTGTAATAGTTTAGATTTAGGGGAATACTTTTGTTTTGCTGATCTCTTAGGCCCCGATCCTGCAGGCTCCTTCATTGTAAGGGACCCTGACCCCCGAACAAAGCTCCATTAACATCGGTAGTAGGGTGACCAGGTGTCCGGTTTGTGACCGGAAGGCTGGTCAAAAAGGGACGTGGGTGGCTCCAGTCACTGCCCACAGGTCTGTTAAAAGTCCAGTTGGCTGCACAGCAGGGCTAAGGCAGGTTGTCTGCATGCTCTGGCTCCGCGCAGCTCCCGGGAACTGGCTGGCAGGTCCCTGTGTCTCCCAGGCATACGGGGGACCCGAGGGATCCGTGTACTTCCCCCACCCTGAGCACTGGCTCCGCTGCTTCTATTGGTCGGGAACTGCAGCCAATGGGAGTTGCGAGGGCGGGGGTTGCCTGTGGGCGCAGGCCACATCGGGAGTCTCTTTGGCCTCCTGCCTAGGGGGCACAGGGACATGCTGGCCACTTCCTGGGAACCACCCGGAGGTAAGTGCTGGCCACACCCGTGCCCCAACCCCGTCCCAACCCTGTGCCCCTCCCTACACCCCAAGTCCCTCATCCCCAGCCCCGAGGCCCCTCCCGCATGCAAGCCTCCTCCCAGAGCCCACACACCCTCCTGTACTCCAAACCCGTCAGCCCCTACTCTGTGCCCCTCCCACATCCCAAACTCGTCATCCCAGGCCCCAGCTAAGAGCCTTCCATCCCCCCCATCCCAAGTGCCTGCCCTAGCCCCGTGAAAGTGAGGGAGGAGGCAGGGGCAGGGCCTTGGCGAGGGGGCTTGGTTTCGTGCCAGGAGAAAGCTGGGGACCCTGCTTGGCGGAGCTGCCTGGGGGCTCAGGGTTGTATCCACATAGGGCAGTTTGCAGGCCCAGGATCGTTGTGAGCAGCTCAGGAATGGGTGCTTTTGGCACCGCCTCTGTAAGAGGGAAAACAAAGAGCATTAAGAGGCTGCGGTTGGACCTCTCTAGGCCGGCACACTCTGGTCTGGCAGCGTCCAAGGGCGGCATGATAGGAGCTAGCCAGATGTCTGCTTGCAGTGGGTGGGACCAAGCTTCCTGTGACCCCCTTTGCTCCTGTCTATGCGCCTCGTCCCAGGCTGGGACCACAGCTGGGGCAATTGTGGAGCCCCAGGGCCAGTGGCCGGGACCCTGGGGCCAGCATTAGCAGGGGCGGGCAGTTGCCACTGCTGTTCTTGCACTTGCAGGGGAGTTTGGAGAAGTGTACAAAGGCCGCTTGAAGCTGCCCAGCAAGCGGGAAATCTACGTGGCCATTAAGACGCTAAAGGCTGGCTACTCGGAGAAGCAGCGCCGGGACTTCCTGAGCGAGGCCAGCATCATGGGCCAGTTTGACCACCCCAACATCATCCGGCTGGAAGGAGTGGTGACCAAGAGCCGGCCGGTCATGATCATCACCGAGTTCATGGAGAACGGGGCTCTGGACTCCTTCCTGAGGGTAAGAAACCGCCCTGGCCTCACTGGCCGCTCTCCTGCCGTGACGCCGGAAGGGAGTCACGTTCGCTGGTGTTGACGCTTGCTGTCGTGGAGCTGGTCCCTGGAGACCAGGCGTCCAGCAGCTGGGCCCTTGGAGTACGGGGTCGCTGGGGGGGTATCCGATAACCCAGCTTCAGAAGCAATATCGACAGAGAGCGAGGTCCTCCAAGGAGCCTAAGGGAGTCGGAGCACGCATCCTGTTGTCTTTCAATGAGGTCTGTGCTCCTAAATCCCATGGGCACGGATGCAGATCTCCTCCAGAGGCCTCAGCGAGTAGCCGTGCCTGCTGCTACAAAAGACATCCCAGTTTTTGCATAAAACAAGAAACCCTTGCTGCACCGAAGGGCTCTGAGCGCTTGGGCCCCCCAGGAACCGAGCCCTGCAAAGTGCCCAAACCCCATTGACAGACAGCAGGACACGTGCTCTAAATGTCATAGGTTCTGCCACCGCGTGGCGGTCTGATCGTCTCACTGGCACAGAGTCTTTTTAGTGCCAGCTTGTAGCATCTGTGGCGCGGCCAGGGGTCCGCGGTGTGACTCTGGGCAGGGCTCTCCCGTGAACACGGTTCGTCTCGTTACCGGCTCTGGGACCCCCTGGCGGAAGCAGCTGCTGCATCTTGGGACGGGCACCGTGGCGGGGGGCGGGTCTTGGGGTCTGGAGGCGGCTGAGAGGCTGGCTGACCCAGAGCCCGATACCCACCTGTCGCGCTGGGCAGGAGGGTGCCGGAGGCAGGGGAGGGGAGAAGAGAGGAAGGGAAGCAGAGGCAGGAAGGAGAGATGGATGAAGAGGAAAGGAGGGGTGAGCACTGGGGCTGAAATTTTTAAAGGGACTAGGAGGAATGATTAATGGGCCCAGCCTCCAAACCCGGCTAATGCCACCTTCTTCCCGACGCTCAGAGCAGGTAATTTATATGTCTCCTTCCAGTCCTGATGTAAAAATAGCACCGCTAATTGGCACATCAGCTGCTTGGAAAGATAGCGAAGTAGGTCGTCCGTGTCGCCGCGCGGGGGCCCCCCGAGGAGGGAAATACACGAGGGCGCCGAGTCAGACTGGCCCAGAGCTGGCAGATTGCTCCCCGTCCTTCCCATCGCACCCAGAGACGCCCTGGAACGGGACGGGGAGGAGGTGCCCTCCAATCAGGGGGCCGCCTTTTCCATGTGACCGACTCTGACGCCCCTCTCCTGGGAACGCTGGCCTTGCTGTGGAAAGTCCTCCCCACCGCGCAATTCAGACTGGTCTCTCCTGCTCCTGCCCCTGCCGCTGCCCATGGGACGGCCCCTCTGCTTTCTCCTGTTCCACAGTGTGGGTTGCCCAGAATCGAAGGCGTTTTTATTGACGGCAGGGGAAGGGGGGCACTGAGAAAAGAAAGAAAATGGTCTGCAAAATGAAAGGTACCCCACACTGGGCACTGCCTTTAGAGATGACTTTTTTCTAAATTATTTCCCCCCCCCAAAAAAAAAACCCCCTCCAGCAACCACCTGATCCTTCTGACACCCTCCTTGACATTGACAGTGCGCCAAAGGAAGCATTTGGCCACGCAGCGCACAGTCAACTTGTGGAACTCCTTGCCAGAAGATGTTGTGGAGGCCAAGACACAACCAGGGAAAAGTATGGAGGGAGAGGCCCATCATGGGCCATCGGGGCTGGAAGTAGGGGTGACTTGAAGTGGTTTCCGTTACATGCAGGATTTACAGTTTGGTTTGGTGGTTGTTCCTATAACTGTAGTCAGGAGGCCTCAGCCATGCGGCGGTCCCTGTACAGGCAGCTAGTGAGAGAGAGTCCCTGCCCCCAGCAGCTTACAGTCACCCCAGGAGAACGGACCGGCCCAGAGGCCCAGGCGTGTCGGGACAAGGGGCTTCTCGGCTACCCTGTCGGTAGCTGGGTCATTTTCATTCTGCCACTTTCTCTCCCTGCCTGCAGCAAAACGGCGGGCAGTTCACGGTCATCCAGCTGGTGGGCATGCTGCGGGGCATCGCGGCGGGAATGAAGTACCTGGCGGAGATGAACTATGTGCACCGGGACCTGGCCGCCAGAAACATCCTGGTCAACAGTAACTTGGTGTGCAAAGTGTCCGACTTTGGCCTCTCCCGCTACCTGCAAGATGATACCTCGGACCCCACCTACACCAGTTCCTTGGTACGTACCGTCTGCCCTGCTGCGCGTGCTCCCTCGGGCCTCCCCCGCCTCAGGGGGCAGTTCATCACCGCTGGGCCCTGTGGGGAGGGTTGTCCAGGGAGGTGGCCAGGGAGTCAGTTGTTGGCGACTCTTCTTCTGTTTCTTGCCCTGCCCATGTAACCCCCGGCCACACCGTTGCCACACAGTGTCGGCGCCCGGGCTGAGGCCGGGCCGGATTGAGCTTTCAGTTTTCGTCAGCGGTCGCTTCCTTGGGTTAACGTGCAAAGGTATTTAGGTGCCTACAAATGCAGCTAGGCATGTTCCAAAATGCTAGGTGAGGTAAGCGCCCGTCGGCATCTTTAGGCAGCCAAATACACTGATAAACGTGGCCCTTCCACACCGTTTTCCTCTCAAACAGCATCCGCACCCCCGGCGGGTTATTTCTTGCCTGCTCTTGGAAGGACAATTATTTTCTTTCTCTTTTGTCCCTTCCCTCCCCTCGCTCTCACCCCTTTCTTCGCCAGCCTTCCCTTCTCTCTTTTTCTCCCCCTCCCTTTGCTTTTCTCTCGCGTGTCCCCTCCCCCTCTAAGTTTGTCTGTGCGCTTGGCTGGTGTTCCAATGAGAATTTCTCTTGCCAGCATTGAGTGGGGCTGGGTGGGGTGAAAAGCAGGGATCTGGAAGGGCTGCGGGAGGGGAAGCGGAGGGAAGACAGATTGTTGCAAATACAGGAGGAGTTTTAAGTGCTGCTCCAGTGCCGCTCTCCTCCTGAGCTCGCGCTCTCCGCTGGAAATTGTTCCGGGCGTTAATTAAAGAGACAGATCTAATCCAAGCTCCACTATTCCCCAGTCACTGAGCTCCAGCTTAATTAACTCATTTATACGTAATCCCACTTCTCCGATGTGCCTTCCTTGCCTCCTGGCTCCGCTGCCGTGGGGAAGATCACAGAACCCGGGTCCCCCCGAGAACAGGCTTTTGGAATTGTTCTGCCGTCCCATCGGGTTCCATCGGGAACGGCGGGCAGAGGGTTCTATTCAGAGCCAACGAAGTAAATAAAGCATACGTAATGCTACGGCTCAGTTTATAAATGCCCTGTGCAGGGTTCATAAATGACTGATCAATGGCACAGCCTACTACATACATGAGTCATAGCTATCGTAAAGCGGGGGCAGGCAAATACCGCAGGCCAGATCCGGTCTGCCAGGGTTAGCCATATCTACACTGGGGATTGCAGCTCCTATTGGCTGCAAATCCTGGCCAATGGGAGCCGCGATCGCCCGTACCTGTGGAGGTAAATATAGCGCTAGAGGCCAGGCAGGGGCTAACCTGGTAAACCGCTGCCGTTTTATTGCCCACCCGGGCATGCCTCCAAGAGGGAAAATAAGGAGGTGACGTTTTTTCTGGGCAGCAGGAAAGAAAGGGTTGGGCATTGCTGGGTAGGTCCACTCCATGACGACCATGGACAAGAGAGATTTTAAGTCAAGAATGAGAGCAACTTCAGTCTGTGTTGGCTTGAGCAGTGACCTTGGAGGTTTGGCCCAAGCCATAGGAGAGTTCAGATCAGTAAGGAAATCCACGGGCAGGTTGCTCCTGTGACCCTGGCGCTCGGCAGCGGCAATTTCTCCTTCGCCTTGAGCCAAGCGCTCGGCTCAGAGGCCTGGGCCCCCGCCTGGAACTAACCTAAGAATGGAGCCACCCTGTGGTGGGGGAGCCTGTAGTGGAATTCAGAGGGGTGGTTTTGACCTTTGAAGGCCGCATTGGTTTGGGGGGCGGCTCGCAGAGAGCCCAGCTCTCTCCCGCGGCTGCAGTTGTGATCAGTGGTGCCCCTTGGATTCAGTCAGAGGGAGCCGAGGTCGGGGGGATTTGCAGGAAGGCCTCTTGGCGCTGAAATTCACGTCAGCCCGGGACGCGTCGGAGCCCGATTTTGTTCACTTTCTGGCCATGCTGCAAACACTCCCCTCTCTTTGCACAGGGCAGAGTGTTGTGCTTAAAAGAAGCACCCGGGATCTTTTTCAGGGGGAGAAAGCAACACGCTACATGTATTGAACATACGTAATCAATCAACACTTCATCATATGCATATGATACATTACACTCATGCACTCTCTCACACACACACACACACAAGCACACTCCGTCTTGTTGTTACCAATAGTTGCTCCCCCTAACTGCACTGGCCAGGTGAGTTAGATGGGGGAGGGATGGAGCCGGGCTTCTGCCGATCCGGATTGATGCTCCCATGTTGACAAGACGAAAACCTGGGGTCCCTCTGCAAGATGCCTCCTATTTATCCCTCTCATGCTGCCAGTTAGTCATCACCTCGCCTTTGTAATGCTGCTTCAAAGAGAGTTCTTCCAAGGGCAGGCACTTGCTGCTCGACTCCCAAGACGTCTGTATGTCCAGTCTTCTTTTCAATGAGCGAGCTCACTTCACAGGTATTGTCTTGGATCTGGCTCCCAGCCCCTCTCCACCCTTGCAACTGCTGCTGGAGGTGCTCACCTTTCAGTCTGCATTCACACCTCATTCATTTCAACAGGGCAATCAAGGAGAGAGGGGAGAGAGCTCAAAAGACATTTTTTCTTTACCTTAACTATTCCTAAGACCTATAATATAAAGAGCTCGATACAAAGCTTCTATGGAAAAGACTGGATACAAGGTTTCTCTTAATACAAGGATTCTATAAGAAAGCTTAACATAAAGATATATCTAAAAGAACAAGATATGTATATATAAAATCTCTTCATACAAAGTCAGATGGGCATGATACATGATTATATGGACATGTTACAGAGCTCTATCCACAAGAGCGAGTCTTTCTGAGCGGCGAGGAAAGGCCTCCTGGGGAGAAGGGGCTGCTGCTGTTCTAGGCCGGAGGGTTGGGCCTGGCTTGGCATCTGAATTGCGGGGGGGATGGAATTTGTGCGCTGGGGAGAGGGGAGCATCTTTTGGGTGTGATCAGAGGGAGGCAGATAAGGAGAGAGACTCGCCCCGCGTAGGAAGCCGAGGGAGCTGGGGCGGTGGTAGTTCCTCGGTCGGTTCATAGAGGCTTCGGGTCCGACCCTGCGGCTTTTGGCGCAGGTGGGAATGCTGCGCAGCGAGGAGCAGCGGCGGTGGCCTATTCAATCCGAGTGTCACTTGAGATAACGTGCCCAGCACCCGCCGCCGGGGGAAGGCTTGAAGTGGCCTTTCCTGCCTTTCGAGAGCAAACGGAGTCTCTCATCTGCGTTGGTATTTAATTCATGCCACACTCGGCCTTCCCAGCCGCCGAGAAACGATGCCCTGCCTGCTGCTCCATTACTCTGCCGCCCCTGGCAGGGGGGTCGCTCTGGGGAAGGGGCAAGGGAAACACGACAGCAGTCGCGTTCTCACCCTGGGCTTATTTCACTCGCGGGTTTTGCCTCCCGCCCACCAAGAGCTCCCGACGCTTCATGGAGAACAACCACGCGAGGCAGTTTCAGAAATGAATCAGCCGAAAGTAAATGCCAGACGGAGTCTGCGTTTTCCCGCCCTCCCCCGTTAGTTTCTCTGTAACTGGAGTCACCGACGTGGAAGTGGGATTGGCTTTTCTTCCAGCGATTCGTAGACCTCTGTGGCTTGTTCCCCACGGAAACCAGCCCCCTCAGACCGTGACATCGTAACCCTTGCCCAGGCAACGAGTGATGATGTCACACGCAGAGTTATGGGGCGGAGTCTCCCCGGGGAACATCCAATGAGGAGTTTGCACCAGGGGGTTTGGGGGAAACGTTCCGTGGGCAGATGAACGTTTAGGAAACCGAGATTTTGGTTTCACCGATCGATAAGCTCCAAGGTTTTAAATCCCTGCTGCCCAAGAAAATGAGCTAATCTAAGCAGCACAGCGGAGGGCCTTTCCCGGGGGGTTCACACAGCCTCATGGGCTCGAACCAGGAGCAGGAAAAGGGAGAGGCCTTCCTGGGAGCAGCTTTGACCTGTCCGCTCATTTACTGTGTATTTGAACTGATTTCCAAGGAGGAGGGATGATCGGAT
The DNA here is from genome assembly GCA_019425775.1 of Rafetus swinhoei. Taxonomy (NCBI): domain Eukaryota; kingdom Metazoa; phylum Chordata; order Testudines; family Trionychidae; genus Rafetus; species Rafetus swinhoei. The sequence continues at coordinate 54,846,341 of CM033432.1, read as the reverse complement.
TAGGGCGTCGCTTCCCTCTAGTGCTTGAATGTGAGAGACTCACTGGATGTCCCCGGAGTCACTCAGATGTACACTGAAGGGGAAGGAGTCTCCGGTCTACAGCCGCCTCTGACCATTGCATAGCGCCTTGCAGGTCTAGATGGTAAATCCCGTCTATATGGAAAGGGGGGTCGCTCTACATTGCAGAGGCTGTATGGATGCTCCGTTGCAGGAAGGCTGAGACAGCGCTGCCATTGTGGGAGCCTTCTCTCAGGGGCGAGTAACATTCTGGGAAAGGATTGCCCCCAGCTCCAACCTCTCTTGCTCCTCAGCCCGCAGGTCACTGGATTTGGAAGTGTGGGTCTCGGCCTCCAGTGCCTCACAGTTGTTGCGCTCGGTTATTTGTGCCAGTGGGGCTACAGCGCTGGCGTGGGGATGCAGTGGCCCTTTCTGCCCCCTTGCCCCGGGTCCACAATTCCACGCAATGGAAGGCGGCGGAGCGCCAGGCCCCACGGTCCCGGGGCTTCCTTCCCCTCGTTCCTTACTGCTCAGGATCGTGTCTGCGAAGCCCAGCTCTTTTGTTCCTTTGAGAGTCCCCCTGTTCTTGCTGATCCCCCCAACGAAGCTGGAGGGCCGGTCTGAATTGCCAGGCCAAGGAGCAAAGACAAGGGAGCTGTGCCGGCAGAGTTCAACTCGCGCTGTCCTGGCTGGGACAGCAAAGTGCTTTGCCGGGGACGCGTTGCCGATGTCACACGCCAGTTCTCGTCCCCGGGGACTGGATGCCTGTTGAGCATCCCAGGCGCGGGTGATCCCTTCCCCTGTCTTTGCCACATGGGGGGTGGCGGCACGGAGGCAGGTATTTCAATCTGTGGCGTGCCCGTTAGCAAAATGCAGCCGGCTTCGCTCCAATCACTCAGCTGTAATTTAGAACCGAGGGATGAAAAGACCTGCTACTCCACTTGCTGGGGCAAGTGCTATTCCTGGAAAGCACCAAGGGCATCTGCTCTCCTCCCTCACCCCTTCCCTGCCACCGTCCCCCGGGAAGAGGCCTGAGACAGGCAGGCGTACGTGCTCCGGGAGGCAAAGCAGCCCGGGGTGGGGAAGTGTCACTCCGGGTAGCGCTTAGAAGGCTGAGCGTGCTACTTTACATGCAAGGAGGAGCAAGGAGGCAGCTGTTGCTGCCAGCCTTTGACGTCTGCTTCCCGGCTCCGGGAGAGCAGAGCACCGCCCGATCCTCGGTGGGAAACGCGGAGCCCTTTGAAAGACTCGCGGGCGCGCTCATTAGCATTCCTGGGAGCGCCTCCCGGAGCATTCCTGGGGCAGGGGCGCAGGAAGACGGTTAACCCTTTCGCTGCGGGAGCCAGCCGACAACACGCCCACGGCGCGATCTGCGCGCCCATCCTGCAGGAGCTGATCCCGTCAGTGTGGGCATCAGTCCCCCCGGCAAACGCCAGCCTAGGGCACAGCCCCTTTGTGGCTTGATCCGCCCCAGAGTGGGGACCGGGAGATAGGGCAGGTGCTTCCTTCCTTCAGGACCGGAGTTTGACTTCCGTTGATCATGTGCAAACAGGGAGCAACTCAGTTGATGACACAGCAGCTTCTCTGGATCTATGCGAGCGCGTTTCTAGCTTTCCGATGAACGGTGGTTGTCATGTCTGTAGGGCCCCACCAAATTCATGGCCATGAAGAACATATCGCGGGCCCGGAACCCTGATCTCCCCTGTGACACTGGTGATTTTCGAGGGGCCGCGGCATGGTTTCGGTATGGCCGCTCGCTGATTGGTGCACGATGGCATGGTGTCCTTACGCAGCAGGAGTTTGTGCCGCAAGCACGCTACAGCTGCTCTGCCCGGCCTGCTGGGCTCCCAGTTAGAAGCACTAGGTTTGACCTGGAACGTCCTAAGTGGTTTGGGGGCAAGGCGGGTTCAAAAAACTGCCCCTCTGCCTGTGCCCTGCATCCACAGCTTCAGCAAGTGGAGGCCCTCTTGCCCTGGCTTCCTTGCTCTAAGATGAGAGGGAAAAGCCCCTCTGCTCTGGACAGGGTTCCCTGCTGCAGGCTGCGGGGGCCGTAATCAGCTGGGTGGACTCACTAACGAAGCTCGGCGGGCATCGGGGGGTTTTGACTTGGGGGCGGGGGAAGGGCCAATGGCAGTGACGTGGGGTTGTGATTTGGGTTGATGTGTTTTGTACGCAGCATGTTGAATTCTCAACGTGGGGGTGGGGCCGCTTGTCTGTGTGGTGGGTGTTTTGACTCCGCGTCGGCTGTGTACCGTTCATTAGCGCGCGCGGCACCTGGAGCTGTGGACAGATGCTTTGCAAACTGAGGGAGCAGGCGGGCGGCAGGTCGGGGTTGTCCTGGAAGGCTTTCAGGCAATCCAGGGCATACAACTGAACTGCTTGTCCCTCTCCTCCAGGGTGGGAAGATCCCGGTGCGGTGGACAGCGCCCGAGGCCATCGCCTACCGCAAGTTCACCTCCGCCAGCGACGTCTGGAGCTACGGCATCGTCATGTGGGAAGTGATGTCCTTCGGCGAGAGGCCGTACTGGGACATGTCCAACCAAGATGTGAGTGTTCTGGGCCCGGTGGGTGTGCGTGGGTGGGTCTCCACGGGGAAGAGCCATGGGCGGCTTTTCAGCTCCCCACGCCACCCGTCCCCTCCCAGCAGCATGGCGTAGGCATGGTGACAGCTGCTGCATTCCTCGACTCTTCCAGCAGAAGTCACCACGGGAATAGGAGAGCCATAGCCCACAGACAGCCAGGAGTCTCTTGGTTTCCAGGGCCTCTGCTGGGGTGGGTTCTCACGAACGGGGGGTGTCCAAACGCCTTTGAAATGCTAGCTATTCGGCAGCCATCCCCTCTGATGTCACAGGCTTCGGCTTCCCCAGGGATTCCAGAGTCACTAGGGCGGGAAGAGAACAGGCCGCGCCTCCCAGTGCAGGCCTTTCGCCCCTCTTCGGCCTCTCCGCCCCTACCAGGCGCATTGCGGAGAGGCCGAAGAGGGGCCAAAGGCCTGCACTGGGAAAGCAGCAGGTAGAGGAGGCTGGTGAAGTGGGGAAAGAACAGGGCAGGGGCCAGGCCCAAAGGGGCCTCCACGACGTGCCGGCTCCGAGGCTGCCCTGCCGTGGAATTTCGTTATTGCAAAGAAGGAAGTCAGGGCCGGGGAGGCTGCTCCAATACTGTTACCATGGCTGCTGGCCAGCCCGGGCCAAGGCCTCCGGGTTCAGATTTCACACCACCCGGGGTCACTCAGCTTGGCTGGTGCTGAGCCTCCGGCCTGATGTTGTTCTCCTCCCCGGCTCTTTCCATGTGGGGGCGCCAGATGCTGGGGAGTAGGAGGCTGTTTTCTCTCCCGCTGCCTGACCACCGGGGAGTGGGGGCTTATTTCTCATTCCCTCCTCTACATTTGGGAAGAGAACAGTCTGGCTCCATCCCTCGCTGGCCTTCTGGTGGCACCTTCATCTGGCGGTGTGCCCCGCTGAGCCCGAGGCAATGTGGAGACGCATAGTCTTGAGTACAAGGGGCACTCCCTTTGCTGCACAGGCCCCAAACGTCGCTTTCACAGAACCCTAGGACTGGAAGGGACCTCGAGAGGTCAGCAAGCCCAGTCCCCTGCCCTCCCGGCAGGACTTTCTTTGTGGCTGCCGCTGCGCTCCAGAAATGGCCGCGGAGAGCAGTGCCGAAAGGCTGCCGGCAAGGGGCTGGCTTGCCCCCTGCTCCAGCCCCCGCCCCTCAGCCTGTGCTGGTTTTCAAGATGAAAAAGGCCGGTGACTGAAAGGTTTTCAGATAGGAAATGGGGAAGGAAAACCAGCGGGCTGGTAATTGGCCTTCAGGAAGCTGGGAGGCCTTTGAAAATGTTCAGAGGGTTTGTGAGCCAGGGAGAGAGACTTGGTAGTGGAGCTACTGTACTCCAGTGCGCTCGGCAGAGCTAATGAGAGTGGCGCTCTCCACAGAGAGGGACTGCCATGCTCTTGATTCACAAGAGCTCAAATTAACCTCGGAGCGCCTCGGTCGCAAGAGCCAGCGACGCCGTCTTGGCTCCCTGCCCTTGCGCACACCCCCTTTTCCCTGGCCGCCTCATTAACGGGCAGCACGCCGCCGCCGGTGGCAAGGAAGAGAGGCGAGTGCCATGGCGGGGAAGCGAACGCTCGCCTACGTCCCTGGTAGTGCTTAGATGAGAGCATTCGTGCTAGCACAGGCGGCTGTCTTCGTGACCGTCACAAGGGCAGTAATGGACAGTAGGGGCCATCTTTCCCGGGCAACTTTGCTCTTTGAACCCTGTGACAGGGTGGACTAGGCCTGGCGCCCCCTGCTGGAAGCCTTGCTGCACCCTGCCCCAGGGAGAAGAGCAGAAGAGAGGTCCTCCAGGCAGGCTAGAGTGGGTGCTTCTGCTGCAGCCTATCAGCGTCCAGCAAGCTGGTATAAAAGCAGCTGCTGGGCCAGGGCCTGCCAAATTGACTGGGAAGAGCGCGGCACCTCAGCCAGCTCCGATTTCAGACCGACAGGGTGCGGTGAGAACTTGACCTCAAAGCCCTGGGACAGGGGGCTGGATGGAGCAGCTTCTTGGGGAGGTGGCCCAGGGAGCGAGGTAGCAGTGGACCGCAGTGATACTTAGCGGGCAACTGCTACTTACAGGGACCTTGGGCTGGGACCCAGAGGAGTGGGTGGGCCTGGGGTCCCCCAACTCCCCAGCAGCTACAAAAAGGGGGGTAAGAAGAAGCCTGGTCCCAGGAGACTGACCAGAAAGGCCACCTGGGACCCCTCCTCTCCCAGAGCCCATCAGAGCAGAGGAGCTGGTGGGCCCACGCCCTCGGCCACAAAGGGGTGTGCGCGAGAGGGAGAGCCCTTTACAAACCCCGAGCTCTTTGCTCTGGTATCAGGTCAGATCATCCCCAACGTAAAACCTCGGCTGCATCAGTGGACAAACAGCCGTTGACCCTAGCAGTGAATCTGAGCCAGAGAATCGGGAACTCTTGCTTGGAGCATGAATGGTTTGGCCAAGGGGAAGGTTAATTTTTTCCGGGGTGGCTGTTGCTTTGCCGGAGGCATGGGTCGGGTTTGATTTTGGAGCTGCGATGCCTCTTCTATGCTCGTTTCCTCTCTTTCCCGACTGGTTCCATGCTCCTTCTCACTGCAGGTCATCAATGCCATTGAGCAAGATTACCGTCTTCCCCCTCCGATGGACTGCCCGGCTGCGCTTCACCAGCTCATGCTGGACTGCTGGCAGAAAGACCGCAACACCCGCCCTCGCTTCACGGAGATCGTCAACACCTTAGACAAAATGATCCGCAACCCAGCAAGCCTCAAAACTGTGGCTACCATCACCGCTGTGTGAGTCTCAAAGCGCCGGGTACTGTATGTGCAGTGGGGAGTGCTGCGAGGCATCGGGTAGGTTTGGGGAACTCACCGCGTAACGTTCCGAGCCATGGATGGAGGGCCATCGAGCTAGCTGCGCTGCTGATGGGCAATAATTATCCCATTCATTTTGCTTTTCTTTCTTGGCTCCAAAGCAGTCACGACCCAGTAAAGATCTGTGCAACTGGATTTACGATCCGTGGCCACCAGCCAAATAACGTGATGGGCAGTGGTTGTCCGCGGCCAGGCTCTTTGCTATTGGTTACTCCTGGCGCGTGATGGATGGTGAAAGTCACATGGTATTGTTTCTCCCCTCTAATTGGATCCTGAAACTTTTTAAACAGGGCAGAAATGAAAGACCCATGATGACTAGTGCCCACACACCAAGAACCCACGCAAGTAGTGGTGTTGCACAAGGAATTATCCAAACTTGTGACACTATCCACTTGGGCTGGAATAAAGCTGTTAACTGGTTAATGCACTAGAAAGGCAATTTTCCCCACCTTTGATATTCGCATTTCCTTATTAAATGTTATGAATGGGACACATCCAGCCCGACTTAATTAGCTTCATTAACACTGGTCCTACAATTCAGAGGTAACCGCTTTTACTGTTATATAAACCCTGGCTTCTGTAATTTCCATTCCAACTCAACTGATGAAGTAGATTTTGCCCACAAAAGCTCATGATCTAATGTATTTGCCGGCTGGTTTGCCCATGGCTTTTGACCAGCCACATCCATTGGCCTTGTGTTTCCAGTCCAGCTTGACCTAGGCTCCTTTCTGTTGTGTTTCAGGCCTTCTCAGCCACTGTTAGACCGCTCCATCCCAGACTTCACTGCCTTTACCTCAGTAGAAGATTGGTTAAGCGCCATTAAAATGAACCAGTACAGAGACAGCTTCCTGACTGCTGGCTTCACCTCCCTGCAGCTTGTTGCCCAGATGACCTCAGAGTAAGCAGCACATACCGTGGTCACCCCTGAACTCTGACCCAGCTCCCATGGAAGTCGTTGGCCACCCAGCCGTTGACTTCAGTGGGAGGAAGATCTGGCTTTTCAAGACTGACTTTCTCTTGAGATTGTTGGTGTGTCTTGGTTGAGATGGGGTCCAAAGTAAAATGAGAATTGCCTTTCTCGTGGTAGTTTATGCTTTTCTTTTCCAGGAAAAGAAACAGGAAATGGGGGGGGGGGGACCTCAAACGAACCAACTTTTTTGAAGTTCGGAATAGATTTGGGTTGAGTTTGGGACAAATACGCATGTTGATTTTGGGTTTGTCCAATAGGAGATTGCTTATGAGCCTGCAAATTCAGGTCCAGTGTTTTAGATTTAGAGACGGGAAACCTTTTGTTTTGCTTGTCTCTTCTAGCTCACCACTGACAGTAAAGAACAAAATGAAGTATCTCTAGGAGAAATACCCCGAAACATATTAAAAGTGTCAAATTCAGACACGTAACCTGAACTACCTGTGGTTGTTTTACAGAGACCTTCTGAGAATAGGGGTGACTTTGGCTGGACACCAGAAGAAGATTCTGAACAGCGTCCAGTCTATGAGAGTACAGATGAGTCAGTCTCCGACCTCGATGGCATGACGTCTCTCATTTTGCGGGGCTGGGAAAGGGAGGGGAAGCAAGGAAGGGTCAGAGGTGGGAGGGAAGGAACAGACTGACAAAGCAGTGAAACATGTGGAAAGGTTGAATGATCGTCTGAGAACTGTAGCAGCTGCAGACAAAGAACACACGGGACTCGTTTCTAACCGGCAGCTTCCGTTTCTCGCTAACAGAAGCACACTTACCGATGCCAGGGGAAACCGCGTATTAAATACATATAAATATGTACAAATCATATATTTAAAAGACAATGAAGACAAACCGATGTGTGTTGGGAAAATAATAGACTCCAATCCTACCACCAGTGAGCAGTAGTCAAAAATGATGAAGAAACAAGGGGCCAATGGGGAGGGGAGAAGTTCAAGAATTGTGTTTTCAAACCCAGAGAAACCATCTTCAGCAACGACGGTCCTTTTCTTTGGCTCCCCTCCTTGACCCTCTTTCCCACACCCCGTTCCCTTTCTACTCATGGTCTATATGTGGAAGTGTCTTCAAAGGTCTCCACAGCTACCTACTGTGATATTGTTCTGTCAGCTACCAAAAGACTTCACTGACCACTGCATGGGGGATCCAAATCAATCCAGTTAATGTCTTCATATTGAAGAAGAGATGTACCTTCAATAGAAAATCTTGTTTTTCTTTTGCTTGCATTTTTTTGCAAAAAGGAAAAAAAAACATAATGGAAAAAAGCGTTCCCGTGTGCGCGCATGCGCGTTTGTATGTGTACTTTGTCAACTTACTGTGGATTCACTGCTTCTCCGTAACAGAGAAAACAAACCAACCCCAAGTGCGACGGATGGTAAATTCGTAACCTCCAGCGGAACTGGTGGTGTGGGGGAAAGAGGGACAAGTGTTTGGCTTTGCCTTCTGTCTGGATCAATTGCACCTGGAATGTTTAGTGAGAAATAAGAGAAAAATAAAGCAAACCCAACTCTCGGTGGTTTGCAAACCTGGAGGAAGAAGCCAAGGAACGCTCCGGTTGGGTATTGTGCTGGTTTCATAGGGGATTATTCTGAGATTTACAGTGTTTGTTATGGGATTATTGACTGAAGAGGCAACAGGAAAAGAAGACCGAGAGAGACACTCTGGAAAATAGACTGGTTAGTCCTCCATCATCTCAGTGATCTGCAGAAGATGGCTATGGAGAACTTTTTTTTTTCCATCGTGTGGACCTAAGGATTTGGCTATTAAATTACTGACTTAGGTTTCATGGCTTCAGAGGTAGGTCCATTTGTTTTGTGGGCCTCTGTGTCCATCCATCCTTCCCTACTGAATCTCTTCCCTCCCCTCACGGGGACACCTTTCATTGAATGTTTTCCAGTGTTTCATTTGATGTGTTGTTCATCTGTTAGTCTCTTTACTAATTTGCTCTGTCTAGTGACGATTCTAGAAGCATGTCAGCGTTTACCTAAAACGGACGAGTGGGCCGTCCAGCCTCTCTCGGGGGGGGAAGAAGTGAGCCCGTAGCGAGGGTTGTACTTAGTTCATTCCGTGTGAGTTCTCATGCTCCAGCACCACATTCTTACAGACATCACAGCTGTCAACAAAGAGCAGTCATGGCTAGGGAATAGATTTCATGGCCTGCTGGTCCAAAACCAGAGCTCTGATCAGTCGGCTGAAGGAGTCTGCCTGGCTTCTAACCAGAGTAAGCTGAGTTACTGCAGAGCCTAGCATATGAGTGCCCAAGATTTAGCACCTTAAGAAATTTCGGTGGCTCAGTATCTCGCATCTTTGATTTGGTATCTCACTAGCTCACATCCATCGTTGGGACCATGCAGAGCTGTAAAGGTCTGGGGAGGAAAAAACTGAGAAACTTTTGGAAAAGAACTCAGGGGTTTATTTTTTTTTCTATTTTTTTCCTGCGACCCAGTATGGCAAAATGAACAATTTGGGGAAGCATTAGAAAGAAAATGCTCTATGAAATACTTTCTCTCAGAATGAATAGCAAAAGAAGACGGAAAGAAGGAAAAACTTGAGCTGTGCTAATATTTTCAAGAATACGTTCGTAACTGTTAAAGTTTTATTGGTTCATAGGATGATTAGGTCTGTCTACAATTACAGCCCTTACTGTATTTATGATGATAATGCACCGTTAAAGAGTATAGTAACTCTATCAGCAACAAGTTTGATAGCTACCCGACTTTACTGTTGGTCCTGAATACTCTACATTATAGAGACATTCATTGTCCAAGCTTTTTCTCTAGAAACACGGGTTTTTCCAATGTCTGCATGACCCGATCAGATTTCTGAGCCCACAGGGTATAACTTCCCCTTATGCTTACAATGGAATTAATGTTTTCTATTTTCAATATTTTTCCTATTTGCCAACAGGCAGAAAAAATACACTTATGTACCTTGGTGTGGAGTTGCAAGCCTTGCCTTAATACTAGGTATATCTGTCATTATTTATTGAACCAAAACTATAGGTTTTCTGGTTAGTTCATAAATATACCAACAGTACTTTTACGTGGCAACTCAATCACACACACAACATTTCTTGTTCTTAGAGAAGCAAAGTTTCGCTTTGATAAGCATGTAACTACTGTAGGTATTTCACGTTTTCCCCCAAAATTCTGTTATTCTTTTCTCCCAGAGGAAGAGAAGCAAAAACAAACGTGTTTCTGGAAATTTGACAGCTCTGTTCTCTGCCGCATATCGCATGAAGGCCATGTCTGCACTAGGATGTTATTTCGAAATTACTAAATTCGACTTAAGAACTCCTGATTTAATACATTTGAACTTGTGTGTCCTCACTGTGGGGGGGGAAGCATCAACTGCGATCCGGGGAGGGTTCCGTCAATCGGACGTGCTGCCTTGGACTCAGAGCCACAGGAAGTGCTCTGGGGAGCTGCAGGAGGCCTCCCGGAAGCCAATGAGTTTGAATTAGCGACACCAGACCAACGTCATTTTGAACGTACAAGTTGGGAATTAGCGTCATTCCTCATGAAAAGCAGGAGTGCAGAGTTCGAATTCTGCGGCCCGTTATTTCGGAATAACGGGCTTGGTAGTGTGGACGCACCGCTGACTAATTCGAACTTGGGGGGGAGTTATTTCGGACTAAGGTCCTAGCGTAGACCAGGGCAGACACAGCTGCAGCTGAGCTTCAGTCTGGGTGGAAGGCTAGAGGCGAAGTACGGAGAGTTCTGTCGCTGGACAAATATTCTAAGCTAAAGACATTCTGCCTGGTGGCTTGCACCTCTCCTCGGTGCTCTCTGAGGGGCACCAGATGTCTTCGTGCTCCATGTTACAATTTCACATAGGCCATCTCCTATGACTACTGCAGCCCCAATCCCTGGAAAGGTTTTCTATGGGGGTATCAGGTTGGCTGCCCAGCATCCAGAAACAGTGGGACAAGTTCATTCCTGCTCCCTCCAGCGCACTGGGCGATGGATCCTAGAGACACGTCAGGAGTATGTGCATTGTCATTAGCACACCCGGCTCTGTGGTTTGTCCCTTTGCGCCAGAGCTGAATGCACCAGTAGGGGGGGGTTACCCCTTCGCTACTCCCATCCTGTTGCAAAATGGACTGTGGGTGGTTTCCTGTACCCAAGAACCCCTCTTCCTGGATGGAGGCAGGCCGTGGCCGTTTGGAGTTGTGAGGCAGGAGAGCAGGCATCTCGCACTTCCTGAAGAGTTGTGGAATGGGGAGAACGGGATACTGAAAGTGCCAGACAAAGGTGAAGGAGCAGTGGGCCTCTCTGCAGATTTCCAGGGGGAAACGGAGCCGGGCACCGGGGTATTTTTCCACCAGCCGTTTTTGCTTGTGTTAGGAAAGTGTCACAGAGCTCGAGTGAGCAATAGATACTAACAAATGCAAAAATGATCTTGTTTCAGCTCGTCGAGTGTCCCCCCCAGAGAAACAGGCAAAGGAAAAGTCCCCTTGTCTGAGAGCAGAAAGGAGCGTTCCAAGACTTGTCTGGTAGCCAGTCATTAATACCGCTTGGAATACTCCCCCCGAAATCTGTATTCAAGCATGTTGTCACACCAAATACAACACGCATATGAAACATGCATTCTGCATACTAATCCGCCGTGTCGCTACATCGCTCGGCACAATTGGCCGGGGAGCCTTTGGGGTTTTAGGATTTCTCTTTTATTAGAGGAAAATGAAAGCTACAAAGCAGCGTGACAGCCAGGCAGACTACATACAAAAGCCCTCCACTTCTGCCTGTCCTGCTGCTGCTGCTTATTATACAGGGTGGGAATGCTCCCGATAGGCCTTGCTTTGCATAGTCTCTGTGCTTTGTATGCAGTTCAGGGACAGAACTGAGCAGCAGCCCTTCTTAATGGGAAATCTCTCAGCGGGCCCGATTCGGCCCTGGGATGTCCATGGGCTCTGTACCCATCTGGCTGAGAATAACATTGGTCCCTTGGCTTCCAAAGTGATTTCGTTCTTCTAGGAAGCGACACGAGGCTGTTTAACCTGATTATGTCCCATGACAAATCCCCTTTGTTCCCCTCCCCACCTCTCAGATTGGCCGTCGCTGCAGGCAAAAGCTCTGCTACAGCGCTTGACCACTTAGCAGTGGCTGTGTGATAAAAGCTATAAAACGATAAAGGAACCCAAGGGTCAAGCTCTTCCAAATTGTCTCCTGAGACTCGTAAATTCGCCCACATTAATGGCCTGATTTTCCAAAGTGCCGTGCACCCAGAACCTTGCCTTGGGGCCATAGATTCCCAGATGTAGAGTAGTTAGCCGTGTATTTTTCTGAGGGTCCATTAACCACGTCCTCTTGTTTAATTTAATTCTATTGCCTAGTGGTTAGAGCTCTGGATTGGGTCTCAGGAGACATAGGCTCTGTCAGTTTCCCGCTCTGTGCCTCAGTGTCCGCATCTGTACAATGGGGATAATGAGACTCACCTACTTTGTAAAGCACTTTGAGGTAGTAGACTGATGAAAAGCGCTAGGTAGTATGATGGTTGATTTAGAATTTTTACCTTTCCCCCACAGAACGGATTCTGCTCCCCCCTCTGTCTCTTCCAACTTGTGTAGACCAGGGAATAGGCCTGGACAATGCTCCTGGTTTTCACGGTAGGTGAAAGTGCAGACCTCAGAGTAGGGAACAAGCACATCTGGTGACCAGACGCCTTGGTCCTGCCATTGGTGGGCAGTGGGATATTTCGACTGAGAACAGTGCTACATTTATGTGGCTTTGTATCATAGCAGACAATGGAAGCAGCCATCCAAAGCTCTGGGTGCCCGTTTCCAAGGCTGAGAGAGTCACAGGAAACCCCTGAAGCACATTGCAACTTTTGCCACAATGCTGATCAGACCGACTTCCAGAACGCCATAGCCTGATACCCTGCCAGTAATTAACCCCATCCAGCTCTCCTCCGTCCTTTCCCACAAGCCTGACAAGAAGGACGAGCAAGTCCAAGGCAGGAAGCATGTCCCAGTTGGGGGGCTGTCTCAGAGACCACCTTCCTCTCTTCCATATGGAGGGAGCTGCTACTTGACCTCATCCGTTGATGTCAGCTGTTGCGCAGGAGCATCATGAAAAAGGCAACTAGCTTCCAAACCACGTAGGCCTCTAAAGAGCCAAACCAACAACCTAAACTCCACCCAAAGGCCCCCGGTGCATGTGTGAGGTGCTGCCCACCCAAAGCTCCACTTAGTAAGAGGTATCAGGCTATGTCGTTTTGTGACCGTGCAGATGTTATGGGGAACTCAGGGATGCCTCTTCATGTCAGCGCGTATGTATTTTAAACTTCTTGACTTGGGACTTCTACGTAAGCGTCTCCCTCTTGGCTAGTCTGTTGCAGGTCATCTCTAAAGCTTGGTGGCCTGTGGGGGTAAAGTTACACCAGCAGCCAGGGACAAAAGATCCTTCTAAAGGCTCGCCATCCCCTCAGTGCTTCCCCAGAACCTGTGTCTCTAGGTTTCCTTGAGCAGGCTTTGGTCCCTCGTCACAGTGAGAGAGAAGCCCCAGAGGAGTCTTCCCAAACCTAACCAGTGTTGGTTCATTCCATGGCAAATGACTCAAAATGTTGCACCTGTGGATATTTAAAAGCTGCCTTCTCCGCATGAATGGTTGGGGGATTTGTGGTAAAACGAGTGGGGCTGGTCGAAATTTTCCCTTCCAAACATGAGTACAGATGGAAATTGTCATGAAAAAGTTCAGTGGCGATAGAAATGTCCTGATTTCCCAATCGAAAACTGGAACCCCCTCCCCAAAGTCTGGCTTTGGTTTCTGGTTTCAAAAGCCAGAATATTTCCACAGATTCCTCCCCCTCCACCCCAGTATTGTATAGCAGAAATAATTAGCATTTCCCTCCAGTTCTAAAGATGAATAAATGTAATAGCCCTGTCTTGTGGAACGCTTTCCTTAAACGCCGCAGTCTTAGTCTCTCCCTCCTTTCCCCCCCCCACACGTGCACACACACTCTCTCTCACACATGCACACACACTGTCTCTCTCTCACACATACACACACTCTCACACGCACACACACTCTCACACGCACATGCACTCTCGCACGCACACACTGTCTCAGCTCATGCACACTCTCTCACTCGCACACACACTCATGCACACTCTCTCACATGCATGCACACGCTCTCTCTCACGCACACATGCTGTCTCTCACACACGCACACGCTCTCTCTCACACATGCACACACACTGTCTCTCTCTCACACATGCACACACACAGTCTCACATGCACACACACTCTCACACGCACACACACTCTCACGCACATTCACACGCACACTCTCGCACGCACATGCTCACTCTCTCTCACATGCGCGCACACACACTCTCTCTGTCACACACACGCACTCTTTCACACACGCGCACACACACTCTCACACGTGCACGCACACTCTCACACACACACGCGCACACCCACTCTCACACGCTCACATTCTCTCTGTCACACTCACGCACACGCTCTCTCTCACACGCATGCACACGTTCTCTCTCTCTCACGCACACGCACGCACACGCGCTCTCTCTCACGCTCGCACACGCTCTCTCTCTCACACGCACACACATTCTCTCACACGCACGCACACGCTCTCTCACACACGCACGTACACTCTCACACACACACATGCTCTCTCACACGCTCTCTCACACGCACACACACTCTCTCTCACACACATGCACACACTCTCTCTCTCTCTCTCTTACACGTGCGCGCACACTCTCTCTCTCTTCAGTGTGACTCAAAGGCTTTATTCCTTTCCCTGGTTTCACACTGCGAGAGTTCTGCTCTCCTGGCTTGCCCCCACCACAGACTCCTCAGGTTACACTCTCCAAAACTGACAGCAGAGCATTCTCCGCACAGGGCCTGCGTCCCTGGACGTCGCCGCATCTAATGAGCTGCCAGGCACACTGTAAGGCCTGCCTGTTGAGTCAAGGCGTTGCGCGACGTTTGCCTTCGCTTCGTGTGGAAGAAGCGGCGATGGTACAGAAAGGGGGTGAAAGGGCAGGTTTGCTGTGGGCCTTCAAGAGAGAAGCTTGGGATGTTGTTATTGGCGTTCCAGACATAAAGTGCCTAGGTGAACGGCAATAGCTCCATTTCTGGCTAGATAAGTGAAATCATAAATACATTCCTCCCATCCCTCTGCATTACTATGAAGCTGTCTCTCCAAGAGAAGTGTGACGTGCCCTTCTTCTGTCTCTTGTCTGGTTTTCGAACAGCAGGCCCCGTATGAGTCATTAGCTAGAGATCAGAGGTGAAAGGACACTTGCGGATGCGAGGAACAATGTCTCGGAGGGGCCTTTGCAAAGATACGATTTCCCAGCTCCGCAAGAAGCACTATGGGGTGATTTTACGTTCTGTCTGGAAGCATCATCTTCAAAAGTCATGATCTCCAAGATCATCTCATGCACCGTGCGGACGTCCCTGGCCGGATTGATTGCTTCGGCCTTACATCTCTGGAAGGCTTTGGCCAGCTGGAAGAGTGACCTCCAGGTTTTCAGGCCTCTATTGTGAACCCTTGTTTCCCGTTGCCAGGAGTATGTCACTATGGAAAAGCAGCATGGCCTCCCCCGGCAGCAGAGGGCCCAGGTGTCTGGAAGCAGGACAGCTCTGTTCCTGCCCGTGTGTTTGTCCTGTTTTCAGGCAGGCGGATCCAACCCTGCGTGAGGGTCGCCACTTTGTGTTGGACGCGGTCCTGGAGGTTTCATCGCCTGACATAAATCGTGAGCAATCGGAGACTCCAGGACTATCCTGGAGGGCTGGCAACCCTCCCCTACGCTCAGCTCGTCCATCTCTTTTGTCCAAGAAGTTATGGAGTCATGAGAAGCTGTGGCGCAGCGCTGAGCCTTTTACAGGGAGCGCATTGGGAGCCAAGGCCTGCAGCCCAGGAGCCTATGGGAGAGCCAGCAGGGCATGGCAGCCCATCCATGTGTAGGTCAGAACCAAAGTGTCCCGATTTTTGTTGGATCTTGTCTCTGCTCTCTTCAGGCTCCTGCTTGTGTGCTTTGTTCAGCCGCCTGGGCTTTCCGGGAGTCCCAGAGGCAGATATTGCCGTTGGAGAGAGATCACCTCTCCCGCTTCGCGCCACAGTCTGGGCTGCAGCCAGAGACCCTTTGTCGGAGGGAGCCACAATCGGGTTTATAATCTTTTCTTGTTCCGGTTCTGACGCCCGCCTGACGCCCCTGCCAACGGCAACAGGCAGAGGACGATCCGGAGCCAGATGTGTCTCTACCGAGCTCAAACGAATTGTAACTTATCTGTCACCAGACTCACTGCAAATCTGCCCACCTGGCTCTTCAGTCCGTCTTCGTCTCTCTTTGCCCAGACGCGACGTGTGATTATGGCTCTTGCCCATCCCAGACAGTGTCTGTTAAAGCGACAGGTGCCTCCAGGAACACCGAGGGATGTGCTTTTTGACAGTTTAACAATCGACGTCTTTTCAGGTCTGTCTCGTGAGGCCTGGCGGCTTTGCGAGAGGGCGGCGTGGTGTTGTAAGAGGCCACTGCCGTGCCACCATTTTCACTCAAGCACATAAGACTTGGGCGGTTCTAGGGCTGGTAACTGGGTTTAGATAGCCAATCAGGAGAGAGAGAGCCTGTTTTTGCCTACCCCGTCCAGGCCTGCCCTATACATTTCCCTTCCTACTTGGGACTTGTGAAATCCAGCACATATGACATCCCTAATTCTGAGTCTTGCGTCTGATTGCAGCGTTCTTTAATTCCTTTCCCTCTCGGTTCTCCATGGCCGCCAAGTCCGTCCACTTCACAAGCTGGCATTTCTCTGGCAACGAGTCGATCTTTCTCACTCCCTGTTTATTTCGTATGTCTATCTACTGATCAATCTATTTGTCTCTCTTGCCTCGCTCTTTATTTTCCTTGACTGAATCTATCTTGTTCTCTCACACTCTCAAATCATGTCCTTTTACTCTGTGAAATGCTTTTCAATTGTCAGTTTCATTTCTGCATTTCTATGGCAACTGCAAAAATCCCAGCCTAGTCATCGTCCTTTTTGTGTGTGTGTGTATGTGTGTGTGTGTGTGTGTGCGTGCATGTAGTGGATTTGCTGGGAGACTGCTGACAGGCTGTACTTCAAGTAATTTATCTGGTAAAGCAAGCAGCTGTGAGGTGGGGGGAGGAGGCAGAGCGGAGGGAGGCATTCAGTGATTAAAGGCTTCCTGGGGTTCCCGAGCTGATAGCTTTGGGATTGGGGTGGGGGTTGGGCATCAAACTTGCCATGAGTGGCTTGGCGAGGTGTCGAAATCTCCCTTACAGCTGTGGACAGATGGTGCGCTGTTTGTTAAATGGCTGTTTACAATTCCGCTGAGCAGTTTAAAACCCCCCGCTGCCGCTCCAGAAGCAATTGGAGGTGTGGAAGGCTCCGGCGGCTGTGACAGAGACAAGAGCAGGGGAGGGTGGGGAGGGGAGCCGATGTGTGTTGAGGAACGTACAGCACCATCTTCGTTGTGGAGACTGTGTCCTCTGAAACCAGCAGCCTCTGGCATGGAAGATGCGCTTGCATCATGGAGACCTTTGACACAAGACAAGATGTCCCTCTACAGAACATGCTGCAGGCCATGTGCTTGATGCAGAAACCGCTGGGTGTCATTCTCCAGCCTGTGCCGCGATGCTCAGACTAGAGCATTGTGTGGGTCTCTCCTGGTCTTGAAGAACGAGTGTATTTTATAAGTGCCCAACAAAGTCCAACTCTGATGTTTCCTTTTCTTTTGGAATCCACCGCTCCCTTTATATAACGCTGTCTGTAGACAGCCCAGGCGCTGGAGCGCGAGGCTGCTTCCCGATCGCAGTAATTAAAACAAGTTGCAGTGTAGCTGGAAGCCAAGGGAAAGTCAATCGCCCGCATATTAGAGACAATCACAGCATTAGAAATAGGGAGAGGAGGACAGATTAATAGCATTATTATGTGGCTTTTTATAAATAAAGGAAATATATTTTGCACTGCTAATGACCTTCAAATTAACAGCTCTTTGAAAGCACTTATGTATATTTAATTGTAAATGTTGCTGAAAGTCAAAGCGGGGGATTGTAGTGAAAGCAGCAGGAAGCCGGTTTTTAAATAAGACCAAACTCGGATCATTATTTCTGAGCCTGTCAGCTTTGGGGAGTTTTAATGTATTCATTCCCCTCCCCCCCCCAAGAAAATCCTTGGTGTTGTTTTGGTGCTTTGAAGGCCTGCACACTCGCTCTCTGCGGACGACTTGAGACCTGTGTTATACTTACTCACTTTCCTTTGTGGCTTTGTACTCGTCGAGAGAGCGGTCACGTTAATTGGCGTGCCAATTGAGGAGCACAAAGGACTGGGGGGACCTCAGAGTTTGGGGTCACCGTTTAGTCGCTGGTGATTATTGGTGCAATGTCGGGAGAGGTTTATTCTGCCCCAACCCCAACGGCAGTGCTTTTCACCCTGTGATCTCAGAGCACCCAGCAAGAGAGGGTGCGTATCATTATCCTCTTCTACCGACAAAGCAACTGAGGAAAAGAGGGGTGAAGTAAGACGCCTAAGGCCACCCCGCCAGTCAGTGACAGCAGTCAGGTCGCCGGACTCCAATACAGTGCCCTGTCTCCTTGGCCACAGACCCTTCCCTGTGAAGACTAATGGTAGAGAGACCCAGAATAGCATAAAAATAAATGATAGAGTCCTTATTTTCTGAGAACACATGGAATGGCTTATCCCTAACTCCCATTAGCATCAGTGTGAGCAGAGTTAGGCCACAAACACTTTGGAAAATCCCACCCAAGATAGCTAATAAGGACATAACAGCGGCCATATTGGGTCAGAACAAAGGCCCATCCAGCCCAGTGTCCTGTCTGCCCACAGTGGCCAATGCCAGGTGCCCCAGAGGGAGTGAACAGAAACAGAGAATCATCAAGTGATCTTCCCCTGTCACCCATTCCCAGCCTCTGACAAACACCATCCCTACCTATCCTGGCTAATAAGTATTGATGAGCCTAACCCCCATGAATTTATCTAGCTCTTTTTTGAACCCTGGTTAAGTCCTGGTCTTCATAACATCCTCTGGCAAGGAGTTCCACAGGTTGACTGTGTGCAGTGTGAAGAAAAACTTCCTTTGGCTTGTTTTAAACCTGCTACCTATGCTACAGGTGGAAATAGTTTATCCGTTATTGGAATTCTTTTTGTATATGTGGTGTTACAAAAGCTGCCCGGACCCCACGGCTGCATAGTGCATACAGATAGACTTTCCAAGAGATCTCTGGACAATCTGGGGCATGATGCTTTGGAAGGGAACCTGGTGTCTCCGACTGACTGGGATGTTGCAGGAGTACACCAGCTGTTAGAGGCAAGGAATCCAGAATGGAATCAATACTCAAGTTTTGTAGTGAATTACCCTGTTTGTTGTTGCTGATTTATACCTAGGATAGACACATTTGCCTTTCTCAAGAGTCTGGCTTACATCTCTTGCCTCTGATCTAGAAAAGCTGGCAGTTCAGTTGAATCACACAATATGTTCATTTAGGAGTCATTATTTTTAAACATTGAATTTAACTTTAAAAAAATTCTATTGTTTTCCAACTTGAGAAATGGATTGCTCCAGTCCCACAATAGATTTTTAAACACTGCCAAACAAATTCGATCTCCCTGTGTGTCCTCCTCCTTACCTGCCCCCCCCCCATTTCTCTGCAGTTGGGTCATACGGATTAATTTGTAACTTAAAAACGTGCAGTTCTGATCAGAGTTTTAGAGCTGCCTCTCGCACTTAAACCACGTGTTTTGTGTTTGCGCCTTCAAAGTTTTGATGGCGTAAGGTGATCCACAGAAGGTTATTCAATTTACATGTCATAATCTGATTTGCTGGCTCTTCTATCAGAGCTTGCTAAGATGGATGATGATCTAATTATAACTTGGGAGCCTTCCAAGTTGTTTTTCAAGAAGTTCAAGGAGACCCTCTTGTGAAACACAAAATAAGATTCCCCGAGACTTTGAAAGAGAGAGAGAGAGAAATTAGCATTTAAAATGTCCATAGTGATGTTGGGGAGCAGACACCGATACCCCCATATTTAAATGCTTGTTGCATGCACAAAGTAACAACGTGAGCTAGTGGAGTGGAGTCAGTGATGTCCTGAGCGCTAAGGCCAGGGCTGCCACTGACCTTCTCTGTGACCTTTGGTAACTCTCTTTACCTTTCCGTGGCCTGTTTCCCATCCCACTCATTGTGCCACCTATTTAGACTGTAAGTATGAGACCCCTGCAGCAGGCGGATATGTGACTGGAAGGTGGCTCATTATGTGTTTATACAGTTCCTAGCCCAGTGGAGCCTCTAGGCACTACTGAAATCTGAGTACTCTCAGACCATAATGGCAGGTTCTCTGCCAAAATGGGAATGAAAGGTTATTCTGGTAACAAATTTGTCATGGAATTATGCTAACCTGTCTGAAAATAACTTGAGAGGCTTGAAATCAGATCTGGTTTTTAACGTTACATCTTATTTTACCTTCCTCTCTTCATATGCATTTGGACCCGTAATGCGTGGGCACATGTCTGCCTGTATGTTTCTCTGCTGATCTAAGCTCCTTCTACAGTCCTGCTCCGGCGGGGTGGAGGGTCTGTTCCAGCGATGCGTGTTGTGTGTGGAGGTGCATGCAACTGGAAGCAAGAGGCGAACATAATAATGAAATAAAATAAATTAGAAGAGTCCAAAGGATTTTAAGCACCCAGTGAAATTAAGAGAAATGGGGAGAGGAGGAAGGTTGGAAAGAGAAGCAGGAGGAAGAGATGATGGAAGAGGGTTTAGGAAGCGTTGACTTTGCTCTCCCAGCAGTTTACACTGATGAAAGTCTTATGAATTCAATTGGGTTACTCTGAATTAACATCTCTAAAAGGGAGAGGCGGATCAGGCCTATCAGGTTTGCTATTGGTGCACTACAATTTTTTGATGGTCTGTCCAACCCAGGGTGAGCTCTTATCATTTCCTATGGCAGCATGTCTTTTTGCAGCGTCGCGTCCTAATAGACAACAATCAATTAATAAACAGCTTCCCTGCCTCAATGCCCCTTTCTTAGGGTACTTCTAGACTACAGGCTCTTGTCGAACTTTGTTGAGTTCTGTCGACAAAGAGCGTCCAGACTACATCCAGTTCTGTCGACAAAGCAAGCCGCTTTGTCGACATGAGAGTGTAGACGCAAAGGACAGTGTAGATGCAATAACGCCTTCTGTCGACAGAACTCTGTCGACAAAAGGCGTTATTCCTCATAGAAGGTGTGTCTAGACTACAGGGTTTTGTCAACAAAAGTGGACTTTTGTCGACAAAACTATACCTGCATCTACACTGCTGCTGAGTTCTGTTGCCATAACGTCGACAGAACTCAGCAGTTTTGTCGACAGCTGTAAACCTCATTCTACGAGGAATAACACCTTTTGTCGACAGAGTTCTGTCGACAGAAGGTGTTATTGCATCTACACTGTCCTTTGCGTCTACACTGTCAAGTCGACAAAGCGGCTTGCTTTGGGGTGTAGTCTAGACGCTCTTCATCGACAGAAGCTTTGTTGACAGTATCTGTCAACAAAACTTCTGTCGACAAAAGCCTGTAGTCTAGACGTACCCAGAATGAGGTTTACTGCCGTCAACAAAACTGCCGAGTTCTGTCGACGTTATATTGACAGAACTCGGCGGTAGTGTAGACGCAGGTATAGTATAGACCATGTAGTCTAGACACACCCTCAGTTTGGTCTTAGCAGTTCTATGTATGTCCTGTGTAACACACTAGGGGCCAGGTTCTACCACTGTTATGCATGGCGGGCACTGACTTACTCCACAAGTAGCTACACCCGTGTCACTGGGACGACTTGCCCAGTACGGTGCTGCACAGGAAGTGTGGCAGACCCTTCAGTGCCTTGGCTCAGATTGCTCACCAGGGTGTCACCACTCAGGATTGCTTGTCTCTTCTGTCTTGCCAGTGGCTCCATTTTCCTTCTTTCTCTGAGGTTATCCGTTGGGCTACCCCGTGTTCCTGTCAATATGCTCCTCTTTGAGCCCTTCTCCAGTGCAGAGTATCGGGTGTTGGTGAGTAGGATGAAGGACTACATGGTTGGTGTTCACTGGCTTTTGGTGTTACACATTCTGTTCACACATTTGTCTGTCCCTAGCCTGGCTCCTGCAGAAGCATTCCGGCTATTGTGTTAACGGGTGTTGGTTTGGACAGATTATCGTCGGTGCTGAATACTGTTTTGCTTTTTGGTTTCTCTGGGAAAAATACTCCAATGCTTTGTTGCCAGAGAAGGTTGGGAAGACCAGGATTTCAACAGGTTTCAATAAAGAACTAAATACATTCATGGAGGATAGATCCATCGATGGCTATTAGCCAGGATGGGTAGGGATGGCATCCCTAGCCTCTGTTTGTCAGAAGCTGGCAATGGGCACCACTTGATGATTCCCTGTTCTGTTCTGCTCTCTCACGGGCACCTGGCATTGGACACTGGGCTAGATGAACCTTTGGTCTGACCCACTATGGCCATTCGTTTGTTCTTATGTTGTGCACAGTGTCACTTAATAGCTGCAGAGCCATGATTGCATGGAGTATTTTGTCCAGTTGGAGTATTGTGTCCAGTTCTGGGCACCACATTTCAGGAAAGATGTGGAGAAATTGGAGAAGATCCAGAGAAGAGCAACAAAAAAGATTAAAGGTCTAGAAAATATGACCTGTGAGGGAAGACTGAAATAATTGGGCTTGTTTAGTCTGGAGAAGAGAAGACTGAGAGGGAACATGATAGCAGTTTTCAAGTATCTAAAAGGATGTTACAAGGAGGAGGGGGGAACATTGTTCTCCTTGGCCTTTGAGGACAGGATAAGAAGCAATGGGCTTAAATTGCAGCAAGGGAGGTTTAGGTTGGACATCAGGAAAAACTTCCTGCCTGTCAGGGTGGTGAAACACTGGAATAAATTGCCTGGGGGGTTGTGGGATCTCCATCACTGGAGATATTTACGAGCAGGTTAGACGGACACCTGTCAGGGATGGTCTAGAGAGTGCTTGGTCCTGCCGTGAGGGCAGGAGACTGGACTCAGTGACCTCTCAAGGTTCCTTCCAGTTCTAGCATTCTACATTTCTATGATTCTATCAGCCTGACTTAGGCTGGGAATTAGATCCAGCTGGTGGTGTAGTTCCTTGGCTCACTGATGGAACAGCTTAGAAGTGATCAGCATTGAATGACTTAGGAAATAGAGATCCAGCTCCTTACACATGATGGTTAAAAGCCCGTAGCAGAATAGCATGCTCAAAGGAATCCCATCTCTACTGGCGTTAACCCCATCAGAGGTATTACATTTGTTAGGTCTCCTCCTTTGTTACTAGCCCATTTTCTTTGTCTGCCTCCTCTTCTTCTCTCTGACTGGATGTCTTCTTCGCATTCTTCCTTCCGTCTGATGTATCTATTGCCTACAAATTTTGTGGTTTTTGGTGGGGGATTTTCATCTGTGGAGTTACTTCGCTACAAACAATCCAGTTACACCAAGGAGGAATTTCTCCCTCCATCTTGATAATTATTCTCAAGGGTCTCATTAGGCAATTGAACCCTTGTTTTGAAGGGGGGGAGAGAGGGCATGGAAATGATGGTTAACATCAGTGCAATTATCAATGCTAATTAGTACTGAGTGGGACTGACAGTATGAAATACAGACCATGCCAAGCGTCTGTGTGCAGAGCAAGATGCCTGGGGAGTTTCCTATCAGAAAAGCAGACTGGAGCTCTCTGGAGCCTATCACAGACATGTGGGCTTGCAATCTGTACAAGTCAGTTCTTTCCCCACTCACCGATTTGCTAACACGTTTTCCCAGGGTGCCTGGGTCCTCATCTAATCAGTTTCGGAATGAGCCCACCCAGCACACTTTGGAGTTCAGAATCACTCACTCCAGATTTCCCCTCTTGCTGCCCAGAGATCGCATTAGTTTGAAGCGTCGGGGGAGCCCAGTCAAAGAGCTGATCATTACAGATCCCTGCTGTCAAAGAGTTGATCCTTACAGATTTTTTCCACAGTCGCTTCTTGGTTGGGTTGGATTTTATTCGGCGCACAGATCGTTGGTCTCTTATTGGATTTCTACGTATCCCCTGTTTTGTGTTGGCGAGTAGGGAAACCCAAGTGGGACAAAATGGATCACAATGCCGACGGACTGGACTGCCCGGGGCAGTGGGGCGGGGTGGGGGACACACACAGGAGGGCTTCTTCCACATTATGCCTCCCACACAAGGGCTAAGGAAGACTTTTCCACCCAGGCCCTCGGAGGCCATTGACGTCAAAAGGGTAGTGGGAGGAGCCACACTGAAGGTTGAAACTGCACAGTTCTTCAGCCCAAAGGTTGGGTACAGTGGCTTTGGTCTCTTGAGGAGGCCACCTTTCCGAGGAGGCAGAGAAGAGGGCATGTGGCCATCTGTTCATGAAACCCATCTCCTTCCGAGGCTGCCTTTCCCCAGCTCTGCAGCAGAGACCCTGTGTGACTTTGGGCCAGTCACGCATCCTGCCTCCAGCCCAGTGTCCCTTGCCTCAGGACAGGGAATGGAGTGCTCTCCCGTCACACAGGGGTGTGGCAGGACTAAATTGGTTTATGTTTACAAAGCACTTGGAGATCCTCTGGGCAAGGCCTTCTGCCAAGGCCAAGTGTTGATTCCCGTGACGCTCAGCACTAAGGTGGTGGACTCTCCGTCCCTAGAGGTGTTTAAGTCTCAGCTTGACCAAGCCCTGGCTGGGATGATTGAGTTGGGGTTGGTCCTGCTTTGGGCAGGGGGCTGGACTTGATGCCTCCTGAGGTCTCTGCCCGCCCTGGGGCTCTATGATTCTATGTACTTGGGGCTGGGGCAGGATTTTCACAGGCTGTGTGAGCATGCTACAGAGCCAGGAACTGTCTGGAAGGGGCCCACCTTTGCAGAGGGTTAAATGGGGTTTGCCTAGTTCAGAGACCCATTATTTGAGAGGTGGGTATATTAGCTGGCTATACTCTTGGAGCAGTCTGGATCAGCCGAAGGAGTGTGTCCGGGAGATACCCAGGAAGAGCTGCCGAGCAACCTACTGGAAATGAACACTTCTCTCTAAGAGTCCAGCACCACTGCAGGTCGGGCCCTGCTGGAGCTAAGTCAGGGGAAACGGCAGACTGGATCTTTACACGCTTTTGTCCCTGGACCCCACCAGCCTTCCTTGCCCCTCATTAACTCCTTCCACTCTGGACTGGCTTCCCGGGCTGTCTTTCTCTTTAATATCTATGGAAATGAACAAGCGTTCTGTCTCTCACACCTGGTAGGGGAGCGGTGTTAACACAGAGGAAGCATGTTGTTACTCTTAACTACTGGATGGCCTCCCTTCAGGGAATCAAAGCGCCATTTGCGTTAATTGTGGCTGTCAAATTATCCTCCCTGTTAAGTGTGAAACTGCACTTCATTGACAATTTGGGTTCCCTGGGGAGATGGCATTGTAAGGGCTGATCCCCAGGGAGAGCTGGGGAGAACGGTTAAAGAAACACTGATTGCTTTGCCCTCCTTCTCCCCTCTCTGCTCTCATCGCTGGCTGAGGATCCAATTTTATGTTCTTCCCTGATTTACACCCCTCCTAGCTTCCGCGCTGCCTGTGCTTCCTATTCGTTCCTCCACTGGAATCCTTGCTGGAATAATAGACGTGTTTTCTTTGCGCTGGTTACATCCTGGATCGAATGCATTTCATGCAGCCGTGAAGTGTCACGAGATTGATAATTTATAATTCTGCAGAGCAACCCAATTTTTATGGCCCTTCAAACTGAGACTGCAGCGTGGTCCCAAAATTATGAACGGTATCCTGTATATCGGTATACACAGCCGATGGCAATAGGAACGTTGTGTGCAGAGGTGCTGTAGCCGCACGGGTCCCAGAGAGACGAGGTGGGCAAGGTAGCGTCTTTTTTCTGACCGATTTGTGTTGGTGGGAAGGACAAGGTTCCCAAACAAACTGCAGAAGCTTGTCTCCTCCGCCAAGAGGAGTTGGGCCAGGGAAAGATCCGACCTCACCCACCGTGTCTCTATTGATCTCTATAACGCTTTGCCTTGCATAGTGCTTCTACTTCCGCACGAATACATCCTAGTGATGGCTATTTATATTACAGTAGTGCTTCTACGCAGAGATCACAGCCGTGGTGGTGATATGCTCTATGCCGGTGCTGGTACCACACTCCTCAACATAACTTCTCAGCGCCTTCTAGTGGTTCTTTACCCGGCATGCGTAACATCTGTCCCACGTGCTTTATTTTCTCTCGTTAGGCAAGGCACTGTCCATCCTGGGGACCCTCTTGGCCTTGGAGCACCTGCAGTGTGAACAAGCAAGGCAGGCGAAGGTCACGTACAGACAGGGGATGGGGACATTAAGACCCAGATCCTCCAGGAACCTAAACACCTTTGAAGATCTGGACTGAAATAATTTGCCAAAGGCCACACAAGGAGTGTGTGTGGCAGGGCTGGGAATAAAAGACAGCTCTCTAGTTCCTGACACCACAAGAGCACCCTTCCTCGCCTTGAAGAGTGGTTTGTCTTCTTTAAATCTCATCTGGCCAAAGCTGGAGCTCAAATACAACATTGTCACTACCCTGATTTAAAGGCAACTGCGTGGATTTACCCCAGAAGAATTTCTGACCCAGGAGACCTGTCCAGTTAAGTGACACATTCAAGACCATCGGGTATGGGCACACAACATCTTTTGCAAAACGTAACTGGGATGCATTTCCGGTGCAGAGTTCTACAGCAATTTAGACTTTCTATTGCTGTTAATATTAACGTGAGTTCTGAGACCTAACGTGATCTGAGAGCGGTATTGAAAATGGACCCTGGTGCGTAAGAAATACACACATATATATTTTCTTCCATATAAATTATCCTTTGAGATAATCTCAGTTTCTCTCTCCCCGCTCTCGTTTTCTCACCTCTGCTGCCTCCCCTTTTTTTCTGTTGAACTCCAGATTACTAAATAAAAGTTTCATTACAACCTAGGTGGGCTAAAATGATTTTTATTCAGTACAATGATGAATTTTAATAGGAGTAAAATGTCAGACACAGCTGGAATTATTTTTAAAAGCATCAGTAAGTCAGGACAGTAGCACAGAAGCCCTAGTATAATTATGTTGGCAGTCCCCAGTTATCGGTAGCCAAACAACGCTACTCAGCGGTCAATTGCTTTGTTATTTAATGTGGCGGCTTTATATTTCCAAGGTGCAATTGGATATTAAAAGCTTCTTTGCCCCCCTGAAGTGGCTAAATAATGGGATTTTGCTTTCATGCTGCACTTCTTGGTTACAGTGTGAGTAGGAGGTGTTCAACGCTGCTCTCGTTTTTGCTGGAATCCTCCTAGGGCTTTTTCATGAAAATGCCGTTGTTCACCTGAAAAGAGGCAGTCTCTGGTGAGCACTAAAGTCTCATTTAGCTTCCCACTCGCCTTAGGGTTGAACATGAGGCCCATTGCACATGGCAGGGGATGGGGAGGGGAGGAGTTGAGGAGTGGCGTCCATTTTGGGATTGTCTCGCTCTGTACCTGGAATCCATGCTACATTGGCCCAGCAAGCTAGGTTCTTATCCCAGGCCTGGGCTCAGATTCCAGTGATTGTGGGTCCCGGAATCCTATTCCACTTCCTCTCCTCCCAGGCCTGGAAGTATTGATTCCAGGTGGCCACAAAAATCCCATCCTGTTTTTCCCCCCGCTTTGGAACTATGCCCATTCTAGGTAGTCACAACTGTCCATTGCAGATACTTTTCCTTCTAGAGACGATATCCATAGATCAGTTAAAATGAGCGTGGAAATGTTATAGAATCAAAGAACCACTGAACACTAGCACTGGCAGGGACCTCGAGAGGGCATTGAGTCCAGTCCCCTGCCCTTACTACAGGACCATCTAGATTGGGGCTACTCAACATGCGGCCCATGGCCTGTTTGTTTGCGGCTTGCGGGGCGGTTTGAGGTTGGGTTGACGCGGGGCTCAACACACGGTCCCACGGGTGGGAGCCCAAACCAAAAAGCAGTCAATATAATGGTCCTTTGTTGCTATGCATTTTAGTACTTAAATTCCTGACTGTCATTGCTCATTCAAAGTGCTGTCATATGGGTGGAAATCGGGTAAATATTGCATTTTATTCATATCAGCAGAACTGACTTAAATGGGGCCTGTGTGTTGCATAGTTTTGCCTTAATCTTTGTATTCATGCCCGTCAGTGTGAAAGAAACTATTTGCATATATTTGCATATATATTTGCATGTATATACAACCACACTTAAGTTGCGGCCCACGGCATGTGCTGTGATTATCACTGTGGCCCCCAGGGCTTGCAAAGTTGAGTAGCCCTGGTCTAGATCATCCCTGATAGATGTCTATGCAACCTGCTCTTAAATATCTCCAGAGATGGAGATTCCACAACCTCCCCAGGCAATTTATTCCAGTGTTTAACCACCCTGACAGGAAGTTTTATCTAATGTCCCATCTAAATCTCCCTTGCTGCAATTTAAGCCCATTGCTTCTAGTCCTCTCATCAAAGGCCAAGGAGAACCATTTTTCTCCCTCCTCCTTGCAACACCCTTTTAGATACTTGATACTTGAAAACTGCTATCATGTCCCCTCTCAAGTCTTCTTTTTTCCAAACTAAACAAACCGAATTCTTCAGTCTCCTCTCCTAGCTCATCTTCTCTAGACCTTTCATCATTTTTCTTGCTTTTCTTCGGACCTTCTCCAATTTCTCCACATCTTTCCAGAAATGTGGTGCCCAGAACTGGACACAATACTCCAGTGGAGGCCTAATCAGTGCAGAGTAGCACAGAAGAATGACTTCTCATGTCTTGCCCACCACACTCTGTTCATGCAGCCCAAAATCATGTTTGCTTTTTTTGCAAGTGTCACACCATGTCATCTATGGCCATGCCAAGCAAGTCCATGATGAGCTCTCTCCACATGATCACCACAACTCCACTCACTGCCCATGGCGCGCTCTCTACCCTCGTATCTCCTGTCTCCTCGGTAGAGCGGACACCTCCGAGATGGCCTAGGAAAGGCTGGTGGAGCTGAGCAGTCAGATAGCAGGTTTTTGTCTCATTCAGCTCTGCAGTTCTGGATAAAAGTAACCGGGCTGGCCAACTGATGCTTCTAAAGACGTGTAAGGGAGCCAAGTCACAGTGGCTTTCAATGGGAACCAAACACGCGGGGCCTTTGAAACTCCCAGGATATGTGTTTAGTTTTCAGCATTCAAAAGTGTCCAGTGTCTGGGAAGCGAGCCCCATGTGATGAACAGCAGACTGATTGAGAAATGAAGTTACCCTGCCCCACTGGCCATCTCGCTTGACCTCCGTCCGTGGAAGATCTCGCCGGGTCTTAGTCTTTCATTCCACAGTGGTGTGCAACTTCCTCCATATTTACAAAGTAACCTGCCCCAGATTGTTTTTTTCTCCTCTCAAGTACGTAATTCACCTCCCACATAGCCCACACCTACGGGGAAGCAAGGGATGGGAGAGGGACTCTGTGGTGGGCTTTCTATTTGCACCATGCTGGTTAGGCATGTGGAGATCATGCCTCCCTTTACTGACCGGCCACTGAGCGGGTAAGAGCCAGCTGCCACAAGCTAGCAGAGTTGCTCCTCTTGCTCGAATGACAAAAGCTCACCAACCATGTGAGATGGAAGTCTTGGTTCGGTCCCTCCTGGTGACCGACAGCAGGGAGGTCTTACAGAGCAGAGGCCTGACTAGGATTGGCAGGCTCTCGACAGCACAAGTACTTCTACTCGGTGTCAGCACTATGCTGTGCCACACTCAACTATGGGTAAGACAGAGGCCTGGTCTTCGTTGTGTAATAAAGTAACTGTTTTACCTCAAGGCAACTACCTGGCTTAAGTTACCCTGAGAAAAAAATGCAGTGGGCAACAGGGACTGTAGCTTTATTATGGGTAAATGGCAAGGTAAACAGCCCTGTACCCGCTCTGGGGGTTGACCGTGGTGATTTTACCTCATGGTAAAATGAGCGTCTGACCTTCCTTCACCACGTTTTACCTCAGGCTAGCTCCTGGCCGTTAGTTATCCTGAGGTTAAAAGCACACTTTTCTGTGGCTGTGAAGTCAAGGCCAGAGCGAGCAATCCCCAATGGCAGTGGATGTGTGTCTTGTTTCTATATTGTCTGGTGGGTGCCGGTGGCCATGTTCCTCTAGCCCAGTGGTCACCAACCTGTCAATCGCTATCGACTGGGAGATCCCGCAGCCTCTGTCTGTGGACCACCATCCTCAGGGAGGCTGCTTCTGCCTTCCCCCACCCTGCCCCTGGAAGCAGTTGGCTGCCCTCTCTGCAGACTCTGGGAGGTGGGGGTAGTGAGACAGTGCCATGTTGCCCCCGCCCCAGCGCTGTCCAAGCTGCTTCCACTGGCCGGTTCCCAGCCAATGGGGAGGCACTTGTGGGAGTGGGCAGCAGGGCAGCATATGGAGACCCCCCCCCGGAGGCCACACACAAAGGCCTCCTGCGCGCAGCCAGCCAGCCTTTCCAGGAGCAGCGTGGGGCCAGGTGAGGGCAGTTTGCCTGAGCCCCACTGCGCTGCCGCCTGGGGTAAACGCCTCCTGGCCACACCCTGCATCCCACCCCATGTGCCTGCACCCAGACCCCTCCGAGAGCCCACTCTCCTCAACCCAGCCTGCACCTAGTGCTGGGCCCCATCCTGGAGCCCCCTCCTGCACCCAAACCCCCTCCCCGAGCCTAAATCCCTCCCCCTCCTGCACCCCAACATTGCCCCAGAGTCCCTTCCTGCACCCAAACACTTCCCAGGGCCTGCACCCCCTTCCCCTCCTGTACCTCAACACTGTGCCCCAGCATGGAGCCGCCTCCTGCGCCCAAACACCCTCCCAAGGCCTCCCAACTGCACGTGCTGACGGTCTTTCTTATTTAGTGCTGGCAACCTCAGTAGGAGCCAGTAAAGGAGCAGGGAGAAGGAGACTGGTTCTCATGCCAGAACACACACGGACTGAGCCATGCAGCGTGCAAGCAAGGCGGCGGGAAGAGAGGTGGCGTTTGGGCAGGGGTTATTACCCGTGCAGCATTAAGCAAACCCTGGTTTATTAAAGTTATGGCTCATGCTGGCACGAGAGCGATAGAGGTGTCAATTCTCCTGTTACTAACTCTGCTGCCTGGGGCTCAGATTTCAGCAAACACAGCCAAGAGCTGAAGCTAATCTCAAGCACAGATGGGAAGGCCAGGGGTAATTACCCCAGCCTAGCATAAAACCGGAGGGGAAGGGGAGGAGAATTCAAGCAAAGCTGTATTGCTTCTATGGAAAGAACGGAAAGTCTCTAAAGAATTGTAACAGAAACTGTCCTGCTGCAAGATTTCCTAGTGATGTAACAATGAATTTTCTTAGCGGCATAACACAACCCATTTTCCTAGCGGCGTAACATAACCCATTTTCCTAGCAGCGTAACATAACCCATTTTCCTAGTGATGTAACATAACGAATTTTCCTAGCGGCATAACATAATGAATTTTCCTAGCGATGTAATATAATTTCCTAGCGGTGTAACATAACGAATTTTCCTAGCGGCATAACATAATGAATTTTCCTAGTGATGTAATATAATTTCCTAGCGGTGTAACATAAAGAATTTTCCTAGCGGCGTAGCAAAGAATTTTCCTAGTGATGTAACATAACGCATTTTCCTAGTGATGTAACATAATTTCCTAGTGGTGTAACATCACTCATTTTCCTAGCGGCGTAACAAAGAATTTTCCTAGCAATGTAACAACGCATTTTCCTAGCGGCGTAAAATAACAAATTTAAAGTTGTCACTGGCACTTGGTGATGCGGTGAGGAATGAGTGTAAAGGGGGGTTTCCTTTTAACCTTTTCATTTTTGCTGTAGTGGCATGATCATCTAGGACCAATTTGGGAGGCTATGTCTCTGGGGTGGGGGGTTCTGTAGGGGTCCGGCATGGGCCTGTTTTCATTAACTCAGCTGACGGTGTGGCAAGTGGAGTGGAGAGGATGCTTGTAAGATTTTGGGCTCATACCCAACAGCGAGGAGTTGCATTTGCTCTTGATAAACTGGAGGACTGGTTTGAAATGAATGAGGTGAAATTTAGTCAGGATAGTTAACAACTGGAGCAGGAGGGTGTGGAATCTTTCTCCAGAGCAGGTTAATAGTCCGGGATGGCAGAGATATACTTAGCATGGGGGGTGGGTGGGGGGGATTAGATAACTTTTCCAGTTCCTTCCAACCCTCCATCGAAGTCCTTGACATTCCAGCTCCCACCCTATGTAGGCATTCTATTATCTGACCCCATGATTGACTCGGGCCTTCGCTCCCCCCTGTGAAGCTGCCTCGGTCACCTGCTTGTCCACTTTTCCCACAGGCATCTCCACACTTTCTCTGGGTCACCCTTACACACAAGAAAAAACTCCCCACCGCTTTATCCAAGCTCCCCCTTAAAATGTCCTTGTGCTGTGGGGCCTACAGAAAAGTGCCACTGGACAATGGCTAGGTAGCTGGCGAGCTGCAAGTCCTGTGACTTCTGCTTCTGCCTATTACACTTGAGAATGACTTACAACTGGCAACGTCTTACTGTCGGCCCATCCTGCCTGCTTGTTTGTCTCAGCCCCCCTATTCTGTCTTGCCTGTTCAGCTATCACAGCCTTTGGGACCAGGCCTTTTTCCTTGACCCTAAGCAGGATCAGTGCTTCCCTAGAACTTGTTCAAACATGGGGGGTTCTATGTGAAAAATATATTGGTTTTGCAAAAAATAAGGGGGGGGGTGGAACAATTTTTTATGTTTTCCGTTTTTGATGAAACCACAGAAATGTCAATGCCCTGTGTCACCACCATGGTGCTTTGTGCCCCTATTCTCCCTTGTGGGCTAGACCGCATTTCCCATGATGCCTCATTGTCAGGAGGCTTCCCTGAATCGCTTATGCAGACCAGCCAGCGTGAAGACTGTGGTGCATCTTGGGAGATGTAGTCCAGCCAGGAAGCACAGTCCATTGGGTAGAGCAGGGCTCGCAGGCACCCAAATTCCAACACCAGTACGGGACCAACGTAGCTCAGCTGCCACCGTTTAATCTTAGCCAGATGTGACACGTTTGGATTCCATTCAACTAACGGAAATGTTTTGATCCAGATCCACTCACCCTGAAAGGCATTATTTTATGCTGTTTTTACATAAAAGCAAATTGAACACGTCCCACCAAAATCAACATTTTTCCTACCGACGACTTTGATTCTTGCGGAAGTCACGTTTTTCATTGAAATCTCCCATCAGCAGAAGATGCCCGACTAGCTGTCGTGATGCCCATGGAGAGATGATGTCAGAAATAGTCAGGGAATTCTAAGTCCTCACGCGATGATGTCAGAAATAGTCAGGGAATTCCAAGTCCTCATGCAACCTGGCTTTCAAAGGATAGTTCCTCCTAAGGAGTCAACGCACATTCTCACTGCATGCTACTACATGTGATGGGAAAGCCTGCAGCCCAGAAAGTCTCCTGTATATTATTGTAGGGCCTACAAAATTGTATCTTCTAGTGCCAGTGACAATACTCAGTTTAGGTAGGACATGCCATCTCTTCGCTGTGCTTGGCTGCTCCCTGCTCTGTTGCCGAACCACGAGTGGGATGACCAGCTGGTTGTAGTACAATAAATTCATTTTTGCTTTACTTTGTTTTCCTCCTTTTCTCTTTTAGGGGGAGTACATCAGTAATTCATCTCTCACGGAAATGGAGACAGAGCAGCACCTCTCACCACCGCTCTGCCGTCCTCCATTTCCTCTAGCAGAGCAGCCCGCATGACCGCAAGAGGAATGCTGCCCTCTCCACAGCAACGTCAGGCGCTCGGGCCGAAGACCCGCTCTGTCCTGATGAGCGGAGGCAAAGGGAGCCCTCACCTCAGCAGCATGCACTGTGCCGGCCGGCAGACACCCTGTCCTGTACATAGTCAATGAGATGTCTGTACGAGATTTTTGCCCCGTTGTAATTTTTTTTCCCAATTCGTTGATTGTGTTGAAATTGTCAGTTTGTAACAGTAACTTTCAGAGAATATTGTACTAAAGAGAAAATTGCACTCAATAAAAATGATGAAATAAGCCTGATCACTTCTCCTTTCCCTCCGATTGATGTTATTTTTCTACCCCCACCCCCCATAGTTGTCTTTGATTAAGAACTGGTTCAATACCGTAAAAGGATTTTTCGGTGAATATTCATTTGAAGCCAGATCATCAGCTGGTGGAAATCAGCATAGTGTAACTGGAACTATGCCAATTTACACAGATTTGGCCCTTGCGTTTTGAAATGAATCCATTTTGTTCTTGATCCCACCCCATTTGTGGCCACTTCTGGCAAGAGAGTGAGTTTTATCAGCATGGATGTTCAAAGAAAGTACATTTCAAAGACTCATGCCTGAGTTTTCAGGGAAGTTGCATCTTAAATTTCTACTTGGATGAAATCTGCTTGTCTGAACAAAGATAGCATAAGGGATATGTACCAAGTCCTACTGAAGGCTATCAACACAAGTCCTATGGACCACTTACGCCAAGATTTTAAGTGGGTTATCAGTAGTGCATCTAGTCCTGTGTTGGTCCTCTGAACAAGGTGAATTGTGCTACTCTGCATGTATAGCATCATCAGGGCTTTCATGTCCAAAAGAAAATCGAAATGAATTTGACTAGTCATAACAAACACAGCTGATCCGGCTTGTCAAGAACCCTTTCCGACATGTTCTGAGAATAACAAAAAAATGCACAAACCAATCAAACAAATAGATTTGGGGCATTGGCAACTCCACCTGTTGTTATCTTGTGAGTGTAAAAAGTGGAGAAATTCATCAGTATGAAGTATTGGTTTTGCTTTACTTGTCATTAAATCTTTAACAGAGACGTGCATTTGGTCGGGATGTTCAGAAGCACTCAGCAGTGGCTGGACTCTGCACCCATTGATATTACTGGAGGTTTTCCCATTTACCATAGATGCCAATGGGAGCAGATTTAGGCCATCAGTGTATGTGTTAGAAAATGTGTCCGTTAGGGCTTGCCTCTGAAGAGAGGTAGTGTGCAGCAAGCTGGGAGGTAAACCCACGGCGTACCTGCTCGACATCGGAGGACTGGCCCCGCAGATCCTGCTAGTGCACACTAGAAATTCCCCAGTGCACTAGCTCTCCCTAGAGACAAACCCTTAGCTTCAAATGCGAGGGACGCTGTTCTCAAACCCACCCTCTGCACTGTCACAATGACTAAGTGCTTCTTTCAACCGCATTGAATCAGAGGGGCTTCTCGTGCCTGGAAGTGCAACCAGCGACGGTGTCGTTGCCAATTTCTTTGGTCCGTTGGATGCTTCAGTGTTTGTACAAACAGCTTCAGTAAGACAGACTGAGAGCGGCCAAGTCCAGAGCAGCCTCTGGTCTGCTCACTTGGGATGTGGGAGAACTTCATTCAATCCCTGGCCCATAGTTGAGATTCAGAAGTACATCACTCACATCACAGGCCGGTGCCCTAACATGGGCAAAAGGTTATAAAGGGAGAGAGATTCCCCCAACCCCCACCACAAACCTACCAATTTTTTCTCAAACTAACTGGAATGAAACATTTTGTATTAACCCAAAATGGGCTTTTCCGATTGATCATTTGGGAAGTGATCGGAATGTCTTTTCTAAATTATTTTGGGTTGCTAGCCAAACGGAAACATCAGTTCTTCACCCAGCTTTTGTTAAACATTACTGCAGCCTCTCTGCAAGTCTTTCAGTTTACTTCAGTGGACCTTACATCAGACCCCAAGGTCCTTAATGAAAATATTTCCATCTTCTGTCCAAGGTGCAAAGGGATTGGAAGCAGCGTGACAGGATGAGGACAGAGTTAAGGTTGTTTGTGTGGCCTTAACAGCATGATCCAGTTAAACTATGTTGTATCTTAACTGTATGTTCCCAAACTTTCAAATTTCACTTATGAAATGTAGCCTTCTCTTTGAATGTCGTCCAGTGTTCAAATTTCTTTGTTTTTTTAAAAATTAACAACAAGAAACTCCTACATTGTTCACTTGTGGATTTTTCCTTTGAAGTAACTAATAGACATTTACAACCCAAGCTCCTAGTTCAGAATGTGGGTTATTTTTCACAGGATTTGTAAGAATACCACTCACTCTGACTGGGGCTAATACGGTCAGATAGGCCAGACAGTTCCCAACCTTTTTGAGCATACGGACCCCTTTTCAATCTATTAAAATTTCACAGATCCTCCTCTCTGGAGGAGAAAAAAAAAAAGAAAAGGAAAAGAAAAGTCAAGAAAGAAAAAGAAAAGAAAAGTAAGTATCGGGTCTACCGCTATAGGCCCAATCCTTATTTTTAAACTTTCTGTGGACCCCCTGCAGTACTGTCACAGACCACCAGGGGTCCGTGGACAACAGGTTGGGAACCACTGAGATAGGCCAATTAGCCTAGTAGGGTGCAAACCGTTGGATAGTTAGGTTGAGCCAACGCCCTAATGAAGGGAATCTCACCTGTTCAGCAAGATGGGGAGCGTCTGTCAAGCCAGGGAGCTGGTAGCAGAAAGAGGCTGCAGGCACTACCGCTGGGGCAAGGAGGGGAGGGTGTGTCTAGCAGGCCCACAGGAAAGGAGTTTGGCTTGAAGGGGATAGAACATGAGCCTGGATTGGGCAAGGTAGGAAGTAGTCCCAGCGAGTGGCAGGAGTTCCAGCCAATGAACAATCACAATCTGGGCAGTGACCCGAGAGGCTTGTCCGGGACCAGCCAACGAGGAGTGACCCAGCCAGGGCGGTGGGGTAAGGGTGCCCGAGGGCGAGGAAGACGTTGCCATTTTCCCAGCAGGCAATTGCTCTGGTATCTAGGCTGGCCCATGAGGAACTGCAGCTCCCGAGGAGCCCCAGACTGTGCAAGAAGATGGTCCAGTTGTCCAGAAGGAGAGAGCATGAGGCTAAGGAGCGAAACCCCCCAGCGGCAGGAGGAGCACCACCTTGCAGCCACTGGCAGCTGGCTGGCCTTCTGAAGGGGTCAGTACAGGGCAGCCCAGCTGTGCAGCATAGCTGGGGCATTGACCAAACACATCTGGGACAAATAACAAGGCACAATTTAGTCCCAGATTTAACCCTCTCCCCATGCCTGTCTAGGGTTTCTAGGCCCTGCTGAGTCACAGCTCTGCTGTGTCAATCAGCAGGACCATTGGCTTCCTTGGGTCATTGGACGATTCTCACCAGCGGGGGCGCTGTGTTTTTCATGCCTTTTGGGAATTCTTCAGAACCGTCTCCCTCTTCACCTCCTTGCTCTGGTGCAGGGTCATGGACCGCAGCCCCACGGCCTGCAAAAAGCTTCCGAGCTGCCCTGAACACAAAGCTACCCAGCTGTCAGCCCCCGCACCAGGCAGGAGGCTGGGTGAAAAGTCCCTGATGCCTGGCTCTCTGGTTTGAAAAGATAGAAGCAGAGTGGAGAACCGGATTTGGGGCGTGCCAGGGAGCAAGGTGCGATTTCTCCTGCTTACAGACAAGATTGGAGGTCAGAAGTCAGGGCAGCTGTCTTCACGTTCCAGCACGTGGCTTTGCGGCAGCGGTGCACACCATTCTTGTACCGTGGGGCACACTTTCAGCACAGCTGACATTGTGGTTAACAACACTGAATGAACAGTTTTCCAGCCCACAGAAACCAGTCAGGGACGTACCCCATGTGCCAAACATTGACTCTGACAGCACAGAGACAGTCCAGCTCTCTGAAGAGCTAGCGGTGCATGTTCTAGTCATAGCTAATCAGGAATGGTGTGACTCATTCGTTTATACACGGGCTCTGGCCGTCGATAATATTTTACTGCTTCACCAGCGTTCGTGTTTGTACTTAAGGTATTAAGTTTACTGTATTCCTTGGCTCTCACAGCTCTGGAAAAATGCTGCTGCTTTAAGACCTCATAAACCAGGTGCACGTTAAATCCAATGGTTTAAATCCACATTAAGCCCTGAATGATCTGAAATAGCATCATTCCAGTGTTAGAGATTTTGGTGCATTCCTTTTGAGGTAGCCGTGTGTAAAGCAAGCCCTTTGACACGATTTTCATTTGAGTGCAGTTTTGGGAGTCTTCAGGTGCTCCCCACACCTAACTCTTGCACCCTTGGTTTAAGCCCTCTCTCGGCAGAGGTTTCCCATCGTGCTGGCTTTTGCCATGTATTACTCCTATCTGTAATTAAAACACATCTTTGGAACCTAAACGATCAAACCTCTTTCATGTAAAAAGTGCTTCCAAATTTAATCCTGGTATTTCAGAAATAACAGATGATAGAACCATAACATCCTGTTAACGTAGGGGTGGAAGGGACCTCATGAGGTCATGAAATGCAGCCGCCCCTGCTGAGAAACGAGCAAGTAACTCTAGATCACCACTGACAGGTGTTTGTCGAACCTGTTCCTCAAACCGTCCGATGATGGGGCTTCTATAACCTCCCGCAAGAGCCTGCTCCAGAGCTGAACTTCCCTGACAATTAGAGTTTCCTGATATCTAACCTAAATCTCCCTTGCTACAGATTAACCTGACTACTAAATGCCTTATCTTCAGCTTGGCCTCTTCATATATTTGAAGAATATCAGTTCCCCACTCAGTCTTTTCTCAAGAATAAATGTGCCCTGTTTTTTTTAACCTTTCCTCACAGGTCAAGAATTCTTAACCTTTGCTCATGTTGGCCGCTCTCCTCTGGGCTGTCTCCAATTTGTCCACATCTTTCCTAACGTGCGGCACCCAGAACGGGACACAGTGGTCCAGCTGATGCCTCACCAGCACTGAGTACAGCAGGAGAGTTACACAGAAATGCCACACCCCTTTAATCCACCCCAGGCTGAGATGAGCCTTTTCCACAATTCGTCACCGTGTTGGCTTCTAGGCTTTGTCTGCACTGGCATGTTTTGCTGCCAAAACCTGCCTTTTGGCAACAAAGCAGTGAGAGTATTTACACTACAATGCGACTTTTGTTGGGAAAAAAAACCACATCATTTTGGCAATCAATAACATCTAGTCCTGCAAGAGACTTTTGTCTTTTTCCCTCCCTTTATTGTCAAGAAAGAGCCAGGGTGGACTCTGCTGTTTGTTTTGTGGCTTCCGCCAGTATCCCACAATGCCTGCCTTGATGGCGCTGCTCAGTGTTTTGTGATCTCTGCTGCACTGCAGGCATGCGTCCCTCCCTTTTCAAAGTTCTGGGAAGTGTCTGACAGCTGAGTGAGCTGCTCTGTTTGGGGAACAAATTGTTGGAGTGCTCCCGTTCTTCCCTGCACTAGGAACACCATAGGAGTTTAACACGGAAGCTTTGATAACTACTCCGTGAGTACGGTCTTTCAACCAGCTGTGCACCCACCTTATAGTAATTTCATCTAAATCACATTTCCCTATTTGCTAATGATGAGAATGTCATGTGGGACTTTGTGCCAAGTCTCACTAAAATCCAGATATTTCACATCTACTGCTTCCCCACAAGCCATGAGGCCAGCAACCCCATGAAAGAAGGGAATTAGGTTGGTTTGATGTGATTTGCTCTTGACAAATCCATGCGAGATATTCTTTATAACCCTATTTCCTCCATAGTCTTGCAAACAAATTGTTTAATAATTTCTCCAAGTTATCTTTACAGATATTAAAGTTAGGCAGACTGATCAATTGTTCTCTGGTTCCTCTTTGTTCCCCTTTTAAAAGATAGGTGTTACGTTTGCTCTTCTCCAGTCCTTTCGGACCTCACCCATCTGCCAGGAGTTCTCAAAAAAGATAATTGCTAATGAGTCGGAGATTGCTTCAGATAGTCCTTTAAGTAACCTACAATGAATTTCATCAGGCTTCAATACATCCAACTTACCTAATTCTTCTTTAACTCGTTCTTTATTTCAGCCTGTGTTCCTTTTCTCTTGCTGTTCATATTAATTGTGCCGAGTGGTCACCATTAGCTTTTTTAATGGAAGCTGAAGCAAAATAATCATTAAACACCTCTGTGTGCTAGATGGCATATGTTATTCGATTTCCTTCCGCACTAAGCAGAGGACGTGCGCTGTCATTTGTCTTTCTCTTGCAAGGGGCGTCAGCCTTGAGGAGCTGAAGTGCCATCCTTGGACGGCTGAAAGCAGCAAGCTACGCGAGGTGTGTTGTCCTAGTGTTGCCTGGCAACATTTGTGACTTTATAGGTGATGGTGCCAGCCTGTGACAATACCCAGTCGTAATGTGCGCCCAAGCATTGAAACCTCTATCACCAAGTGGTTGTTAGGCGGGTATCTCACTACCACACTGAGGAAGGTTTTAAATGCCGATTTCCCTTCCTGGCAGATGGCAATGGCCATGCCTGTCTGCTCGGAGGAGGTCAGGGGTCTCATCTCTTTCGTCTCCCCTCTTGGCGCCTGGCGGAAGTCTGGGCTCTGATTTTCTGCCTCAGTGTAAGGAGAGCAGCCAGCAGCATCCCCTACGCCAGCTGTCTAAGCCCTGCCTTGCAGTTTCCGGCCTCACCCAGTGAAATCAATGGAAAGAGCACCACGGGCATTGGGTGGGGGAATCTGTCGAGAGTCACTGATTATCACGGTTGGTTTTTAAATGACTCCTAGCTGTGCTACATCGGCACATTCCCCAGTCATGGCTGAGCTGAGATTTGCAGCACCCTGAGAGAGTAGCCCCCCACCTTTTAAGCAGATGGGGTGCAGAGAGCCTGCCCTTGTTTTTCTAAAGATCCCAGGACTTAGATCTTCCAAGTCCCAGCCCAGAGCCTTAGCCCCAGCTATCCATCCACTGTACCAGGGAGCAGAGCACCACTCCTCCTCCCCACGAAAGGAGCCCAAAGAAGCCCTGGTTGTGCGTCACTGCATGAGTGAGTGAGCGCGCTGACCCAGGTCAGAGATCATAGAATCATAGAATCATAGAGTTGGAAGAGACCTCAGGAGGTCATCAAGTCCAGCCCCCCTGCCCAAGGCAGGACCAATCCCAACTAAATCAACCCAGCCAGGGCTTTGTCAAGCCGAGACTTAAACACCTCTAGGGATGGAGACTCCACTACTTCCCTAGGGAACCCATTCCAGTGCTTCACCACTCTCCTAGTGAAATAGTTTTTCCTAATATCCAACCTGGACCTCTCCCACCACAACTTGAGACCATTGCTCCTTGTTCTGCCATCTGTCACTACTGAGAACAGCCTCTCTCCATCCTCTTTGGAACCTCCCTTCAGGAAGTTGAAGGCTGCTCTCAAATCCCCCCCCTCACTCTTCTCTTCTGCAGACTAAACAGACCCAACTCCCTCAGCCTCTCCTCATAGGTCATATGCTCCAGCCCCCTAATCATTTTGGTTTGCCGAGATCCAAGGCCAGATGGGACTGTTGTGATCACCCAGTTTGCTCGCCAGCCCAGAAAGAGCTCAAGTTTGAACTAGAGCCACTCTCAGCAACAGAGAATTCAACACATCACCCGGGTAAGTTGTTCCTGAGGCGAGCGGGTGAGGAAAGGCTCTTGAGGTAGTTTAAACTGAGAGGGGGTGTGGCCCCAGGATGGGGAATCCTTGCCCCAGGGCATTGGCATGGAGTGAAGGACGGGCTGTGGTTTCCAAGGGCCAAAGAGCTAAGGAGAACACAGGGCCATGGGTGTTGTACAAGAGTTGGTTCACCAAGGGAATTGAGTGAAACAGGGTCTTTGGAGGCCAACCTGCCATGGAGGATCCTGCAAAACCAGCTTGATGCGATATTGTCACTGATGGAGACTCCACCACACCCCTCAGTAAGTTGTTCCAATGGCTCTCTCCTTATTTCCCATGTGAACTTGTTGAGGAA
This sequence comes from Rafetus swinhoei, assembly GCA_019425775.1. Taxonomy (NCBI): domain Eukaryota; kingdom Metazoa; phylum Chordata; order Testudines; family Trionychidae; genus Rafetus; species Rafetus swinhoei. Next base: position 54,805,243 of record CM033432.1, on the reverse strand, counting down.
CAACATCCTGTCATTGGGTCATGTCAGACCTTTTGCTGTTAGGCTGAAGAGCTCATTATTACACCCTCATTCCCCTTGCAGCTACTCGCAGCCTGTCAACAAGTCACCCCTGAACCTTCTCTCTGGTAAGCTCAATAGATGGAGCTCCTGGAGTCTCTCACTGTAAAGCAGGGTTTCTAATCCTTGAATTATTCTCAGGGCTCTTCTCTGGCCCCTCTCCAATTTACCAAAGTTCTTGGATCGTGGGCACCAGAACAATAGTCCCACCAGAGCCAAAGATGGAGGTCAAATCACCTCTTGAGATCCCTCTGTTTATGTATCCCAAAGGATAGTAGCTTTTTTTTTTTTATTAGTTGCCCTTTTTTGGCCTTGGAAAGGGTTCAGAAAAGGGCAACTAAAATGATGAGGGGTTTGGAACGGGTCCCATATGAGGAGAGGTTAAAACGACTGGGACTTTTCAGTTTAGAAAAGAGGAGACTGAGGGGGGATATGATAGAGGTCTATAAAATCATGAGTGGTGTGGAGAGGGTGGATAAAGAAAAGTTATTTATTAGTTCCCCTAAATAGAAGAACTAGAGGACACCAAATGAAATTAATGGGTAGCAGGTTTAAAACTAATAAAAGAAAGTTCTTCACACAGCGTGTAGTCAACCTGTGGAACCAGAGGAAGCTGTGAAGGCTAGGACTATAACAGAGTTTAAAGAGAAGCTAGATAATTTCACGGAGGTTAGGTCCATAAAAGGCTATTAGCCAGGGGATAAAATGGTGTCCTTGGCCTCTGTTTGTCAGAGGCTGGAGAGGGATGGCAGGAGACAAATCGCTTGATCACTGTCTTCGGTCCACCCCCTCTGGGGCACCTAGCGCTGGCCACTGTCGGCAGACAGGATACTGGGCTAGATGGACCTTTGGTCTGACCCAGTACGGCCGTTCTTATGTTCTTATGACCCCAGCATCACTATGGGAGTGCGTGTTCCACTGATTGTGATTCCCCACCACAACCCTCCAACTTATTTTTGAAGATCTTTCCCAGAAGCGAGTCCCCCATCCTGTATGTCCACCCATTAGAAACTGGGCTTTCCAGAGGTAGGCGCTAAAGTCTGACCAGCCTAACTTGAGTTTAGCAGGGACATCATTCGTGAATCTAGGAGAGGAAGAACATTGTCTGTCTTTTTAGGCTCTTATATGGCCCCCATCTGTGGGGTCTCTCCCTACAGAAGGGTATCGGTGCCCCTTTTGCTTTGCAGCTGTGCGGCTGATGGGCCTAGACTGGAGACATCATTGAGGAGTGACTCCAATCAGAATATTCGGGAGCGTTCTCAGTGTGTCTCTGGGTTCGTCTCTCTGTCTAACGGGATTTGGGCAGGGGGAGGATTTAGGACCCCTCAGTTGCTTTCAGCTGGTTTTCAATTACCTCCTTAATTAAGGGATGCCCAAGTGACCCGCTCCTGTTTCGCTGCCCCGCAATCAACAGCTGTGCAGACGCATCAAAACCCAGGGTCTTATGTCACTGCCTCGGGTGGAACATCTTGATCCAATTATCCCCCCTCGCACCGATGCTGGAGGCTGCCTGGGTTGGTATTTGCCCATCTCTATGAATGAATTTCCCGTAATATAAACCATGCACATGCCTCTCGGCACTTAACAGGAGAAACAAAAACAAAAAACCCCAAACCCCAGCAACAGCTTCCCCTTCTAAAGCACCCTCTCGTGACAGGATGCCTCCTGGTGCTTTAAAGACGCAGGGTAACAGAATACCACCAGACGAACGGGACGGGAGCGAGGGCAACTTCTGCTTCGATTTAAAGAGGGAAACAACCTTGCTCTCGGCTGCTTTTCAATTGCCATGTTAATTATGCCATGCACAGGAGCCTGGCTGCCAGACCGCTCCCACAGCTGCAGAGTGGGGGGCAAGAGGTGCTGCAAAATATGGCCAACTTCCCCCCCTTTGCCCTGGGCAGGTCCCCAGCTGCTGAGGGATGCTCAGGGCCGGGCAGGGTCCCTAGATCTTGCTGGCTTGGCCAGTTGTGGCATCTGAGCCCTGCGGGTGCCAGTCTGGACTCCTTGGCCAGCCTGGCTCCTGCCCAGACTGTTGATTGCCTGTGCCACCTGCCCACCTCCTGGAGAGGAGCAGCCAATCAGGGCTGCTGCAGGAGGCAGGCTAAGACACACACCCCCTTTCAGGAGATGAGAGGCATTCCTGGTAGGGAAGGGAGTGGCTGACTCCTGTGTGCAATGGGTTAGTCCACACCTGCTTCCCCCTCTTTTGTGCAGTGGGTTAGTCTGCCCCCTCCATGTGATGGGTCAGTCTGCTTCTCCTTGGTGCCCCATGCAGACAGGGCTGGGAGGGGGAGCAGACCGCTTTGTGGGGCTGCCCCGAGTCCCAGGACTTGCATGGCAGAGTGCCAGCCCTCCAATGCTGCAGAAGGGCAGGTTGGGGGGTAGCCTGATTGTGCGCTTGGGCCAGAGGTGAGGTCTGGGCATGGGGACACAACATGCATGGATGTGGGGCTTTCAGTGCAACTCTGATGGTGGGGGGGCGTCGTTGGGGCACAGAGTTAATTGATGCTGGGGAGCAATGGCTAGAATATGCCCCAAGAAACGGCATGCAAAGGACATGGCGATAGTGACGATTGAGCTCTGCAAAGTTTAGCAATGCCCGCGCACATTTCTGTTCGGCCCCCTTGGGAGAGCGTCTTTAATAACATGAACACAGGCTATTTTCTCCACCGGACCCCTGACTCAGTCAACGCACCGTACAGACTGCGCATTCTAAATGAGCCGCTCTTCAGCATTTCTTTATGGCCTTGGCTTTCAATGTGTAGCCCCATGCATTATTTACCCCACGCCGTCACAACGCTTCACTGAATGCGGCCTTATTAATTTCCTCCTGGGCCTTTCCGCGGTGCTCTAATCATGGTGTCACAGTTCCTTCTGAGCATTAATGAATGTACTTTCCAACACCCTTGTCAGGGAGGAGATGTATTTTAATCCCCTTTGAACACATGGAAAACGGAGGCCTTGCCTACACTAAACAGAAGATCGCTGCTGCCGCGATTGATTTTCCAGAGTTTGATTTAGTGAGTCTAGTTAAGACTCGCTAAATAGAACTCAGAGTGTGCCCCCGCCGTCCTCCAGTACTCCTGCTTTTGCCAACTTGCAAATCCTTGCTTCTCAAGGGAAAGATCACCAGAATTTTTGAACGTGGACAAAACAATGTATTCCCCCATAGTTCCATTCTTGGGAAAGGATGGGTTATTTTGGCTGATTTTATCTGTAACCTGAGGCAGACACCCAGTGTGGGAAATTTCAGTGCCACCCGTGAAAGTCTGACAAGGTTATAAGCAACTAAAACCAGGATCTTAGAATGGGAAATGTCAGGCAACCTTATTGGGGGAGGGCAGACAGGCCGCACGCTGCAAGAAGGTAGCCACTGAGGGCTTGTGGCCCCACCCTTGCGGATGTCGGCTGTGGTGTTAAAGGAAGAAGGCCTCGCTCCGTTTGCAGGAAGAGGAGCAGAGCTCCGCGTCTCCCTCAGCGAGGGAAAAAGAGTCCAAGGCAGCTGCCTGCCTGGATGAATGTCCCAGGGGATGGAACAAGCGGACGGGGGAAATGGACCCAAAACTGCATGAACTCAGGCCCAAGTGGGACAGGACACTGCCCAAGGATGACCTGTGAGCTCCCATGGGCCTGGCCTGTGGTCTCCCATGGGCTTGTCTTGCTCACAGGCATTTCTACCTGCTGGCTTGCTCTGTTACTTCACTGTAGTCACGGGCTCTTTGTGAGGCTGCAGCTTCTTCCTTTTGGCCAGGAAGGGCTTTCCTGTGAGCAGCCCACGCTGCTTTCCCGCCGCCCCTCAAGCCAACACCCACCCGGGGGTGCTCCACAGGGAGCTGAGGAACACACCGCCACACTGGGCATACAGTCACATTTGTAGACAGGCCTTTTATGGTCAGCTGCAGGCAAGAAGACCACCCACACCAGGGGATGAAAACATTTCCAACGTGACACTGTCCTCCTCCCACCTGCCCAACCCATCCCTTTGACTGTTTCTGCTGCCGGAGGCATCTTCTCGGAAGCCTGGAGTCTGAGCTCTTGGGAGCAGGGAATTGGCTGTGTAGCTCCTCACACACCTGGGCCCTGATCTTGGACTGGGGCCTCTAGAAACTCCTTCAATACAAATAATTAACCATAATAAAGTAGGGCCCAGCTGTGCTAGATATGGCCCAGGTGTGCTCCATGACCAAGGGGGAGCAGGCTTGGACCTCCATGACAAAACGTCCTGGGCAATATACCCGTAGCATGACCATGACCCCCCGACACTGACACAGATATGCACCGAGCCAGCCCTTCCGTTCCTGCGTACTCTCATCCAACGGATGTGGGCCTTGCCCTCAGCTCGGGTGAGAAACAGAATGTCCCACTCTGAGGGAGGCTGAGAGGTGGCTAAAACCCCAGCCCTGCTGACCTGCCCCAGCTCAAAGCGCAGGCTCGTTCTCGGTGCTGCTGGCGAGAGGGCCCTCCTAGTAGATAAGCGGCACCCATGCAGATAGCCGCGCCACGCAGCAATTACTGCACTGACAGAATAAAAATTGTGAGCTGTTTTGCAAATATTTTTGAAGCAGCAGCAGTAGGCGTAATTACACATAAAAATGAATCTCCATTATAGACTTTTAATTATCTACTCAGGTGAACCGTAATTTGAGGAGACAAGCTTTAAATATATTTTTCTTTAATAAAAAATGGAATTAACGGGAGGGGATTTTAATGCAATTAAGTGAAGAGGGGAGGTAATGAGGATTGCTAGGTTAGAGCACAAGGGAGTTGTGCACCGGGCAGCAACTCCCAGGTTTGCCACTTGCCACCTATCGGATCTTGGATGGGCCACTTTACCTTTCTGCCCCTCCATTGGCCCTCCCTCTCTTTGTCGGTCTTGTCTAACTCGACTGTAAACTCCTTGGGATAGGGCCTGCCTCTGCCCTAACACAACGGGGCCCTGGGTGAGACAGCAGCCCCTCAGTGCTGCCGAAATCCCAAGAAGTCACAAGCAGCAGCTCTGTTAGCAATAAAGTTAGCCCGGCTGGGCTGATGTAGCTGAGGTGCCAGCCGTGTTTCAGCCCTTTGCTGCTGTGTTTTGGTCCCTCCATCCATTACATATCCTTAGAAGCAAGCCCCATGGAGTCAGAACCTCCAGAGATGCCGGCCTTGCAGGTGACAGGTGTGAGAATAAGGTTGTGTGGCAGAGATAGTGTCAGACCCCCTCAGTCCTGACCCGCATGCCCATGGCATTCAGAGGTGGAACAATCCAAGTAACACGCAGCGAAGGGGAAAACGAGGGAGAGGCCCAAGAGCTTCCCCCACAAACCCTGCCTTCAAAAACACAAGACTTGCCTGGCTGCACAGAAGCAGCCTAGGATAGAGCCCTTAATTTCCCCCTCTTTGTTGGCGGGCACTCACTGGAAAGCGTCTCCAGCAGTCGATCCAGAGGAAACATGAATTTGCTATCAGAACAGCTACCCTGGGACCAGCGTCCAACTCACGCACACACGCCGAAATGCCAGCTGCTCCACCACAAAAACAAAACCCCTCAACAGCACTGTCACGGTTGGGATTCTTAACAGAAGCCAGGCACTGACCCCTGCCACAATGCACCCAGAAAATGGCCGTCCAGTAACAGCTGAGCAGGTGGTGAGTTGTAATCAGCTGAAACGCCCCATTATTGCTCCCCTAACTCCTCCCACTCGTGTTTGTTCCGCCCACTGAGGCCATCTTGCCTTGTAGCTTGCAAGCCTTTTGGGCCAAGGACCATCCTTCACTCCAGTTGGGATTTTCAGATGCCCACCCGATGTTTTGAAACGCCCACTCTCGGAGTCTAGCAGAATGGGTCTCTGGCATGGTTGAGGCCACAGTGTAAACGAGGGCTGATAGTGGAGTGTGAACTGGTGTCTCGCTCTTAGGAACAATCCCGCTGGGTCTCATGGGCAAGATGGGGACGCTTTGGACCTGTTCTGGGGTTAAACACCGGAGCCCAGTGACGCGGTGCCTTTCCCCACCCCACATTCAATGAGATTGCAAACTCCGGCAGCTCTCCAGCCCCAGACAGTCCCTCAGGGGTGCAAGCTCCTCGGTCCCTTTCCTGAGGCGGAGTCCGCTCCTCCTCTCTGAGCTGGTGCAGTTTCATTATGCAGCCAAACGGAGTTATAAAATGTACGATGCTGTCAAGCCAACGGCAAGGTACTTCAGTGCATTGTTGCTGGAAGCCTATAATAAACGAGGAGGTTGCCGGTCATTTAAAAGAACATGGGAAGGATAATGTATTTACCGCAGCGATACTATCCAGACAGCAGGGGAATAATGGTCTGTTCCTTATCTCATCCTGGAAAGGGCAGGCGGGATATTTTAATAATGAAACCATTGCAGCCAGCAGCACTGCGCTGCTGCCTTCGTGCTCTAGAACGTCGTGCGGGCTGGGATCTGGTGACAGTAAGTACAGCAACTCGTCTCTAGTGCTGATCTCCTGGCCATGGCTAAGCACTTTATAAAGGAGGTGTGTGGGGATGGCTTTCCCCTGCCATACCCTCTCATGAAACAAGCTAGAAACTCAATCCACATGGAAAGAAGGAAGGAAGGACCAACCGACTGACCGACCTTGACCTATCTGCAATTCCTGACGGCAATAACAAATGTCAAACTGTTGGCCAACAGAGGAGCTAAATGTCAGATCCCGCCCCTCCAGATCCAGTCCCCTGTTATAAATTGAATGATCAGCCAAGCTTTTGTGTTTCGTTTCCACTTGCTCAGTTGCTAAACGGTATCCGTCAGATCATCACGCTTTGAAGCAAAAGCAGAAATCAGTTTTCTTCACGGTACTAAGAAACCCTTCCCTGCTGTCTTCATCCTCTTTGTGGGAAATCCTAACACCCTTCTGGTCACCCAACATCACATGCTATAGATTGGCCTAACGCCATGGACGTCAGTGGAACTAAGTCAGCTTACTCCAGAGGAGCATCTGGTCCCTACATTTCATCGTCTCTTGTACCTCTCTTCTTCCAGTCTCTTAACCTCCATTTCTAGAATATTGTACAGGTTGGACCTCTCTAGTCCGGCACCCTCAGGTCCTGATCGGTTCCAAACCAGAGAATTTGCCGGACCATGGGAGGTCGATATTGTCAGCAGCATCACCAACACTTCCACTGCTTGCTGGGCTCTGAGAAGACATTTAGGGGCAAATTAGAGCTAAATAACAGCACAGAACACTGAGAGCCAGGACTGGCTGCTGTAAACAAACTTTAAGGGACCCCAGGAAACTTGGCCACCCCCATGAAAAGTGGACATCCGGCTAAGTAAATTCATACTGGATGACAGATGGTTCCGGACTAGAGAGTTCTAGACTAGAGAGGTTCAAGCTGTATTTCCCTTCTGCTGCGCAGTGAATGTGCCCTCGCTGAAAGATGGCTGTCATTTCTAGTGAGAGCCCCCGGCCGTACTGACCGGTCGCTGCATGGCGGCACTAGCTTTCTGTGCAAGACTTGTGCCTCTTTTCAGTGACCTTTTTAACCTTCTTTCCAAAACCTGAAATAGATTGAGTTCCTTTGGGTACCTTGGGACTTTTATCTCAGCCTTTGCTAATTGTTGACATCCTTCCTAAGAATGTGAGCAAGAGACCTGGACACTGCCTGGATCCTAGTGCCATGTACAGAGGCAATAGGATCTCCCAATTTCTTCTGTCTTCACCTCTCTCTGTGCTCACGGTAGCCTTTCTCGCCACTGCGAGCGCGTCGCCTGTCAGTGAACTACATAGACCCCAAAGTCGGGTTTGGCGTGGCAGCTTCTGAGAACAGGTGCCCCCTGCAGGAGGAGCAGCACCTATATGTGGCTGCTGCCTTGGACCCAGAGCCAAGGGATGGAGTAGCCCCATATTCCTGGGGGCCAGGCTCCGAGGAAGAGGGTGCTACGCTCCTGCCCAAGCATCTACTTCTGAGCCTCTAAGTTAGGGATCAGAACAGGCTGGAAATGGCTCCCCTCCTCACCCTCTCCAGCAGTGCTTAAAACTAAAATTGCCTTGTTTTGTTTTACAATTATACCTTAAACGCATAATGGGCCACACGTTGTATTCTGGTGCTTTCTGAGAGTTGTACTCTGCAGGTATTTTAGGAATAGTTGAATTCCCCGACCACTTTGGCCCTGGCCTGCCACGTCTATGAAGGCACCTCTATCCCCTCCCGAAGCACTAGCCACAAGGTTTCTCACTGGGGATGATGCCAAATAGCCCTGCCGATTAACCCAGCCACACTATTTCAGCTAGAAAGTGACACAAGAAGTTCCTGATTTCGTCTCTGAGTCCTGGCTTAGAGTCTTCGCTCTGACCAGCAGGCATGACCACCCCTGCTCTGACTAATAGTCCCAACGGCCCTCCTCCGGGTTCTGACATCTAGTTATCATCCCCCATCAGGACATTCCGTGGTGTCAGAAGACTCGCAGGGGAACGTACCAAAAGGGAAACAAATGTTTTGGCTCAGATGCATTTTAGTGCCGTGCAAACCCTTGACCACAAGAGCTGCCCCTGGGGCACTTTTGCGGAATGCTGCTGCCGCCTGTCCCTGCAGAATGCCCACTAATCGCATTTGCAACTAATTTAGAACTAATTTAGAGGGTGAACAATGGACTCAATCTGAGCTCCTTTCCCAGAACATTGACTGTGGCAGGGTGCGTCTTTGCTGGGCTATTGTAGGTATTTTACCAGCCCTTGGCACGGCAGTGATTTTCCTATTGTGAATTGGCAGCCGTCGTGTTTGCTCTCTGCACAACCCGAGGCACCACGCTTAGGTTTGTTTGTTTATATCTATATTTTTGGTTACGATAATTGTTCTTCCCACCGTGACGGCTGTATGGGTTGTAAGCTCCTTGCAAGTGCGACTGTGGGGATTAGCGATAACGCTGCCTCTTTTACGGCGGGGCTTCTGATTTAAAATTTGAACTAGAACAAAGGAAATTCAATTCCATTCCCACACCTGGTGGATAAAACAGCACTTGCCGATGCCGGGGAGGGAATGCAAAGGGAAAGCTGAAATTCTCTGCTAAATATGGTGTCATTTCATTTCTTCCCTCCAAGAGACCACCAAAATGGATGGCTGCTTTTAGCGTTGTACCTCCCAGCTTGAGAGCAGCTTGCATGGCCTTTTCTTGGGGCTGTTTGCAGGGCCGTAGTTAGCTTACTCAGCCTATTTCCCATGTAGATCTCAAGGCGTTTGACGCAGAGGTGAAGAAGGTTGGTCTTGTGGTTAAAACACTCTTGGCTCTGCTACCGATCTTCTCTGCATCCTTGGACAGGTCACTCGGTGGTCAGTCCGCAGTGAAGAATATTCAGCCTCCCGTCGACACGCAGGGTGGGTGTCAGACCTTCAATGTCTCGGGGGTTCAGCTCCCTCTCCCCACAAAACAGGGATGATGACGAGCTTGCAGGGTCTTCAGGGCAGGCGCTGTCTCTTGCAATGTGTATGAACGGTGCCGAGAGCAAAGAGGCCCTGATCTTGACCCTGTTCCATCTCGTTTTACAGAAAGTTGAGCTGAAGCACGGGAATGTCATGGGGTGAGCCAGGTAGGTGGCCAACGGGTTGTCCTTGGCTCTCCTCCCATGGGCTTTGCCTTGGCCATTGTTTGTAAATGCAGCCATGCGGTCTCCGAATTAGCTCTGCTGGCTTCATTCTGACTTAGGTTTTCAGGGGGAAGGAAAGATGTTGTTGTCCCATCCATGGAGTTTTGAAGTCCCTGGAGCCTTTAGCCATAGGAGTTTGCCCTCTCTCCTCGGCCTCCCTGAACCTGCCTACAGCAGTGTCTTATTCAGCCCGTCGTCTTCACTGAACCCCATTGCTGGAAGTGTCCAGCTGGCCTCTGACAGGGCCAGGGCTCTTGGCGTGGCCTTCTCATCATGCCCTAACCCTTGAAAGGAGCACAGCAAAAGGCGGGGTGTGAGGGATGCCGGGGAGGCGGGGGGAGCTGGAACTGTGAATACACAAAAGCGGGAGCAACTGCAAGAAGCAGTAACCCTAGCAACAGTGTCTCCGGATTTGAATGTAATTATGTCTGGAACGTGATAAACACTCCGAAGGACTCCTTATGTGGAGATCATACTAAGCAAGCCTTTGAAATTACCCTCATCAAATATTGAAAGAGGGAGAGTTTTAAAAAAAGAGAGACCCCAGCCAGCGCCCGCAGGCGACGGGTTAATGGGATCTGTCGATTTATCAAGGCAACATAACCCACCGGTAACCCTGGCTGGCAACGAAATTCAAAGAGGGGGAGGGGGATAAAAACATCTGGAAGGGCTGTGGTATCGATTTGCCTTTTGTTTGATGTTCTGCATGCTGATCAGCAATCCCAATAAACGCCATTTATCTCCCCGCACCGCGCGCTGATGAAACTTGCATCGCTGCAGAAGGTGAAGGGGTGGCGCCCAGGGGCCGGCGTGGGTGGGAAGCAAGACGAGGCTGGCAAAGAAGCCTCCTTCCCTGAGAATCACAGCTCTTCACAGAAGGGAGACCCGCCCAGCTCCAGGGGGTGGTGTTCCTGGCCTCCTCCAACAGTTCCGCCGTCAGACCATGCCTGATTTCCGGGGACCTGCTTCTCTGGGGCTGGGAGAAGGCTCCATTGTGCATGGTTAGTCATCATCGAGTTCCTCGTCCTGCGCTGTGAATGCTTGCTGTGAAGGAGCCCTCCAGTGCCGGCGATGACTGCGGGGGTCAATGTTGATTCTATCCCAAGAAACTGCGCCCCCATTCCTGGGGGACGGGAGAATGGAATTTGCTCCTCTTGGAGATTTTGAGATTCCCAGCACAGAGCTAACCACGGACTCTGCTACTGAGCTGATGTCCCTGCTGCCACCCAGAGAACACAACTTGTCTCTCTATTGTTTTCTGCCGGGAGCTCAAAGAACCCATGCCATGGGCAAGAGCACCCTGAGGCCATGTGGCACCCTGGGGCAAGGCCGTATTGGTCCAGGGCCTGGAGACGGATAGAGCAAGGTGGCAGGCTGGTCCTGAGAAAGCGTGGCCCGCGTGCACTCGGAGATCCCCTTGCCCGCAGCACCAGTGAGCCAAACTTTCCCCTTCCTGTCTTGGAAAAAGATCTTCGGACAAGTTCCCGGCCCCTCCACTCATTCTCCAGGGACTGGGGAAAGAGTACTCCATTGCTTTGGAGTCCCATATCCAGATCCTGTCGTGCCATCATGGGACAGAGTGGCGGGTATTTTCTTCCAACACTGAACAAGGAACTCAGTAGACTCCTTTCCAGCTACTCTGTCGGCCTGCATCCTGGCCTGGAACCTTCCCCATCCCTCCTACCGGCCTTCCTCCCTGCTACTGATTCCAAGAGAGAGTACCCGCATCCTGGACTCTATCCCCTGGGCCAATGCAGGGTGGGATGGAGAATTCCCACCGCGAGTTCTGCTCCTCCCGCAGGCCTTTGAGTAGGACGGCAGCATTTTGACCATCTTGGGGAGGCCTCAAAGATGGCTGTGGTGTCCCCGTCCCGGTTCCTATCTGCTCCTCTCCTCCCGAGCCTTTTTGAAGGAGGGAGAGAAGCGTCTCGGGGGCTCTGGTAGATGCAGGCTGAGTGAATGCTGCACCAGCCTTGCCTGGAGTTAGCGACACTGTTCTGTGAGAACAATGAGAAGTCCTGTGGCACCTTATAGATGAACAGATTTATTGGAGCATAAGCTTTCGTGGGTAAAGACCCACTTCGTCAGATGCATGTGACGAAGTGGGTCTTTGCCCATGAAAGCTTATGCTCCAATAAATCTGTTCGTCTATAAGGTGCCACAGGACTTCTTGTTCTTGCAGATTCAGACTAACACGGCTACCCTTCTGATACTGTTCTGTGAGGCAGTTGAAAAGGGGAGGGGGTGAGTAAAGAGAATAGAGCCTGGGGGGACAAGGAAGAAGCATTTGTGCCCCTCAAAATGGTGCTTCGGCCCCTGCTGAGGTAGGTGGGGATGGCACAGTAACTCCGAGTTGAAAGCAGAGTTGAGATCCTTGGCCTGAGAGGACCGAACGCAAGCTTGGTGCAACGCTTGGATTGCCTAGGAATGTCCAGACCTCAGGCGTCCTTTAAAGGTTCATTCTGACCGGCCGCAGAGGAAGGAGCCCTGCAATGTGCAGAGGGACGTCATCACTGGACAAAGAGAACGGCTGAACGTGCGGGGGCGGGAGGTCTGGCGAGTTAAAACCTGCTCGACTTCATTTCTTTCCCCTCCCCCCGCCAATCGCCTCCAAATGCCGAATCCCCAAGCAGGAGCCGGGTGTGGAGTCAGGCCCTGGGCATCCTCCACTTCCTCCCACTCCGAGGTGGCAGAATAAAGAGCTTCTGCAGTAATCTCTCTCTAAGAGCTGCATTATTAAAACCTTCCTTTGGGAAATCCGGGGAGCGTAATTGCTCCAGTCTGCCTCTGCCCACTGAGCTGTTTGAATTAAGTGGGTGTTTTGGAAGCCTGAGCAGAGCCTTCTGGGAAATGCCCTTTGACCCTCCCGGCTGCACTTCTCAACCTGCCACTAATTAGGATGGAGAGAGTCCCCCTTTGTTTCCACAGACTAGTTTACTTCTGCCTTAACTTTCTGCCGGGAGCTCCCCAGAATGACTTGGTGCATAATGAATGGGGGGGAGCAGATGGCAGCGCACCGGCGCGGCAGAGCCGTGCCGCAAAACTTTTAACATTGCAAAGCAAAGCGGGAGAGAGGCCGGGCTTTGAACCGTTTGCCGAGTCTCCTCACAGCAAAGCGTCTCATTATCCACAGATCTGTGAGCCCTGGAATTAATGTCTGTCACAAGCCTTTGTTTAAAAAATTAAAAATAAAAGGAAAAGAAACACACCGCGCCTCACTGTTTTCATTCAATATTTGCCGACTCGGGAGGGACTTCAGAGGCTGGATTAGGCTTGATACAACAGCTACTGAAGTGAAGGGAAAGACTGTAATGGGCTCTGGATCAGGTCCAAGGTGTGTTGTGGGGGAGACGGGCAGGGGGGCTTTGATGGCCTTAGTAGCACCAGGTGGGAAACTTTAGAGATTGAATTTCTTTCCCATCCCAAACCAGGAGGGAAAAGTCAATATCTCAAATTCCAGAGTGTGAAAAAAATTGGATCAGGCTTGTTCGACCATGAGCATTTTCTTGACATTTGATTTTTTTTTGACCATTTCAGAACCAACAATGAATTTTGATACTGAGCACCAGAATTTTTCCTTTAGAAAATGTTGAAACATTCTGCCAACTTCAGAACTATCCCCCCCAAAAAATGTTTGAGTCAAAACAAATCAAAACTGGCCCTTTCCTGTGACTGGTGGGAGTGGGGGGGCTGACAGACTTGCCAGGCCCCAGGGCAAGGATGGGGGGAGGCAACTCTGTGCTTCGGAATGGGCGGGGCCTCAGGTAGAATGGGTGGGGCATCCGGCAGAAGGGGCGGGATTGGGGAAGCCAGCCCTCAGCACTGTCCGGAGTGCGTTGCTGCCCACCCCATGCAGCCCTCACCGCCCCCGGAGGACCTTGTGTGGTACAACAATTTAAAGGGCTTGCAACTTTGCCTGCTGTGGTGGCGTTGGATAACCCTGGGCCTTTCTGAATCGCCGGGCCGCCCCCGGCCTTCCGCCCCCCGCCTGTGAAAAAATGTGGCTTTGACAAACTGGCCTTTCCAGCAGAAATATCTCATTGAAAAATTCCTGGGGGGGGCGCTAATCTTTGGGCAGGATCTAAGGGGACCCCAACCCTCCTATTCCTCTGCCATCCGACATGCCGAATCTCTGGTGTGGCTGCTGCCCAACGCACCACGAAAGGACCCTGACGCTCTTCCAACCTGTGGGAAGCCCCTCACCACCCACTGGAAACAAAAGATCAGAAGGGGCTGAAATTTTGAAAGGAGACCTGCCCCCAGTGGGAGAGACTGAGTAATTAGACGTGTGGCGTCTGGCATATGTGGCCTGCAAGATTTATTTGCATTTCTTAGTGGTCTCTACCTACATGGGTAACCACCAAAGAGCTCTCCTTCATGCAATACGCATCCTCACCCAACAGTACCTCACAGCCTGGACTATGGACAGCACAAAGAGCCCAGGTAAAACCCAGCCATCAATAGAAGTACCCCCACACACACACATACATCCTCTGCTGCCCCCCCTCTCCACGTGGAAATGGCTGAGACAATGGGGAATCCCCATGGCTTGCCATGAAGAGGAGCCAATCCCAGCTCCGTCGACCCAAAGAGACAGGACGTGCGGGGATGAAGGCTTCTCATGAAAGATCCTGGCTCGAGTGGCGGCAGCCAGCACCACTGGAAGGCTCTTCTGCTGGCAAGCTCTGGGTCATGAGGGAGCAGTGATAGCAGGCCCTGCCATACATGGACCATGATAAGGAATCCCCCCCGCCGCCAAGGAGCTCGCTGTGTGGGGTCTCCTCACCAGCCAGCACAGCCCTGGTGCTGCAAGGAGGGCGACCCTGACAGACGTAGCAGCGAGAAGGAAAATCTTCTGGCCACGCACAGAGAGGGCCAGGTGACATCGACTCCTGGCTTCGGCCTGCAGGCCCCTACGTTACAAACCTGAGTCACCTCGGCAACGGTCTTGCCCCCTGTCAGAGTTAGCCTGAACCAGCTTCCGCGGCAGTCAGGGGAGAGACTCCCAGTCACCAGAACAGGCCATGGCTTGGGGGCGCTGCCCCCAATGTACATGCACTGCCTGGTGCGTGTGTGTGTGTGTGTGTGTGTGCATGTGCGTATGGGGAGCTCCAGTTTGGGCCTCAGCCATCTCCCTTGTACCCAAGGCCCTCTCGCACCTGCTCTTCTGCTGCGTCCCCCTGCTTGGTGCATGGCTGGAACACAATGGAATAATCGGGGTAGCACTCTCGGGACCCCCGAAGGGTTACCCCCTCACATACACTCCTCAGATCTGGCCGTGGGAAGGCTGGTCTCCGCCACGCTTGTGTTCGGCTCCGTGGCTCCTTTAATAATCAGGAAGAGCTGCCCAGACAAGGAGAATCGATACCTTGTTGGGGAGGGATGGCGGAGAGGGGGCCTGGACTCAGCGAGCATGACAACTCGGAGACGTCCATCAGGGATGTTTGCATTCAGCCAGTGTCTTCTGCCCAGGAAAAAAAACAACCTGCCTCAGGCCGTGCCGGGCGCGAGGAGGCGGCACAGCTTACACATTCATCCCCACACGTGGCGCGGGAGAGCAATGTGCATGGAGAGCCAGCTTCCCAAATGGGCGCTGCCAATTGACGGGCCCAGCGTCCCTGGAGTCATTTCACTCGCTTTCAATTCATGGCTTGTCGGCACGCTGAGCAAATATTCCACTTTCATCCACGCGCGCTGCTCTCCCTGGCTGGCTCACTGCAGGCCTGAGCACCCCACCCAGGCCTCTGACGCTGCCTCTCCCCAGGCTGAAACTCTCCCTGCTTCAGGCGTGTTTTGTCCTGGGGAGGACAAGGCGGGCTGCCTCTGTAGCGGGGGATTCCGCAAGACGCCAGGCTCGAGCGTGCAGCTCTCCCTGAGGGATACCATAAAGGAAAGGCGGTAGAGTCAGTCACCCAGTGAGCATCTGAAGGCGAGACTGGCTCTAAACTCCAGGCCCTGCATCCCAGACACAACCTCAGCCCTCAAGCATGTTCGAGAGACACCTGGCCCTCTGGCACCCGGAGGTGGGTTCTGAATGAAAAGGGGCTTGTGGCTTAGCACTGAGAAACCACGGTGACGACTGAAGGCGGGCAAGGCCTGGCCTGCCAGCCGGGCTGCAAATCGGAGTCTGCCTCGTGCTCTTGGGTGACACGGCTCAGCTCTCACACGCACCCTTCGAACGAAGGGCTGGCTGCAACGCGGGGGTGGGTCTCTGCTTCTCCGGCTCCTGGAGCAGACTTCCAATCACATGTCGCAGGAAATGCAAAGCTGCTGAGGCAGGGGGTCATGCAGCTGCAGAAACGGGGCGGGGGCCTCTGGGAGGAGATGACAGCGCCACTGTGCATATGTTAATTGTATGAGTGAGAACGCGGGAGGCCCGGCCAGGGCCGGCCCACAACATTTTGGCACCTGAAGCGGGGAGCTCAAATGACGCCCCCATGCCCCCTTGCTTGGGCCAAAACTTTGAAAGGTCTCGAGTCTCTCTCCTTCCTGTTCTTTGTGCCCTCCTTCCTCTAGCACAGCACTCCCCCATCTCTGTGCATCTAGAGCAGAGAGAATACATCTGCACCAGCAGCCAACACAATGTTCTACACTCTGGGTCCTAGTGGCACCCGCCACAGTCTGGCACCTGAGGCGGCCGCCTCAGTTCGCCTCATGGTAAGGCCGGCCCTGGGCCCGGCTGGTCGGCCCCGGCCTGGAGGATGTGAAATGTGGATCATGGCGAAGGCTGGCGGCGCCGAGCCCAGCGGAGAGTGGGAAGCAGTGTATTGGCTCTGGGAATTGTTTCATGAGAACATGTCATTCAAAATCCCCCGGCTTGTTCCTTGGCAGGACTGCTTCCTTTAGAAAAGGCGGCTCCTGCTGTCTAACTGAGACTAGACTGAAACAACGGCAGCACTGCCGCATGGAGCCTGTGCTTCTCCCTCAGAGAGAGCTTCAGTGAGGTGGTAAAGGCTGCTTCCAGAGGCAATGTAGCCTAGTGGCCAGCGCATCTAGTTGCTGCTCTGCTGTTGACCCACCAGCCGCCCTCCCATTCTGTGCCTCAGTTTCCCCTCATCCTTTATTCAGAGATGTGAAGCTCTTCAGCGCAGGGCCCGCCGTGATGGGACCTGATCACATTGGCATCACGGCTATTTCTAAGGGCTTCGGGCCCGGCACAGCTACATGCTGTATTAACACAGAGCAAACTGATTTCAAAGCTTTCCTCTCTCCCTTTCGGAAAGTCTTCACCTGGCGGGGAGGAGAAGAGGGCTCTGTCTTTGTCGTCCCCCCCCCCACCCCGTGGTCTCTGTGAGGCTTTTGCATGGGAACAACGGGGTTTTCACAGACGAGTACTTGGCTTTAGAACAGGGCACTTCAAGGCTGAATTCTGGACCCAGAGTTATGCCGGGGGGCAAGGGTTCAAAGCTGAAGAAGGGGGCCGCCGTCATTCTAGAAACCCTGCCCCTTGCTATTGCTTGCCTCCCTGTAGAGTGTCTTGCGGCCAAGTCCAAACGGGAGTGTTGTTAGGAATGGACCGGGGCGCCGCGGCGGAGACAGCGGTGGAGTATCAGCCCCACCCCGCTCTCTTCCCGGTTTGTGTGGCTATCTGCCTCTTTGGGGACAGGAACGGCTTTCGGAGTCGGGTAACATGAGGATGGGCACCATATGCAAATCTAGAAGGCTCCTGGGATGCTTTGAAAAATGTTAAAACTACAATGCTAACCCTTTAAATCCTCCAGGGTTTCCTGGTCCTGCCTGCAGGGGGAGCCCTGTAGGAGAGCGTGCAATCCGCCAGCCTAGCGGGCAGTGGGGAGCAGGGAAGGGGTTGTATAGCGGTGCCTTCAGGGGCCGCCGGCGTTGCCTCTTTCCGGGTTGAGCTCTTGCGCGTTAGCGCCACGAAATAAAGCCGTGTTATGCTGCAACCGGAGAGTGTCTGATTTCTCTGGGCATTTGCCGGGAACACAACAGCCTGGCCTGACTCTTGCTCTTGAGTGCTTCAGTTCTACAAGGCTGGATCACCACAGAGCGTCAAAGGCTGGTAGCTGTAGATGCTCCTACGCTAAGCTCCGAAGGTCCCAGGTTCACATCTGCCTGGTGGTGGTTACACAAACACTGGCCAATGACCCTTACCAGTCCCCGACATTGAGGGACTCTCTTTCCTCCTGTTGTACAGGTTGGCTATTTTAATCTACCAGGTCCATCTTCTGCCTCCTTCCCTTGTCACAGTCATGTCCATAGACATGGTGGAAAGATGTTGAGATTGGGATAGAAGCGCCGACTTGGCAACTTTTAATATCACTGAAACATAATCAGCTTTTGCTTCTATGGCAATTAGCATATTATTACCCAGACTGTTTTGCATGGCAATTTTGTTGTAAACATTTGTACTAATTCACCATAACCTAATTATTTTTATGACACATAATTAGGAAATATTTTCAGAGGAGGCATGGTTTCCTTTTCAATGTGTACAATTATTTCCCAGAAAAGTCAGAGATTTTAACCATCAGGAAATAGCACCCTCCTCCTTGATTAGCTTTTATTATTTATGAGTCTCTTTCTCTGAGTCTCCTGGAGCGGAATTGTAGAAAGGACCCTGTGTGGTGATGGACTCTGAGGCTGCGTCTAGACTGCAGGCTTCTTTTGGAAGAAGCTTTTTTCAGAAGAGATCTTCCGGAAAAACTTCTTCTGAAAGAGAGAGTCCACACTGCAAAAGCGCATCGAAAAAGCAATCCGCTTTTTCGAAAGAGAGCATCCACACTGAATGAACGCTCTCTCACATGGAAGCTGTGATTGCTATGGACGGAATGGCCACCAGGACACCTGGACTTTTTCCTTTTTCTTCTTCTTCCGAAAGAACTCTCTCTTCCCCGTCCGCACACGCCTTTTGCCAAAAGGGCTTTTTCACAAAAAAGTTTCTTCCTCGTAGAATGAGGATTGCCAGTGCTGGAAAAACCCCTCTGTTCTTTTGATTTTCTTGCAGAAGGCTTTGGCAGTGTGGACGTTTCTCAAGTTTTGTCGGAAAAACATCCGTAGACATGTGTAGACATACCCTGAGAAAAATGACTCCCGGTTTATTAAAAAGAAGGCAGCAGCCTCACGCTAACATAGATAAATATTACAGATGGCCCTCTTCACTGCTTGGCGGGTAAACGTAAAGGGTTATAGTCACAATGTCAGCCAGATCCTGGCTTGAGCGAGCAGCAAGGAGGGCCTGGCATGTGGTGGCCGTTCCCTGCGGATGGCCATTTCTGGGAACCACTGATCAGAACTGACGCCCAGCAGCTGTTTGGGACCTGCTCCAAAGCCCATGGAGGACAATCGCTGGGCTAGGGGTTGAACCCTTGGAGTTCAGGTTCCCAGTTCAGAAGGGCTGATAGAACCTCCACTCCTTTTTTGTTCTCTACAGAGACCCAGATCCCCATTATGGTCCAGGAGAGTTAGGCACCTGTGTCTGGGCCAGAGAGACTAAGGGACTTGCCTAAGGGTCACACAGGAAACAGAGCAGGGATGCGTCTTGAAACCAAAGTGAGTTGCCTGACCAGTGGCCACGCTTGCCTCTCCAGTGCTTCCCCTGACCCTCTCTACTCTGGTGACTATAACTGAGGCATTTTCCCCTCCTGACGTGGAGAGTTACTGCTTCACAGGGCGCTGCTGGCCAGAAACCTCCCCATTTCTAGAGAGACTTCATTTGGGGAGGGTGGGTAGAAGGAAAAGGGTGTCATGGAGGAGGGGAGAAATTATTCTCCTTGGCCTCTGAGGACAGGACAAGAAGCAATGGGCTTAAATTGCAGCAAGGGAGGTTTAGGTTGGACATGCGGAAAAACGTCCTGCTTGTCAGGGTGGTGAAACACTGGAATAAATTACCTAGGGAGGTTGTGGAATCTCCATCCCTGGAGATTTTTAAGAGCAGGTTGGATAGACATTTATCAGGGATGAGCTAGATGGTGCTTGGCCCAGGGCAGGGGCCTGGACTGGATGACCCCTTCAGGTCCCTTCCTGTTCTAGTATTCTATGATTCTGTGAAACACCATGATGTTCTCAGCTGCAGTCTATGGTAAAGCCACAGTGTGTTCTCAAGTGGGTCTCCAAATTTCGGAGGCCTCGCAGAACCTAGCACGATAGGTTAGTGTGGGGGAGAGAGGTACCAGCCTTTCCTCTTACAATACAGCTGCATTTTCAGGAAAAAAGACTGTGATGGGGTGGTATACATACCCTGCACTGGATGGAAGGGGGGAGGTGAATGCCCTGTGGGCAGAGGAAGTCCCACCCCCCCAAGTGTTGAGGCAGCATAAAAGGGAGCAGCTCAGCTCAGTCTGAGCTGGACGCTGGAGAGGAAGGAGCGGCTATTGGAGCTCCAGAACATCAGAGACTCTGGCCATTAGGCCATGCTACCCTGTGACAGACGGGCGACTTCATAGACTTTAGCCATTAGGCTGTACTGCCCTGTGACCAAAGGGCTACTCTACGGGCTGGCCATGAGGCTTTGCCACCCTGCACTCAAGCTACTAGACAGGCTAGGGCCATTAGGCCACGCTGCCTCAGGGTGATAGACTGACCCAGGCCACCAATGAACCAACAAGAATGCAAGTAGTGTCTACAGAACCCTGTGGCCTTGCCCTCACAGAATGGAGTTCGTATACACCATGGCTATGTCTACACTGGCAACTTCTTGCACAAGAGCAGCCGTTCTTCCGCAAAAGCTTGCCGGCTGGCTACACTGCACGAGAGTTCTTCCAGAAGTAAATTTACCGTATAGCGTTGTAAAACAGGGCTTCTTCCGGAAGAGTTATTCCTCTCCCCACAAGGAGTAAGCCCTCTTGCGCAAGAGCTCTTCCACAAGAGGGCAGTGTAGACAGGCAACATGAATTTCTTGCGCAAGAAGCCTCTATGGTTAAAATGGCCATCGGAGCTTTCTTGCACAAGAGAGCGTCTACACTGCCATGGATGCTCTTGTGCAAAAGCACATGCCAGTGTAGACGCTCTCTTGTGGAAGAGTTTTTGCACAAGAACTCTTCCGCAAAAGAGTTCTTGCGCAAGAAGCTGCCAGTGTAGACGTAGCCCATGATAAGGACTACTGGAAAATTTAAGTCCCTTTGCTTTTTCCTTCCTCCTGCCCTTTTATTAATGAATGTGAAATTGTTGCCATGGTGGCTGTAGTGTCCTCAGTACGTTTGTGAGGGGTGCACTGTCAATCCAATTATTATTCTGCCCCGAGTCCTAGTATCACAGACATAGAGACCAGGCCCATAGGTGAGAACGAATTATCTGCCACATCCTGCAACGAGAGAGAGAGTGTGTGTGTGTGTGTTTTAAGGCTTGAGAAGTACAACTAGGGGAAGGAGCCCAATGAAATGGCAGAGCGTCATTGTGCTAGTTAAAGGTTCCCCCACTAAGGCTGGTCGTGTCAGCCAGGACTAAGCAAAGGGCCTAGCTACCTTCTGAGAGAGATGGGGGGGCAGATGGGAGTCAAGAACCCCAAAGAGCTGTGCCTCCCCAGGTGGTGCACTAGGTCCTGCCCCATACGGGAACCTCAGTGAAAAGGGGCCACATGAGTAGATGGGGCAACAACAGCCACTCAGGCCTGGGTGAGAACCACTCTGAGGGATAATTTAGCTCCTGAGACATTCGGTTGCCATGGGGATGGTGTGGCGGATGAGGACGGGTAAGGCCTGGGGTTTGTAATTCCGGGTCAGACACGCACAGGGGTGGCTCTGGCTGCTCTGAACACGCGGAAAGACCCTGAGCAGATGTTTGGCTAACCTCGTCCAGCGTACGTTAGCATTAGCTTTATTGGGTAAAGAGCCCCTGTTGCTTGCTTTCAAGCCTCTTGGCGCCTTTTATGTTCTCTGGCAAGAGAAGTCCATCCCGCTCATCCCTTGTGCTTTCTGAAGTGTAAGCCGATGTGCTCGTTGTTTTGAAACGAGGGGGCCATGGTCACGCTGCTGCTACGTTTGGGGTTCCTGGAACCTGCTCCCCCGTGGCCTGCCATCTCCTGGAGGCGTAGACGTAGGAACAAAACCTTTCTTGGTTGAATAGCTTCCTGTTGTGGGGGGAACCCATGGATGGCTGTGGGATTAGTGTCCTTCAGGACTGAGCAGCAGAAACGCCAAGATGGCCTCTCCCCTTCTTCTTGCAGGATAAATGAACCGTTGGGTACGTTTTAATAGGTAAGGAACCTGGCTTGACTTTTAGATATCTGGGTGCATTGGCAGTATGGCCAGCAGGGGAAACAACCCCCTTCCCCCAAAGTTATTTTCTCACTTGTGAAGTCAGCACATTTGATATGGACGTGACGGACAGAGATGCAACCCATGAGTCTACAGCCAAAGTCTGGGCTCAGCATGAACCTGTCCCCGGGGTACAGGAACACAGACCTGGTCTACACTGGATAATTAGGTTGCCATGAGTACACCACTTGATGGTGTGAAAACTCTACCTCCTGTGGTGACACGGCCGTGCCACTGTCGCCTGGTAAGGGCAGACATGCCTCTAAAGACTGGCATTCTGGATCGCAACAAGGCTCTGTTCAGATTTCCCCAGGATGAGGTCTGTAGAGTCAGCCTTATGACGCCAATGTCAACCCCTCCCCATACACTCCCCTGTTGCAAGAGCAGGCTCGCTGGCAGTCGCCAATAGCGGTTGTTTTAGAAGGAGAAAAATAATAGCGGCAACATCCATAAAATGCCTCCCTCCTACAATTGGCTGGTGGTGTGATGCTGCAACCCCAGCGAGTAAATTCCTTCCCCAGGAATCAGCTCTCACAGCAAAGCATGACGTTTGATTACTCCTGTAACATTTTATTAGCTTGCAGAGCTGCAAAAGTTAATAACGCTCATAAAATTATCCAGCCCCTTAAAAAGCCTGTTACGCTGGTGCACGCCTCGCTTGTGGCGGTGGATTCTGTAACTGGGCAGCGTGAGAGCCTGTCTTTTATTTCATCTGTCTCCAGTTTATGGCCTCCCATTTTCGCCAAGCACTCGTTGTTTACACATTAAACTGTGAGGCAGGGTAATACGAAGCCCAGGGTTGGCTTTGGCTGCAAGTTTCATACTTTGGCTTTCCCCGTCTTGCTCTCCTGCTCTGCAGGCTAAATAATTCTACTGGGATGTACCCTGAGGCCCTTGCGTGGAGGAGATTCGCCCGCATGCGCCGGTCACCGGTCAAGGTGTATCTCGCCCCTGTGTGAGCTGTGCACAGCAGGTGTGAATCTGTTGCACCACTTGGTTTGAGAGCTTGGCAATTTGGATTCAGCTGTCGAGACTCCTGCTTTCGCTTTGGAGGTCCCTGGTTCATGTGGCCGAGATGGTGGGTGCGCATCTATTGTGCATGGACAGGTTGAACCTCTCTAGTCCAGAACTCTGCTCTGGAAACATCTGTCATCCAGAATGGTTTGAGGTAGCCGGATGTCCGCTTTTCATGGGTGGGGCCAAGTTTCCCGTGGTCCCATAAAGTGTGTTGACGACCACCAGTCCTGGCTCTCAGGGCTCTGTGCTGTTCTTTAGCTCTGATTTACCCCTACATGTCTTCTCAGAGCCCAGCAAGCAGTGGAAGCGCTCTTGATGCTGCTAGACCATTTTGACCTCCCATGGTCTGGCAAATTCTCTGGTTCAGAACCAGTCAGGTCCCCAGGGTTCTGGACTACAGAGGTTCAACCTGTACCTGCTGGCCAGCTCCCTTTCCCTGTAGCTGTGTATGTCCTGGGGTCTGCTTGGGGGGAGGAGTGGTGAGGGAAGACATGACGAGGGTTCAGGGCCAGGGCCTGTGTGGGGGCCCTCCCACCACTCCTATGAAAGGTCCGGGATGGTTGTCAGAGACCGGCTCCCATGGGTCAGTTGGTAGGATGGGCGGTACCACGCAGACTGAGCCTTGTTTAGCTTGGCCGCGTTAATCACATGCTGCCTCTCCGTCCTTCCTTCCCGCCGGGCTGCTGGTCTCCATTCCCGCTGCTGTGCGGGGAGCGTCGGAGCCATCTCCGCATATTAAGCAGCACGGCGTCCCCCCTAACCTGAGCGACTCCCGCCTCTGCTGTGCCGGAGCCGTGCCATGTGGTGCACACAATCCTGCAGTGCGCAGAGGGCCCCGGAGCGCAGACAATATCGACTCTGAAGGCCTGGGCATATGTCTCATTAGCAAAATCATTACGCAAGACACGGAACAGAAGCCTGAGAGACATTCTGCTTTTTTCCCGTTTGTTTGCGGCGCGGGGGGAGAAAAGGAGCCGGGATGTCTGGCGTTTGGTGTTTGCTTGCATTGCCTGACAGGCCAGCCATCCGGCATGTGGCACTTCCAGCGTCTCAAATCAGCCTCGAGCTGGCAGGCGATGCGGGGCGGGTCTAGGAGGCGCGGGGATAGTTGCGCAGAAGGCCGCCGCGTGGTTGGAAGAATACTTAGTGGCACGGCTTTGGAGGGGATAATCCAGTGATAGGGATCGGTTTCTTCACGGCAGGGACTATTCTTTGCAAGCAATAGTTGGAGACGCTGCATAGTAATGGGGACGAAAAATGCTGCAACAAGGCAGTGTGCCAGAAAACTCCGGAGACAGTGGGGCCCATGTTTCTATACTGGCCTGTCATCCAATGGAACTCCTCGCTGGAGGATGTTGTAAAGGCCGGGACTTTAACAGGGTTCAAAAAAGAACTAGATACATTCACAGAGGTTGGGTCCATCAATGGCTATGAGCCAGGATGGGTAGGGTTGGTGTCCCTGGCCTCTGTGTATCAGAAGCTGGAAGGGATCACTTGATGGCTCCCTGTTTCTGTTCGCTCCCTCTGGGGCACCTGGCATTGGCCACTGTCGTGGGACAGGACACTGGGCTGGATGGACCTTTGGTCTGACCCAGTCTGGCCGCTCTTATGTTCTAATTGGCTTGGTAAAATCTACCCTCCATTTAAAATTCCCCATCATCCTCCTACCTAATAGCCTCTTTGCTTTCTCCCCACGTTGGTCCAGGAGGCCGGAATCTGCCACTGGCCTTCATCATTAGCTGGTTGCTCTCTCTGTCCTCACGCCAGTTCACATCTTCTGACCAGGACATCCGGGGGGTTCTGCCTGCCCCCACTCACTACGGACTGACCTAGCTGGGGTGGCAGACACGCCAGGCATGCACAGTCCCCTCTGGGCTCTGCCGTCCTAGCTGGTGAGGCTGCGCAAGGGAACGAGGAGGGACTTTGTGCAACCCGGCCGGGCAACCCGTAGGACAGTCTGGCCCTGGTCTGTGACATTGCCTCATGTCTTGTCTGCGGGAAGTCTGCCTTGGCCCTCATGATATGCACTGCCTAGGCAAGCGGGAACCTCCGCCGTCCAGAGCTCAGGGATGAACGAGGCCTCTGGGATCACACCGCGGCTCAAGGAGAGCTCTGAGCGGCAGGGCTATTGAGTTGGCCAGGCATTGCCGCCATGGCAGTCTCCACAGGGGTGTGTCTGCCGGCTGCAGTCTCCATGGGCTCTGCTGAATGCATTCGGGCCCTGTGTGGGCTGTGCCTGGCCACGCCACAGTGCCTGGAGCTGGGCTGCAGGAGAGAGCTTTGCGGCAGCCCAGGGGAAGGAGACTGTGTGCCGGCAGGACTCTGAACACGAGGCTCTCTCCAGGCCATTTCATGGGGACTACTTCAGGCCAGGCATAACATGGGGATGGTTTAGGCTTGCTCCCCCCGGCCCAGCAACAGCGCTTGCTAGTCGAGGCCAGGGGGACTCTTCCAAACAGCAACAGCAAGGTGCTCCAAACAGTCTGCTCTTCTCGGAGCAGGGCCGCAGATACAAGCTGTGGCACGTCTGAGGTAGGGATGTTAAATGTAGTTTAATCAACAAATCGACTAGTCGATGGAATTTCCATCGACAAGTCGATTAGTCAATACATTGGGGAGCTGCAGCGGGGTTAGCGGCTCCCAGTCCCGGGAGCCTACCACACTGTGGCTCTGCCTTTTAAATGTATTAAGAGCCGGCAAGTGGGGACCTGACACGAGCCGGGAATTAGCTGATTGCTGGCTTGCGCCCGGTCCCCACTACCCCCTGCCTCCGCTGCCCCCCGCAGAGACGGTGCTGGGGGGAACCGGCTTTTAAGCCAGTTCCCCCCAGCACGGGCTCCTGCTTATGCTGATTGAATAGTCGACTAGTGGCTACCTCCCTAGCGTGAGGCATGGCTTTGAAATCACGTCTCCAGAGAGGAAGGGGGAGTAATTTGCCCTGACCCGCTTGCCGGCCAGACCAGTGCAGCCTCGTTTCCCCCTTTTCTCCATTAAATGTGGAAGCCGGTGATTGATAGCGTGAGTATCTGTGTGTACACTGATTTAAGATTATAGCTGAAATAAAATTAGTAATGCTAATTGCTGTAATTAGACTTCTTTCGTCTCCATATGAATTTTGCAGCTCTTATCACACACAGGACAGGAGTAAGACTTTCCAGAGAGAGAGAGAAAGAGAGAGAGGGAATTAACTAGTGGGGCAATACAAATCTCTTTCTTTGGATGCAGGACTGTGCTCACAGACAGGGAGCGATCAAATCATGGGCCCTCAGAACGCTCTCTCGTAGATCTTCGACATCGTCCAGTTGGCACCAGCTCGGAGCAGGCTCCGGTTGTCACAAGTAAGGTAGCGTTTGCAATGGGGATTTACTGACATTTTTGGGACCTCTGTTGCTTCCGTCCGGTCTCCCTTCTTGTCCCCGTGCACTGCAGAGAAGCAGAAGTCCCTCTTCTCCACAGACTTCCTGTGCGGGCAAGTTGCTTAGAGGGAGTCTGTGCCACAGCTGGGAGCATTCTTCCCAGCACGGATGAACAGATGTGTACCCCAGCTAGTGTGTTAAAGAGAACTGGGGAGAGCGCAGGTCTGCCCTGGCTAGGTACTCATGTGGCTCCCCGCACTGTAAGATCACCAATGTAGCCACTCTGCGTGGATGAAAGGGCGCTCACCCTCCGACATAGCCCTGTGCGCATTACCGATTATGCTGGAGAAACTTGCATTGTCCCGGGCGTGGGGTTTTTCAAGCCGCTGACGATAGGGTCGTACGGACATAGCCTAGCTCTCTATTTCAGGCCCAGCTAAGTCATTGGTCTGCCCATGCTAGGAAGCATACTCCCAGCTGCCATGTGGAGCTCACCTGAGTCTCTCTGTGCCTCAGTTCTCCATCTGGAAAATAGGAATAATTGCAGTGAACTGCTCCATTGGGAAGGGGCGGGCAATACAACGGAGGCAGTTCGCAGGGTTAGCCGCCACCGCTTTATTTACCTGCGTATCCACAGGTATGGGTGCTTGCAACTCCCGTTGGCCATGGAGACCGCTTCCCGCAGCTCCCATTGGCTGGGAATGGCTGCAGAGGCACAGGTAAATACTGCGGTGGCGCCAGATAAGTATCGTCCATCCTCGGTAGACAGATGTGAGTTGGAGGGACGCATCCTCTCACCCATCGGCAGCATGTTTTCCCACCACCTCCCTTTCCGACACATGCCACCAGCAGGGGGTGCCCGCTGTAACATGGGATGCGTGTAGAAAGCCTCTCGTCTCCGAAACTGGTAGAATTTGTTGCAGCTCTCGTGATGCCTGGATATAATGATACCGTGGAGTTACAAAGAGTCGTTCCTCTCAAAGAACTCAGCCCCATGAGCATTTCTAGGTCTAGTACGGCACTGGATTTGCAAACAGAATCCAGCTGGCTGAAGCATGGTCCTGGGACCAAAGGGCATGTGGACGTATTGACCTGGCTAGGTATTTATGGCATGCTTCACACGATGGTGTCCGAGCACCTAGCAATGGTCCATCAATCCAGACAGGAGGTCTCCAGGTGGGCCCCGTTTTCATCATCAACAGCTGCGGATGGCCCAGGTCAGCTGACCCGGTCTCCACGTCATGGCATCATGGGTTTTTTATTGCCACGGAGACACACACACCGAGTGTCCGCCAGCTGTTGGGCAAACCACCGCAGCGGCTCAGAGCATCTTGTGAGGTGAGCTCTGGGCACCCTGAAAGAGCGGAGGAGGGAAGGAGAAGAGAGGCGAGAAAGCTGGTGGCACAGCTGGGCGGTGTGGGGCCCTGTTAGCTGCCGGACCCATGTAAACCCAACGTCTCTCCACAGCGAGCACGTCCCACCACACAAACCAAGGGGACTGAGCGAAGAAATTACGCTAATGAATAAACAAGCTCTTTAAAAAAATGGGCTTCTTGTACAAAGTGTTATTTTTAACTTAGTGGCAATTTGCATGCCAGTCAATTTGCATACATTAAACACAGTTCCCCTTCCTCTTTCACCCCCTCCCCTCAGAACAGCAGCTCATTATAGAGCTGCTGGGACCAAGGAGCCCACGGCCCTGGAGGGTATATTAATTTACCCAACGCATGCTGCGTTGGCTTTTATCACTTGCCGCACATTGGGCCTGGTGTCTTTGAAGTGGTTAGCGCCTCCAACGGCCTTCTGCTGGAGGTGGTGGGAATGGAAAAGAGAGGGGGGGAAAGAAAAGACAAGCCTGGAGGAGAAATGCACAGGGGAAGGCAGGAGCTTGTTTGGTTTGTTTTAATGCCGGGAGGAAGAAAATGAGCAACGCAAAAACCTCTCCCTTGGTGTCGTTTTTATTATTCTCAACGAAATAGAACCTCTCCCCAGAGCCCCAGAACACGAGACGCAGGCGGGGGAAGGGAAGCACCTCACGCGGCTGGAGGAGACATTCTGTGGGGAAGCTGGCGGGGCGGGGGCCCCTCTGCCCACCCACCTAGAGACAGCAGGATTGTGGGGGTGGAAACGAAGCATCCGTTAATGCCTAAGCAGCTCCCCATATGGGTTTAATAGAGAAAACTGAAGGCACAAGCCAGTCCTGTATTTGGGAGGTAGTGCTGCCCGCAGCATAGATCCTCCAGAGAACTGGGTTCTAGTCCCTTGTCTGACACTGGATCATCTTCGGCAAGCCACTTCCTTTTTCTGTTCCTCAGTTTCTATGAAAGGGGGATAACCGTAATCGTCTTTGTCAAGCCCTTTGAGATCTACTGATGAAAAGCACCATTTGAGTGTTAAGTCGTCGTCTTCCACGCTCAGCTACCCCGGTGATCAGCGAGCATGCGAAAACACAGGGTGGATAGGTAGAGCGTGGCATCCCTCTCTCCATCTGGCATAAGCACAAGCTCGCCGTGTGATTTGTTGCAACTAGGCCTGGTTGAAAATGTTCAACCAACAGTTTTGCCGCACACGTCTGGGGATGAGTTCTCGGCCCGCCTGGCAGAGTAGTCTGCACATTTGGAGAATTCCACCGTTGACAAGGAAACGCACAACATTTTTAAAAAAATGAAATCGGCAGCACGTCTGCAATTTCCTGCTCACTGCGGCAGAGAATGTTGTAATGATGCCAAATAGCCCCCTGAAAGAGCCTTTAAAGAGGGAGGTGGGGACATTTTAAAGGACGTGACCCTGACGGAATCCAGGGTGATATGCTGTCGCAGACAGCACATCCCGCAGTGTGTCTTGGCACCTCGTCAGCCCCTGTCCCGCCTAATCTAGTGAAATGGGGGGCCCTCCACAGAGGCCTAAAGCTCCTTCACGATGAAAACATTAGGGCCGGACTAGAAAGAAGAAATTCTTTGGATACAGAAACCCAGGCAAACGAGAACCTGGGCGGCAAGGAGGAGCGTGGCCCCGGGTCATTCTGAACTACAGATCTTGCAACACATTGGCTGATGTGAAAACGTTTTGAAGCGCGGCTTTCAAGCAGTGACAGGGCGACAACCCAGCGGATGGTTGACTGAGAATCTGGAGTTACGCGCTAATGGCGAGTGTTGTTCTGCAGGAATGCCATCAAAAATAATGGGGACAAATGATTATTATAGCTCTCACCGGGAGTTCTTGGCCAATTGCAATCCCTTGTGTACAAAGAGAGATAGGGAGCATAGGTGACATTGTACTTGCAAGCTGAAGAGCTAATGAAGACTTGTTCAAAGGAGAAGTCATTATTCCCCTTTATTCGGCACTGGTGAGGCCACATCTGGAGTATTGCGTCCAGTTCTGGGCCCCCCACTACAGAAAGCATGTGGATGCATTGGAGAGGGTCCAGCGGAGGGCAATGAAAATGATTTAGGGGCTCGAGCACATGACCTACGAGGAGAGGCTGAGGGATTTGGGTTTGTTTAGTCTGCAGAAAAGAAGAGTGAGGGGGGATTTGATAGCATCCTTCAACTTCCTGAAGGGAAGTTCGAAAGAGGATGAAGAGAGGCTGTTCTCAGTAGTGACGGGTGGCAGAACAAGGAGCAATGGTCTCAAGTTGCAGTGGGGGAGGTCTAGGTTGGATATTAGGAAAAACTATTTCACTAGGCGGGTGGGGAAGCACTGGAATGGGTTCCCTAGGGAGGAGATGGAATCTCCATCCCTAGAGGTTTTTAAGTCTTGGCTTGACCAAGCCCTGGCTGGGTTGATTGAGTTGGGGCTGGTCCTGCTTTGGGCAGGAGGCTGGACTCCATGACTCCTGGTGTCTCTTCCAGCCGTGGGGTTCTATGATTCTATGAGGGATATAACTTGCAGATCCAGGGCTGGAACGTAGGTCCACTGCTCTGCTTGCTGGCTCACATTGCTCTCCAATACACACAATAACCAAAGTCCTAGCTGCTCACTGGCGTTCCCTTCCACAGGGCATTCAAGACAGCTGTCTGGTTCCTCGCCCCACCCGGAGACGTCGGGGAACCCGCGGTCATGCTGGCCATGCATGTAGGACCAGCACTCTCCAGTGTATGCTCTGCAGATCCGGGGGCCTGCGGTCATAGCGTCCAAGGCCAGAAGGGACCACTGAGACTGTCGAGTCAGACCTCTTGCACAGCGCAGCTCACGGAACGTCTGGAAAACAATTGCTCAAGCAGCGCTTTGAGGAGAGCAGCCAGTCTTGGCAGAAGGGTTGTCGGTGGTGAGGACTCCACCGTGGGGAGTTGTTCCCGTGGAGAGGGGGGGACGGAAGGCTCTCGAGATGGTTAGAACTCAGCGGGAGGTGACCAAGGAAAGGGGCGTCCAGCATGGCAGGGAGGATGGGCTCTGATCTCCCATGGCCAAAGAGCTGAGATGGACGCAGGACTGCTCTTGTTGGATCAGAGCCAGTTGCCCTGTTGCCAGTGCTGACTGGCAAAGGGACATTGTGAAGCAGGGTCTTGGGAGGCCACATCACCACGGAGGTTCTCCTGAGGTCTCCGGACTGACTCCGTGCTGGCTATTCCCATTGATGGAACATGCCTCCAGGGCAAAGGAACCAGGCCTCCCCTCCCGCCCAAGAACCATTTATTACACGCTGCGTCTCCAATGTCTCTGTGGGGAGGGGAAATAAAGCGAAGCGAAGCGGATCTCTTTTGCTGCGTGGAAGGCAATATTCGACCCCATCCTGCATTTGTTATCCCCGGGCTCAGGCAGAGGGAAGGAGACGCCTGGAACACTCCTCAGCGATGCATTTCAAGCTAAACAGTGATGAGATTCTAGCATCCTCCCCCAACATAAAGTGGGCAATTAATTCATCAGGCAAGTTAATTGTTAACTGTTGTTTCCCCCCCTTGCTTCCGCTCTCTGTTTACATGGAACGTGGGAGCTGAGGATGAAGAGCCGGTTGGCTGACTCAAAGCACGGTTCTTTTCCTTGTTAGTGCTTTCTTGCCTCTCTCTAGGTCTGTCTCTCTTGACATTCTCTAAGGTCAGAAGTTTTTCCTGGGTCTCTGCTTCATCCCTGGAGGGAATTGTACAGCTTAGGTCCTCGGCCGGTGACAATCGGTGTCACTCCACTGGCGTCTGGCCTGGCCATTGGTCCTGGAGATGCTCTCTAGCTTCCAGTCGGCACAGGAAGGAGAATCATGTCGCTGGGCCTTCTTCTTGCTGAAGGGAAACCCAGGACGACTGCAGATACTCCAGAGACTCCAAAGCCCAGGAAGCAAATGCTCTTCCATCACCGTTGTCTGCTTCTTCCTCGCTTTCATGCCCGGCCAGTCAAGCTGCAAATCAAGCATAAAACTCCAAACCCTGCTGCTCCAGACTCTGCTACGAGGATACAAAGCAAGCAGCTGGAGCGAGCCCATACATTAAGGAGCCCTCTGTAAAGCAGGCTGCGGCGGGGTAGAGACAAGGGTTAGAGGACATGAATCCGGGTGAACTGCCACCAACTTATTCCCCACCCCGGTCTACAGTGAGAGGTGTTGTCCTGCAGGGCCAAATTCCCCATTCTGCCCCCTCCCCCAGCGGCATGACAGCCCCATGCACCAGGTTGCAAGCCACACAGTAAAGTTTGGTGGGACAGTTGGGCCAAATCTGAGTGGTGCTTCATTTTATACTTTCTTTTCCACTTTCTTTTGTGCTATTACAGATTTGCAGATAACACCGTTAGGCCTCCGAGTAGTGGTCTTAGAGAGTCACAGTCGATTCTAAAAGAAAGAGGGGGGATTGTTTTGGATTGAACTAAAAAAGAAATGTCACCCTTTTCAGTGAATCAAATGTCAAACCTTCTTCGCACAGGTGAACGAAAACATTTTGGTTCATTTTTCAGCACTTTTTGACAAGTTAAAGGTTTATATTTTATTTTTAAAAGAAATTTATAAACGAAACGTTGTCCTGACTCGAAAAAAATCCGAAACCTCTCTTTCTGACATTCCCCAAAGGAAATGGTTCGTGTTTTTCAGAATATTTTCCCAAGTTTTTTCTGAATAAAATAATTCAGCAAAATTGACATGAATGCATGAAAGAATTAAATGTTTCCGTGTGCTCACACCCGCATTGGTCATTGGATACAAATTTCGTTCCAAAACTGTCATCCACCCATGATTAGAAGCATTGGTAATCTGGATTTAACTTCTTACGACATTATGAAAATGCTCTTTTTTATTTTATAGAGCTCTCCTGCCAGATATGGCACCTGTCGAAAGGCTCGGCTCTCCTCTTAGACTGTGCTCAGTGTCATATTGTGATGTTATCCCTTTTATTTCCAGAATATGGGGAGTTGGTGTTTTCTCATCTCCCTTACAGCATACAACTCTAGTGGTGCAACATTTTTATCAGAAGCAGATGGGCTGCCTATCTCAATAAAAGGGTGTAGAAGTTAACACGCTAGAAAAAGGTCAGTTTATACAATCGGCACCTTGTCTCCCCTAGGAAAACAGAACAATCCAAGGCCGTTGCTAAACAACTGTTGCACGAGTTAACACAAAGCCTATACAGCTCTGATTTACCCAGGCTTCATTTTATACCAGATAATGCCAGAAGACGTGTTTTTTCATGAACAGAAAAATAAATATTCCTCTTCTAGTCGTAAAGCACCTGGCGTACAGACCCCCATGGGCAACTTTGCTTAAAAGTAGTTCTTTCTATTTACAATATCAACCCCTGTCATTCTGTTTCTGGCTTTCTATTTTAAGTGACTAGAACTACGTGAATGACATTGTTTTTCCTCTGCCCCCAGCTTTAGATTGAGACACCTGATTCATTAGAAAATTGTGCCTCAGTTTCCCTCACTGCAAGAGTGAGCAGGGATTTCCTTCTTAAGCCCTAATGTGAAGGCGGAGGGAAGGAAGGCAGTGCTTGGTTGCATGTCGCTGGCACCAAGAGCTGGGTGTGCAATTCTTTTTTCATCTGTGAACATTTTCAGTCAGTGATGTTTTTCTTGGGAATTTTTCAGTATTTGTCATCAACCCCCTCCCAAATAAAAGCTGGGGAAATAGCATTTCCATCATCCAAAAGTGAAACTTTTCATGGCTTACAAAAACTCAATATTTTTAGGGACAAAACTCTAATCTGTATTTCGGAAAACCCCCATTTTGTCCAAATGCCGCTTTCCATTCGCAACACGTTGCAGCAAATTTTGACCAGCCCTAAGGCTTAACAATGTGAGTCAAGTTCACATCTCACTCTCAGCCCTCCACAGACTCCTTTTCCTTTAGTGCTCCCCATCGTCCTGGCCAACACAGCTGCTCTCCCCTCGCCTCCTGCTGCGGATGGTCTTAGAATTGATTTCTATCTAGGGCTGGTTATTTGTTCACTTTTCTGGCTCTGTCTCGCTTGGCTGCTGGTGTCTGAACTTCTGTGGCCACCTTATTTTCTTTTTACATCCTTTCTGCTGGGGTCATTCCAGTCTTCCCTGGCATTCTGTCTGTCCTAGTCGGCAGACCCATCTCCACGTGTACCTCTTAATCACACTGCCACGCTTGGCATTCCAGCCCCGGCTGTGGTCACCTGCCGCCATGCTCAGAGCTCCAGCGATTGAGGACACTGTGGAAAGGTACCACGTGCACATTCAGACGTTCATTACTCACCAGCACTTCCGCACTGAGTTCCCAGCCCCCCCGTTGCAGATGAATTTCCTCGGCTTTTGTCTCCCTGGGCCTGGCTTCTTGGCTCCAAGCTGAAGCACCGACTTAATGGGATTTGTCTTGACAGAGCCAGGGAGGTTTCCAGCCAATTAAAAATATGAACCTAGGAAGTGGGGAAAGAGCCATGGCTATTCCGTGGTGGGAAAGGCTTCTTGTCACGCATTGCTGCGCACTGTGCGGGAGGGATTAAAAATGCAGGGGTGGGGGGTCTGTGTCAGATTTCCCATGCCACGCTTCTTGGGGCCGAGAGGAAAATCATTCATTACCAGTGAGGGTGGAAGGATTGCTGCAGTCATTTGCATATTGACTTTTGCTCTTTTTCTCACACCCATGCACAGGCTGTTTGGTGCTACCACCCGCTGCGGCGGAATGACATCTGCAGTGGGTGGAAAGGACAGTGTCCCAGACAGCTTTGGGGCCGTGAGAGAGGACGGGCATGACCCAAGGTCCTGGGAGACCTGCGGTCAGTTCCTGGCTGTCCCACCCACTCCCTGTGCAACCTGTGCAGTGGGGAGAAAAGCTCTCTCCTGCCTCGCCTTCTGGGGTTGGGCGGGGGTGTGTGTGTGTCATACCAATACCACAAATAGATAAAGAGCAAAAAGTGTGCGCTCTTCGCAGGTGGGATGCAAAGGGTCTTGCTGAAGCAAAATGGTTTCCACAGTCTCTTCTGCTACGTACCTCTTCTGCCCCTCCCTGGGCCGGGTGTGATCAGGCCAGTCCTCGTGGACACCAGCGAGCCAGGGAAATGTACTCCTAACTCAGTTGGAATGGCGTTATTTTTAAAAGGCAGCCGGAACTTGTAATCTCAGCACTTATGGAACTAATTTGCTGTGCAGCAGAAGGAATGCTCACAGTCCTTTCCGTGAATTCTAGTTCTGAGAAAAAAATCAAGAAAGTAATTACTTGGTTCAGTCATTAATTACCCTCTCCTGGACATTTTGGAATGTGGAGGATGAAAAGCCTGAGGCAGCTATTAAGAGCAACTCTAATGCTATTGATCTATTTGTGTTTATCGCGAAATTTCTCTGCCTTTTATGACATTTTATTGACCTGCCGGATCCAGGTGTGTGGACCTAGGGAGCGCAATACATCCTCTCTCTCTGTCAGAGCCAGAGTCTCCACGCCGCCCGATGCTCTGCCCTCAGCCAACATGGGGAGAAGAGGAAATCTTCCTCTAACTCTAAATTTGCCCATCCTCCCATGGGATCCAAGCGCTGATCCTTTGTGAAGGTTCAGGAAAGTCTGGTGAAAGCCCTGTATGTCTCCTTCTCAGGGGTGCGGCTTGACCCTGATGCGCTCCTACCATACCGCCTGCCTGCCTTCTGTCGGTAACGATTCTCAGAGGGGGTGAGGGAGGCGGAGAGACGGCTCCAGCTTCATCAGTCTCTCCAGAAATTGGTTTCTAGTGGCAGCAGCTCCCTTCCCCAGTAAAACCCAGCTAGGTAACAGTCCAAACCATTTCTCTGGCCTTGTTCCCACAGGAACCTTTGCAAGGCCTCACAGCTCTGGATCGGCCACATTATCAGGGACTCTGGGACCTGTGGGGCCTAGGATGTCGATGGTTCCCCCCAAATACCTCTCTGCGACGTGGGCCTGGAGACATTTCAAACACGAAGAAGGCTGGAGGAGAGCAGCAGGTGAGCTGGGCTCCCCACCAAACCACAGAGTGAACTCAGGCCTGTTCAGGGCAAGGCAGTCTGTGTGGCATGGAGGATCCCGATAATTGAGATAGTTCTGTACGTGAGGGGAGTGCTTCGAGGCCCCAGCTGAGACCAGGCCCCTATTGTGCTGGGGATGAAGGTACCTCTACTAAGAGGCAGAGCACAGGATCCTGCCAAAGTCGTCAGGCCGAAGGCCGCCACGTTGACTTTCAGTGCTCTAGGCAGCCAGGAGAACCCAGCGCGTGGCTGGGACAAGCCCACGGTTCCCAGGCCACGGATTAAAAAGAAACGGGAAAGAGCAAACACCGTCTCCCCCGTGACATCAGCTGAGCTTCCATCAGGGTTCCTCTGCCAGTTCCTCTCATTCTGCTGCCTGTGCAAATAGCGATCACGCCAGAAAATGAGCTCAGCAGTGGCTGGCCAGGGGAAACGGTCAAAGGACACCATCTTCCTCCTGCACTCCGACGCCCCAGGGAAAAGCAAAGCCGCTTCCTGGGGTAGAACGGACACAGCTGCTCAATAGCCCCTCCTCTTTCTGTCCTCTGCCCCTCCCGTCTTAGCTGGCAGGCAAAATGCTAGCACTCACTGCTCAGCGGGTCAGGAGAATGCAATTACAGCCGAGGCTGAGGAGAGAGACCTTGATGCAGCCGACCTGCCCTGTGCTCATGCGAAGGCAGCCTCAGTCACGCCCTCCCTGCTAGCGGCTTAGTCACGCACCAGGGGGTTTATACGGGGTGGATGTGCAAGAAGGACAAAGCGCAGAACTGATTTGTGCTGATTAGCTACTCAGCATCTGGCCCGATCCTGGCGTTCCTTCGGCGGGTTTAATCGGAGACCAGCAATGTGGCCGAATTTCCTCTGCTTGCCAGGATGCAGCGTTCCCATGGCTGGGCATGGGGTTGTGGCACCAAAAAGGGATGTGGACAGGAGGGTGCATTGGCAGAGACACAGAGCGTGAGAATCGCCCGTGCAGAAGTAATGGAAGGGCCTCAGGGACGTCTGAGGAGTGGAACCGGGTCAGGCCTCAGGAGGGGCTGAGACGGGTTGGGCGCAAAGCAGGCTGTAAAAGGCCCCGTGTTTTATGGTTTGTTATTTTTTAGTGGGAACCTCTGAAAAACGTTCACCTGTTTTCAGGATTTCTCCTGAGAATTGTTACCTTGCCCAGTGAGAAACAGAAATCAGCCCCCAATTCCTTTGCTGTTATTTCCCCCCGATTGATTGGAAGAAATTGTGTGTTGCTCAAAGAAAGAGGAAAAGTTGATTAAAAAACAACAACTCTGTGACAGTCTTTGAGCTCTCTCTTTAGGCTGTTGCCCTGCATGTTTGCTCTCACGTCTACGCTGCCATAGAAAACTTTGCGGCACTATGTCTCCGAGCCCAGCTGACTCAGGTGGGAGGGCTACAAATGGCGGCGTAGATGTTTAGCCTTGGGCTGGCACCTGGACTCTTGGCAGGGGGATTAGCCCCACAGCCCGAGCCAGTGTGCCTATGCCAGCCACGGCCATCCTAGGAGGAGAGGTAGATATGTTGGAGGGTAGAGATAGGGTCTAGAGTGGCCTAGACAAATTGAAGGATTGGCCCAAAAGAGGGACACAATTCCTACCCATCCTGGCGAATAGCCATTAATGGACCTATCCTCCATGAAATTCTCTAGCTCTTCTTTGACCCCTGTTAAGGTCTTGGCCTTCACAACATCCTCTGGCAGGGAGTTCCACAGCTTGACTATGCTCTGTGTGAAGAAATACTTCCTTTGGTTTGTTTTCAACCTCCCTATTGATTTAATTTGGTGACCCCTACTTCTTAGTAGCAGCACATCTAGGATCCATCATTTTATATGTACAGTTGGGATTGTGTTTTCCAAGGTGCATTACTGTGTTATCTGGCACACTCGGGGGTTAGGGCGTTCCGGTTATCTAAAAATTCCAGTTATCTGAGGGTCCCATCAACCTAGGAAAAACCGATGGACAATAATAGTAAAGCTCAAGTTTTTAATATTGGTAGTTTTGTAGTGTGAGGCAGTTGGTCTCAGATGATTAGCACTTAAATAAAAAATTGTTAAGCCAGTCATGGTAAACCAAGCCAGGCCTGTGCGCCTGAAGATGTGACAGTATTGTGGCTGGGGGCAATGCTGGTTAACAAAGTTTTCTGGTTAACAGAGTGCTGGATAACAAAGGTTTCTCTGTACTTTGCATTTTTCCACAGTGAATTTCATCTGCCATTTTGTTGCTCAGTCACCCACTTTTGTGCGATCCTTTTTAAACGCTTGGCAGACCACTGTGGGCTTAACTATCCTGAGCACTTCGGTATCATCTGCAAATTTTGCCACCTTACTGTTTACCCCTTTCTCCAGATCATTTATGAATATTTTGAACAGGATTGGTCCCAGGACAGGCCCTGGGGGACACCACTAGTTACCTCTCTCCATTCTGAAAACTGACTGTGTATTCCTACCCTTTGTTTCTTATCTTTTAACCAGTTATCAGTCCAGGAGAGGACTTTTCCTCTTATCCCATGACAACTTACTTTGCTTAAGAGCCTTTGGTGAGGGACCTTGTCAAAGGCTTTCTGGCAATCTAAGTACACTACATCCACTGGATCCCCCTTGTCTCCATGCTTGTTGACCGCTCCAAGAACTTGAGTAGATTGGTGAGGCAGGATTTCCCTTCACAGAAACCATGTCGACTCTTCCCCAACAAATTATGTTCATCTGTGTGCTTGACATTTCTGTTCTTTACTATAGTTACAACCAATTTGCCCAGTACTGACATTAGACTCACCAGTCTGTAATTTCCAGGATCACCCCTATGGCCCTTTTTAAAGATTGGCATCACATTAGCTATCCTCCAGTCATTTGGTACAACAGCTGATTTAAAGGACGGGTAACAAACCACAGTTAGGAGGTCTGCAATTTCCCATTTGAGTTCTTTCGGAGCTCTTGGGTGAATGCCATCTGGTCCCGGTGACTTTTTGCTGTGAAGTCCTCTAATGACACCTCAATCTGGGACAGTTCCTCAGACTTGTCACCTACAAAGAAGGGGTTTTTGAACACCCGGCGAGACAGTCTGCCAAAGGTCAGGCTGGCCCGGTGGCTTCTGTGCTGCATTTTGATATCCATGCCTGCCCTCTGTGAGAGATGGCTCCCAAGGGAGCCCTGGGCAGGGCTGAAAGCTCCTCAGATACAGTCCTGGCTGGGAGGGGGAATAGGAGAAGGTGTAAAAGACGTGGCTATCCAAACCGTTTTTGGGACAGCAGGGGATGAGAGGTGTGTGCCGGTGGCCCTAGCCAGTCAGCTGCGCCCAGGTTAGTTTTCTGTCCTGCTCTTCAGGCCTCTGCTCGTTGTCTTCACAAACACAAAAGACACGTGTGCCAAAAGGAACAGAAACAGCAGGCTGGTTAGGGGTTCAGAAAGGCTCCTCTGGGCTCAGGAAGCTCTCAGGTGGGGCCCGCTCTGACCCCGCAGGGGGGCTCTGTGGGGTCTGCCTGCCTGAAGCCTGCTGCTCAGGTTACCAAAGGCCCCTTTCTTGGTTTTCTCCCTGTATGTTGTCCAGTGGAGAGTGTAGGCCAATGCCGTGTGGGGTTGATCAGCTGTGTCGGCTGATTCCCAGCTCCCACCTGCTGGGTTGCTCTCTGGGTCAGGATCAGCCATTCCTGGTCCTTTCTCCGCTTCCGACCAGGTTATTACAAGGAGAGGTCGCCCTGTCACCTACGGGTAGGAAGCCTGGCCCGTTTCCTTCCTCGCAGGTTGATTGCCACTTACTTTCCCTTCCATCTTTGTTTCTAACGGTCCCCATGGGGTTAGAAGTGTGCACAATGCATAGCTATGCAGATTGACCATCTCCTCTGACTTCCTGTATGGCACACGCCAGAGGACTGCCCCCAAATAATTCCCAGAGCAGGTCTTTTAGAAAAACCTCTAACCTTGATTTTAAAATCTTCAGTGATGGAGACTCTGTTGTGACCCTGGTCAGTTGTTCCAGGGGTTAATGACTCTCACTGTTAGGGGAGATGACCGCTTTCATGAGGGTAAGTACGGACAACGCAGGAAACCGCTTCCCTGTACTTATCTTGGTGTTCTACTTATGTATATTGATTTTCCTACCATTTCAGTGCTCTGTGTCTGTATTAACTAGCGCTCATAAAGTTTCGGTGCGCCTCGCCAATTTTATCTTCTTAATTAACCCTCCGTCGCTGCCTGCGACAAGCGCATGTCGCCCCCAATAAATAATTCCTGTCCTGGCCATAGCTGAGTAGACTCCAGCCGCTAGTGCTGTGCCGCGGGAGGCGCTGGAAGGAGGCCCGGGGCTGCGCTGTCTCCATGGGCAGCAGGAAGTGATCAGCGCCGACGCGAGCCACGTGCAAGAATGGCAGGTTGTCTCCCGACTTGTCCTTGAGGCCCGTCCAATCCGACTGCAAGGCTCTTCGCTGTGTTCTGGCTTGTACAGCTCAGCCAGGCGAGGGTGGGCCCACTAAGGCATTGCAAAGCTCACCAGTCTCCTCGTGGCTTCCCTCAGGGCTTCCTCCCTGCGAAGGCAGGGCCAGCCTTTCTGTGATGGAGGCTGGTTCTTGCGCTGTAGGCAGGGGAAGGAGGACAGGACTCTTGACTGCTACCGAGGTCCGCTCCAC
The DNA here is from genome assembly GCA_019425775.1 of Rafetus swinhoei. Classification (NCBI taxonomy): domain Eukaryota; kingdom Metazoa; phylum Chordata; order Testudines; family Trionychidae; genus Rafetus; species Rafetus swinhoei. The sequence continues at coordinate 54,765,029 of CM033432.1, read as the reverse complement.
CGGGAGCAATCGCCAGGGAAGAGAGCAGAGAGGACGGGGATGGGCAGGGAGGTACCCAGTGGCCGTTTGACTCTCTCACGCGCTGGCCAGCAGGGGAGAAGGGCAAGTCTGCTGCCTTCTCAAAGAGACAAGATGGGTGAGGTTATATCGGTTACAACACTAGCGTCTAGTGATGGGAGGGAGAAACATTCGGGGCTGAAGGGCTGTCAGAGATTTCTCATTAGCTCTCCCTCAGGGACAGACAGGGAGCTCTGATAACCAGCAGGGTGTGGTGCCTCCAACACATGCGCTGGGTAACATGCCCCCAACCTCGAGCTGCTCAACCTACCAGGTTGCATGTGATCCCACATCAGGGGCATGGCGAGGCCCTTCAGGGCCCTGGACCAAGTATCGGTTAAGGCTGGAAATCTAAAATTAGTGCTTCCTTTGCCCTCTTGGAAACTCAGAAGCTATCCATCGTGTCCATGAGGCTACGTCTAAACTACACCCCTCTGTCGGCAGAGGGATATAAATTAGACGTATCAAAAGTGCAAATGAAGCCGGGATTTAAATATTTATTTGCATAATGTTTATATGCAAACTTCATTTGCATAATGGCGGCCACTGTTTTCTTTTGAAACGGGGCTTTTTGAAAAATGCCCGGCAGTTTAGATGGGGCATTTTCAACAGAAATGCCCTGTTTCGAAAGATTCTGTACTCCTCAAAAAATGAGGAAAATGCCTGTCGAAAATGCCCCATCTAAACTGTTGGGTTTTTTTTTCGAAAAGCCCCGTTTCAAAAAAAAGCTGCAGCCACCATTATGCAAATAAAGCATGGGATATTTAAATCCCAGCTTCATTTGCACTTTAGATACGTTGAATTTACATCCCTCTGCCGACAGAGGGGTGTAGTTTAGACACGGCTAAATGGACAAACACAAGGTGCAAGGAATGCTAACTGTTCCACTGCCGTAGCCCTGCTGAAATGATCGCAGGTTGGTAATTCTGTCACGCCTGGGATGTTTTCCAAAATCTAGCTTTTGTGGGGCGTCACACCCCTACTCAAACTTAAACCTAACTAATTTTTTATTTGACACTTTCACGCAGGGACTGAACAAAGACATGAACTGGATGGGCCGTTATAGTCAACACCCAAATGACATGAAAAGCCAAGTATCGAACATGTACAGCCCTCTCCGTTAGCCTCATTTAGCACGGACACTGTAATCAACAGGTTTTTGGAGGTTTTTCTCCTCCCCCTTCTTTTTCTGATTTAAAAATTTGGGGTTTCTGTGCCTCTCTGTGCTTTTTGCTCCACTCATCAGAAGAAGTGGGTTTTGTCCACGAAATCGCATGACACCATCTACGTTTTGTTAGTCTCTAATGTCCTGCAAGATGATTCGTTGTTTTTTAAGGTTTTTTTTAGCTTTTTACCAGTAAATACCATCTAACTGAAAATCGGCACGACAGCATTTATGAGACATCCCATACTTGTCATAATTGTGCATCAACAGACAACACTCAGTTTTTCTATGGCAAACTCTAAATAGCAAGGCACATCCAAAGCACAACTGAGCCATAAAGCCCAAGGATTCAGGTCTGCATTGTATTTCTCCGGTTTCAAGGTAGGGCACATTGACAGAACTAAAGGAATGGAGAGACGCTACTGTCAGGGAGAACTGCAATGGGGATTCGAGCCAGGAATCTTTGGATCTTTCTCCGTGGGAAAAGGCGCCGTTTGGGCACAAAGAGTGTTTACAATCCACTCACCCGTTGTATGACTGGGCACCAAGTGCAAAACCGTGTTTTCACAAGTATGCATTAGCACTTTGCCGGAGCGCATTGATCTAGTCCTCTTTGAAATGGGACTAACGCCAAGCACATTAGCCAGCTGGCTGTTAATGCGTGTCAGCAGGGTGTACACACCGAGTCCAGGGCAGGGGAGGGAGGGTCGAGTCCCACTCATGCTTGCTGCAAACCATCTGTCTGACGAGACAAGCCCTAATCCTGGCATGTAGGGTCTGTCTGCTTCCACATCATAGAACTGATACCAGACCTAGCTAAAAGGTAGGGGTGTACGTAGGGCAAGTGGGGGGTGGGGGTGAGATCCCTTCCGAAATTCATACCAGGGCTGCTTGATCTTCCCCTTTCTGCCTCTGTCAGGGAGCAAGAGAAAGTGCCCAGCTTGTCTGCCCCCTGCACTCCCCAGCCAGAGTGAGGAATGCAGCAAACTGGGCACTTTCCCATCACTCCCTGATGAAGGGGAACGGCCAGCAATGTCCCTCTATGAATCGGGGTGGGGAGCTCAGCCCTCTCTTCCCTCCCTAAAGGGTGTGGTGGGGGAGGCGTAGGCTGGGGGCAGTCCTGGAAGAGGGGAAGGTTGCACCCCCAGCCAATTCCTTTCACCTGCCTGGTGACTCTCTTTCCTGTATGGTTTTATGGGAAGCAATCCCATTCCAGGCACATCCCACTGCCCTGGCAGAACCAACCCCTGACTTTGCTGTAAGTTATGATCAGAGAAAGCTGCATCCCGAATTTGGTGGTCCTAGCTCTTACCGATTAGGAGGAGTTCTTGAACAGACAGACAGACCTACAAACTCTCTCAAAAGGCTGTGAGGATAGTTTTGTGAAAAATTTGGACAGAAATTGAACAGTTTTCATTCTTTCTTTGTAGGAAAAAATTGAAGTGACTTGTTTCAAAATTGACTGCTAATTTTTATTTGATTTACCTCCTCCCCTTAATTTCACTTAAAAGAAATCCAATATGGGTGCTCCCTCTTCTCTCACTCATTTGGTCTCCCACCCCATCCTCTCTTCTTCCAGTTAAAACATTTAAAACCTTTTTTATTTCCTCCACCCCTTTCTAGCTGAGAGGAGTAAAGTAGTGTCATCATGAAGTGAGGGGAAATCCACTTATCTGCACTTTTTAAACTTTTTCTAATTTTTTTCCCCCTGCCATTCAGAACTTTTTACCTCCCTCCATCCTCTTTTTTTCCCCTCCCATTTTCCTTTTCAGAAGGTTTTCAACTTTGGAAAAGTTACAAAGTTGCAAAGTCACTGTTTCCATTTTCTTCTTCTGTCCTGTATCTTTTCCAGAGCTGAGTCAGGTTTGAGAAGGGAGAGGGGGAGAAAGAAAGAAAGAAAGAAAGAAAGAAAGAAAGAAAGAACAGGTGTCATTCGCTCTGATGCATCCTGCAGCAAAAACGGATGGTGGGGGAAACCAACATTTTGAAAATATTTTGACTTTTGAAAAATGAAACAGTCGCAAGGCTGGGTTGGCTGCAGCCTGTTCTTGGTTAACCGCTGCCACCACCATGCTTCTCACTTGGAAACTGTTCTTCAGCACCCTTCCTTCATGCCCTTCGGGATAACTTCGGGATAAGGAAGTTATCCTGAGGACTGGTGGTCCCCTAATCGGTATGGTAAGTTTTCTCCGAAGGGCTGCCGAGCAATCCCTCTATACCACTGACTGAATGGACTTGTTCTTTATTATTTACAGCCCAACCTATGAATGAATTCTGGAAATGATCATCTGGGAATGCATTGCCCACTGTCCTTTCCCCACCCCAGACCTCTTATGTCACACACCCCCCCCCAAGCGTCTCCATTTTTCCATTCTCTCTGCCCTCCTCTCAGCAGCATTGACCTCCATCAGCCCTGGTGGCCACATCTCTGGAGTCAGTCCCTGCATGACGACATCAGCCAGCTGGGAGCAAACGACCTCCAGCCAGCCCGGTTCTCCCCCCTGCTGACTTTGGAACACGTAGGTTGTACTCTTGTTCTTGTGTTGGCCAACATTCCAGGCTCGCTTTTAGGAAATCCAGTGGGCCCTCATGGATTCCTGGGGTTCCCAACCACTGCCTCGCTTCCACCCATGTGCTTTTACCTCCTTCAACCTCAGGAAATAAAAACAAGATGTTCTCCACGGAAACAAAACAAAAATCTTGATTTGAAACAAAGCCGAGCATCGTAGCCTTGCTTTGTTTAGCGATGCTTTGTCAACATATTGACAAAATTCAGTCACAAATGATATTTCCATGTCCCCTCCCCCAATGTTTTTAACGAAATCCAAGTTTTTGGCAGAAAAATGTTTCAGTTGACAAATGTTTCCCAATCCGGCATCCCATGCTTGGTTACAAGAACCAAATAACATAGGAGGATTTTGCGAGATACCTACGTGGCCCAGCCGTCCAACTGAGACATCAGAAGCCAAGAGGGGAAGCCAAGATGCTCTTCCATTACAGAGAGCGTCTCTGACTCAGTCTTCAAAGGGATTGAGGTGCCCAGGACCCATTGGTGATAGCTGCCCAAATCTCTTGTGCTCCTGTGAAAATCCCAACTGCTCCATCTGTGACACTGTGGTGCTAAAACGAGGGGCGGAACCGGTCAATCCGATGGAGGCGGCTATACGCTGGGATACGGACTGTAGGCTTTACATGCACCATTGTAGTGAGATGACTTTAACCTACCTAGGCAGCCTATTATCCTGCCCTGAGATCACATATGAGTTTGTGCTGCTTATCATAGAATCATAGAATACTAGAACTGGAAGGGACCTCGAGAGGTCATCGAGTCCAGTCCCCTGCCCTCATGGCAGGACCAAATACTGTCTAGACCATCCCTGATAGACATTTATCTAACCTACTCTTAAATATCTCCAGAGATGGGGATTCCACAACCTCCCTGGGCAATTTATTCCAGTGTCTGACTACCCTGACAGTTAGGAACTTTTTCCTAATGTCCAACCTAAACCTCCCTTGCTGCAGTTTAAGCCCATTGCTTCTTATTCTATCCTCAGAGGCCAAGATGAACAAGTTTTCTCCCTCCTCCTTATGACACCCTTTTAGATACCTGAAAATGGCTATCATGTCCCCCCTCAGTCTTCTCTTTTCTAAACTAAACAAACCCAATTCTTTCAGCCTTCCTTCATAGGTCATGTTCTCTAGACCTTTAATCATTCTTGTTGCTCTTCTCTGGACCCTCTCCAATTTCTCCACATCTATCTTTTGATTGCCTATTGATTTGCTAACAAACAATACTTTTTTTAGGATATCAATTTGACAGCCCTGGGGAACACCTCTCGGGGCTTCTGCCCATGCGGAAAAACAGGAACAAAGGATCTCAGAGCACACATGTGGACTCGATTCTATGTCTGCTTGGAGCCCTGGATGGTTGTTCTCAGCAACTTTCATGAGTGCGGTCTCAGGCGGCGGCGTGTGTTGCTCTGAATTCCTTCAGTGTCAATAGATAAGTCACTCATCATGTCTGCAGGGGGGAAACTCAGCACCCGGGTTAATGATCAGAGCAGTAATTATAGCACAGGCATATTTCTCACATTATCTCCGACTGTAAAACAACAACAAGCCTCAACAGTTCCCAGCCCTAACCTCAGACTGATTTGCATATCTTTCCCCACGGCATGTCGCCCTGCGATACATGCTCTTTTGCAAAAGCATTTACAATTACAAGTTCGTTTTTTTCCCCTTTGCTAGCTGGGTGCGCTATCTCATGCCTTTGGAAAAACCCCTCCTTTCCCCAGCAGCTTAAGCAAGTCTCTTGTTTCCCTCGGCTTCCTGGGAGAAAGGCAGATCAAACAGAACAATTAATTCAACACACAATGCAATTAAGCCATGATCCCAGCCTGGTTTCCAGCCTGAAACAAAACAAACAGCCCATGCAACTTGGATAAATAAGATCACAGATGGGGGGATTTCACCAGCAGCTAACTTTTCCTGGCCAGACTTTTGGCAAACATAAACGTGTGGCGCGTAAGTCGCTGGACCCGGATCATAATTGGGGAACTGGGCGCCTGCTGTGAGACGACAGATTGGATTGAGGCTCAGTGAAAACGTCCTCAGAACGCCAGCTCCCAGGAGGTAATTATATGAGGCAACTCATGCAAGCTACAGTAGAATTTTCATCTTCTCCCCGCATCCCAGCCCTTGCCTCCATCTTGACGCAAGACAGGAGACAGCGAAGCTGTGCAGGAGGAGAGAAATCTACCTCATGCTCGGCTGGACATGCTGCTTCATGAGCTTTTGGACATTCCAGTTTCTGGCCGAGTCTCGAGCACATCTGATTGTTCGCCAGAAAATGAAATGTCTCGAATCCTGAGATGACCCACAAGGTCACTCAAAATCACAGAAATTAGAGCTGGCACGAAGGGTGTGATATCTCCCATACTGAAGCAGGGTCGATAGGGACAGGCCCTGCCTGTTGTGGGTTCCCTTGTATGGGGAGGAGGAGAATCATTGAGCATCCGTCTTCCTGAATGGGAGCTCTGAGAAATGCCCTCAGATTGTTCCTAGACAAATATGGCCACCCGGAGAGGACTCCTCAGTAGCACTCCACATTGGCCTCACTCTGAATCCACTCAACTCACTAGGAATTATACCAGGGAGGCGCTAGGTTGCAGAAAACTAGGAAGCACTATGGAAATTGGACAGACGGGTGTGGACTCTTCCTGTAGGTTCGAGCATGTTGACATTCAGCAGTGCCCTTTTGCACTGAAGAATTCAGCCTGTCTGGTGTTGAACTGCCTAGGATGTAAACGGGTGTCACTATAATCAAATTATCTCACCTCCTCTTCAGATCCCAGACCCAGAGATGTTCCGGGTGGAGAGGGAGTAGCCCTTTCTAATTCCTTCAATGGCAAAAAAATGAAGCGCTCTCAAAGTAAATCATTCAACTGCATCCATGCCAAGTGTGAGTCCAGACACAGAGGGTACGTCTAGACTACAGGCCTCTGTCGACAAAGAGCGTCTAGACTACAGCCAGTTCTGTCGACAAAGCAAGCCGCTTTGTCGACACGAGAGTGTAGACGCAAAGGACAGTGGAGATGCAATAACGCCTTCTGTCGACAGAACTCTGTCGACAAAAGGCGCTATTCCTCGTAGAATGAGGTTTACTGCCATCGACAAAACTGCCAAGTTCTGTCGACGTTATGTCGACAGAACTCAGAGGTAGTGTAGACGCAGGTATAGTTTTGTCAACAAAAGTCCACTTTTGTCGACAAAACCCTATAGTCTAGACACACCCAGAGGATAGACCTTGGACCTTGTCTGGGATTAGGCAGCAAGAAGCTGCCCTCATGGACCACCCCCAAAAGCTCATGGAATTGGGTAAATTCCAAAACTCTCCTGAAAGAAACTCTACTGACCCAAGAGGGCCAAAGCAAGACAAACTCATGAGATGCTCCAGCCACTCACACAGCACCGCCCTTAGGTCTCCAGTGGCGATGTCCCCTCATTCCCCACAGATCTCCATGGCTCCCTGACAGTCTGTGAGGGAAGAAGCAATGAGAACAAAAAATCACCTTTCATTGGCGTAAAACACAAACAGACAGGAACTTTGGTGCAGCACTTCTTTGTAACGCGCCTCCCTTGCCGAAAGGAAGCCACGAGACACTTCTCCACTCTGCTCATCTGAGGCCGAGGGAGGGGGAAGGGGGTTGCCCACGAAAGCTCATGCTACTAGATATAGAGAGATTTATTTGTTAGTCTCCAAGGCGCTACAGGAGTATTCGTTCTCCAGCACTGTTAGGGATGCGGCGCCAGGCCTTGCTACAAGGGACTAATTCATAAATTGTGTTTTTGCCCTGGAATGCACCCACTTCTCTCCCAAACCCAACTTGGCCTGGAGCTGGTTCCCTGAGAAGGTCATGTACAAGGGATGGCTTCTCACCACACGCTGGCTGAGGGACATGACACCATCTTCTGCAGAGAATTGGGAGCAGAAGCCCCACGAGAAATCCTAGAAGCATTGCAGGAAATCTCGGTCACCCTCTGTGTCTTGGAGCCTTGTCTCTCTTGACTGGTGACTAGAAGTAAGCACGTCCGGGAGCTCAGCTTCCTGGAATTGGCAGCTGCTCTGCCTAGAAGGACCTCTTCCAGCCATACCGAAATACACAACGTGCCGGCCAGTAGTTCAGAAACCGCAGCACAGTGCAGCTCTCAGTGTAATGTCTCACTACCGTTCCCTAGCAAGGAGTTAGTTAGAGTTGAGTCCAGCTCCAGCTGCCTAACACTGATATCCTGGGTGGGACCTTTCCATCCAGGAATCATGCTGGGACACGGAACATAGTCGACATCGATGGGTCACCTATTTTTGCATCCAAGGATGGTCTTCCAGTCTCCTAGGGCTGGATTTCTGGCTGACATTCAGCATCACCGGTCACCACATGCTTCGACACCAGTGTGGAGACACAACAGAGGTCCCCAAGAAGGCACTGAGAAGGCTCCCGTTTCTCACCACCGCTTCTAGCCATGAACTGACATGTTGCTGATTTTCTTCAATGAACTCATGCGTGCCCTATAAGCTGGGTGCTTGTTCAACTGCTCAGCAGAGATTCGGATGCCACCCAGCTGATTAACAGAGCACCCACAGCTAGGGTTTTGTTTCTACTGGTGGTGCACATTCACACCTGCCTCGGTGCACATAAAAATTTTATTCTGCACATGGTGGAAAAGATTCAGGGGGACACTGCTGCCTTTATACATACGTTTTCATTGGCTAAGACTTGGCCTTTAGATTTTACACAAGCTTTTTTTTTTTTTTTTGCAAGGAGGCCAGGTCTAAAATTTGAGCCGTGTAGGTTACTTTCAACTTGACACGTGATCACATGGTCTCCTTTCATGCCGCAGTGAATGCACCTAACTCACGTGATGAAGTGTCTGGTGTGAAGAGCCTCATTTAGAAATTCAAAATTCCTTTTCAGCCAATACTCTCCACTTTCCCATTGCAATTAGTGGTGTCCTTATTTACTTCCCGGCTCCTAAACCCGTCAGAGGGAATCTCCGCACATTTGTTTCTAAAAGCCATCATATTATTTGTTAAATAACCCTAGCCATTCCCTGCAGTGTTTGGCCAATGGTAAGTAGCGCTGAACTGAAAGGAGAAGAGAGGAGTCTTCTTTCTCCATTTCCCTCCCATCACTCCCTCCTTCCTTCCTGTTCACTTTTCCTTTCCCCCCTTTTTCTTTTCTCTTTCTCTAGTTCTTTCTCCCCCCTCCCCTTTTTTGTTACATATCCTCCATCTCTTGGTTGTTCGTGTCTCTTGTATTCTTTTTTCCCTCACCTTTCCTCCTCTATATTTAAACCCAAGCAGTAACAAATTATTTAGGAAGGGCTGTAATTTACAGTGCGTTCTTAATGTCTTGGAAGACACAGATAATTTATTTAATGAGTAAAGACTCGATATTTCACAGAAGATGATTCCAGTCAGAAAATTAGTTTCATTAATTTTCTGCAAATTCTCTTTCCTTGCGTTCGTGCGGCAGGCGCCAATGCAAATCTTTGCCATCGTATATTTTTTTCCCTCCCCGTGTGCAGGTGTTCTTTTTATCATCTTTGAGCGACTCCCCCTCCTTTCTGTGAAAACATGCTATTGCTTTGACACTGTCTGCTTCCAGCCCGCGATCAGTATTCTCTAGGCTGCGGAGAAGGCCTCCCCACCGTGTGGTAGGATGTTTATTATTCATCAGGGCATCGGATTGGCATTCTAGATCGGCAGGCTGAGGTCCCTAGAGACCAGTTAAATTGCAAAGTCACTGCACCTTCTCAGAAACATTGGTGTTGTGAAAACGCACACAGTTCCCCAAGAGTTTGCAGAATTCGCTTAGCTCCGGGATAGAATAAAAAATGTTTTATAAATCTCAAGCCACACAATTTTACAAGGGAATATTTCTTGTCTCTGCTGTCTGCATAACTATTACCGAAACTCTGTAAGTGATCTATGGGGTGCTATTTCTCTACGCAACGCTACTAGGTCCGGGTTGAGGCCATTACAGAACCGATTCTGGTTTCCTCCGCGTGCTGAGGAAAGTTTGTAAATGGATTTCAGTGAACCAGCTCTTGGAGTACGGTATTACTTCACGGGAGTAACAATAGAAGAATCTTTTCTGTACTCATGGTGGGTTTCACAGTTGGGAGTTAGACCCTTGTGAAGGCTCATTTATGGAGCACCTAAGAACTGAGGAACAATCTCTGTCACCTTCCGGCTGCCTTTGGATGCATTTCCCAACAACGCCATCGTGGCTCTGGAGCCTCTTCTCACAGCGTTTGCATCAGTTGGACTCCGTGATGCCGGAAGACGTTGGGTACGTTAGAGAGGAGTTGGAGAGCACTTCCTTGTTAACACCTCCCCGGACCCTTCATGGGCAACCCAAGCCGTGCATTTAATTGCCAGTGCTGTGCAAAAGAAGAGCTCGGCTGTTTCTGGAGTGCCCTTCTGGTGCGTCTCTGCTAGACCCGTTCCTTTCGCTCTGGTGGTAGCTACCAGCCCGGTGGTGTTGGGTTTGAAACCTGCTGTGCCCTGGGAGGGGTGAGAAGGTGACGTCTCCATCCCCAGCCCCTCCGAGCCAGGCTTTCAATCAGCAGCTGTTACGCCTTCCCCTCACTTCGCCTGAGGTGGGTGGGGCAGAGCGCTCAGCCTAACGATGGTTTCATTCCATCCTTGGTGGCAGACGCCTCCCCAGTGGCTGCACTGTGTGGACACTCACCGCGTGTGCTGGGCTGGATGGAAAATGAAAGTCCCACGCAGAAGTGTGGTTGGGGTTGGGGGGACTCTGGGCCTGCGGTACTGTTGCCCCCCTGAAAGGTACAAAGCCCCCACGACCTCTGGGCGGGTTCTGAGTGCATAGCACTGGACAGGTAGCAGTGTGGGCTAGGCACCTTGACAGAACTGCCTGGAAAGAGGCCTCAACGTTGCGTGATCCAGGGAAAAGCCAGGACAGGGGGCAACCCTGCTCCGCTGGAGCTCGGTGGGGTGAGTCCGCTGAAGGGGCCAGAATCATTCAGATGGGGGAATGGTGAGGCCTGGGCATTCTCACCAGCCGCCTGACACTCCTGAGGGGTTTGCCATGGTGGGCCGGCAGCCTGGCCGCTCTGCGAGTGGAGCCAGCGGGCCCCGGAGGGGAGGCCTTTCGGAACAGCCGCGCCGCGAGCCGAGCTGGAGAACTCGTCGGTGGCTTGGCAGATGGACAAGAGAAATCTGCGGCACGGGCTTGGCTGGGTTACGTCGGGGGCTCCCTCGCCGCACGGGAGCAGAAGAGGATGGTACGTGCTAATGGCGGCAGTAGCTTTGCTCCGGGTCAGTTTAGGAACGGCCTCCTCAGGAATCAACCCAGGCCAGCTCCACCATTCTCAGTCACCCCCGGGAAGGGGCACAGTGAAATTTCAATGAGAACGGAGCAGGGTGCCTTGCTCAGCACCCCCTGGCAGCCCAGGGGCCGGAAGGGACGGGGGAAGAGGTGGGGGCAGGGCGTGGGGAGGCCTCCGGTACCCAACACAGAGAGAGGGGGCAATAGGCAGCACCTGTCTGGGGCCAGGGTGGAGAACGGGCAGTCACTTCTCCTCAGAGTTGCATTGCCCCCGGCAGCCCTTCTCCCCCCGCTGCAGACTCCGTGCCAGCAAACCCAACCCCATTTCTACGCACTCTGGCACGTTTGCTCACAAGTCTGGCACCCTCTCTGTTCAGCCGGCAACAGGCCCCGGCAAACCCCGGGGATTCATTACGGCTCCGTGGCTCCAGACAGAGCGAGGTGAAAGGAAAACACCGTCTCCCACCCTGGCTCTGTGAACTGGGAGCTCAGCAAGGCTAAGCAGCTTTTAATTAGGAACTTGTTCCGATTCTGCCCAGCCTTTCTGTTTCCTCCCCGAGAGCTGGCCAGGGCCAGAGGTCAAGATGAACTTCAATTACAGAGCTGCTGGCGCACACAGTTTGGAAAACTGGCGTGTTTTCCCTTCCTAGAACCAGACACCTGCATTGTGTGATCTGTCGCTCTCCGGGGGACCATTCTCCTGGCTACAATGTTGCTGCAAGCAGAACAAAGCCCTTTTTTTTTTCTGGACCAGAATAAGACTTTTCCTTTTTTCTCCTTCTCCGCCACACACCGACCTCTGGCTCCCACCGCAGCTGCGAGCTTGCCCCTGCCTTGCTGACATCCAGGTTCCCACGCACAGGGTCAGCGTTTGCATTGGCCCGGCATAAGTCCGATTTCTGTATATGCCAGGGTCACGGTTCAAACCTGAAATGTGCCCCATTTGCTTCTCTCTGGGAAGGAAGCAGTCTCCAGCCCTGAGTGCCCAAGCTTCGGTTCTCTGTGTGAGTTTGGGCAAGTTCCTTAGCTTCTCCATGCCTCCATTTCCCCCTCTGTAAAATGGGGCTAATGGCGGTGCCAGGCCTCTTGTGGCTCTTGGGAGGCACTTGGGTAGCACGGCCCGGGGGGGTGGGAGGTGGTCTTAGAAGCACTGCAGGTGAGAAGGTTTTGTAGGGCCAGAGAGAGGGGCTCGTCGGTGTCTGTCTCACAAGTCGGGGTCTGCACGCTGCCAAGAGTCATACTGCTGTGTGTGTGTGTGTGTAGTGCTTTGCCGAGGTCTCTACTGAGCCAGTGGCACAGAAGGGACAGATCCTTGGAGGCGTGGGGTGGAGGAGAGTGCCTAGGAGCTGTCTGGCACCTGGCTTCTCTAGGGTGTAGAGGCTAAACCCCGGAAGAGGCTTCTACTGAGGCAGGTGCCGCCCCACTCTGGCGCCGACCCACCATCGCTTGCGTGGCTGACAGTCCTCCAATGGTTCCCGCGAGGCCCTGGGTGCCCAGGAGAATTGGCCATTTCTCCCAGAATTCACTGGGGAAGAGCCATAGAGCCGCATAGCACACTGCTGTGCTAAGAACCATGGGGGGAGCCCCCAGAGACCCTGGGGATGAGGACAGCACCAGTGAGGTCTCTCAACCAGGCAGGGTGGCTGTTCACACCGGGGCTAGGCGATCCCGGGGGCTCGCTCTTGGGGGGTGATCACACGAGTTCACTGCTGCAGACAGAGAGCCGGAGAAAAGAGGCCAATGGGCCGGGAAGGTGGCTGATTCCTACCCTCTCCTGCAGGGATGGGCAGGATCGGTGGGCACAATACTCGCCATTATTGCAATCCCTGATGGTATTTTTGCAGTGCCGGGGCACCCAGAGGTCTGGCCCAATGGATTTGACAGAGCCTGGCCCTCTCCGTGCAGACCCTGACGGCCTGGAAGTAGCACAGCCGGGAAGTAGCACCCAAAGGAGGAGTGAGGAGCAGGGAACTCTGGGAGACGAGTGGTTACAACTGCACGAGGTCCCAAGGTGATTTTGCTGCACACACATCCATGGTTCCTTTGACTACTGCTGTCACTAGACCGCAATGCATGGACCTCTGTGTGTCTATGGACAACACATGGGGAATGCATGTTAATATCTTCCCGATGCGTAGCAGAGGGGGCAGGAATTTCGAACTGGACTGTGTCAGTGTGTAAGCATTGTGGCCCCGGGTTTTCCATCGTGCGCTGGGACAGCTGTCGCAGTTCGGCCCTATTAATTACAACGGCTTCCCCTTGTTTTCCTTTAGAACTCACTTGCTTGTTAGCCGATCCACTGAGGAAATGGTGAAGAGAGTAAAGCAGTGTCTGTGCTACCCCCTTTCATCCTGTCCCGCAGGCCACGGCAGGCTGTGGGTCCCACCGGGGCCCAGGTTTTCGGAGCCGCACGCGTTGTGCCGTCGTGAATGGCTGTTGCAGCTCCCTTGGGATGGCTGCGAAATCCAAGTCATCGCAGCTCAGATTGGATGCTCCCCTTCCTCGTGGGTTGGTCCAGGCTGGTGTGCGAGGTCTGCCAGGTTAAGGATGGGGGGCCTGTGCTCACGCCAGGGCCGGCATGTGAGAACACGCAGGTTCATCTCTGCCTGCCCGGAAGGAAAAGGGAACATGCTGCCCCGCCCGCCAGCCTCCCAGCCCAGTGGTTTTCAAACGTTTTTCTCAGGACCCCCGTGAGGAAAATGGTTGGTGCCGCGACCAACGTCATGTGACTGGAGTGTGAGTTCCGGGGTGGGAGGGAGGATGAGCTGTGGGGTGCAGGAGGGGCTCCGGTTTTGGAGGGCAGGGCTGGGGCAGGAGGGGCTTATCTCGAGCGGCTCCCGGTGAGTGGTGCAGCAGGGGGGCTAAGGCAGGTTCCTGCCTCCCCTGACACCTCAGACCAGGCTGCCCCAGAAGCAGCCGGCAGCAGATTCCCAGCCGATGGGAGTGCGGAGCCAGTATCCAGCACAGGGGCAGTGCGTGGAGCCCTGTGTGCTCTCTTCCCCCCACACCTAGGAGCCGGGCCTGCTGCCAGCTGCTTCTGAGGCCAAGAAACCTGCCTTAGCCCCCCCACTGCTCCCCTGCAGCAACCAGCCTCAGGGCCTGAGATTCCCCCCCTTCCCCAGTACTGGGCCGCGACCCATCGTTTGAAACCCTCTGTCCTGGCTGATGCATGAGAAGCAACAACCAAATACGCCCTCCGCCAGGTTCTCTGCATCCCCCCTCTTGCCTTTGCTCTCCCTCGGAAGAGGAGGGAGGAGTCCTGCCAGCCAGGGAAGGACGAGGCGGGTGAGAGAGCTGAGGATGCAGGCCGGGCTGTGACAAGCAGGGAGTACCGGAGTTCAAGGGAGAGGCGCTTTCCCCTAGCCGTTGAGGGAAGCAGTGGGTTCAGTAGGACGGGTTTCTCTGGTGGATGTGCCGGCACAAGCTGATGGAAAGCAGGTATCCGGAGCCAGGCAGGAGCATTTCAGCCGAGCCATGTTCTGCCAGAATGGGCAGCGCTGTCGAAACCAAAATGCTCCCCAAAACCTTGATTTCACCAGAATTTTGTTATGGAAGAAAACAAGGAATCCCCCCCCCCCCCCGACATTGTCGAAACATTTGGGCTTTTTTCAGAACTAGCATTTCAGCGTTTCATTTTCAAGTGACATTCTGGGTTGTTTTTTTAAATATTATGTGGTATAATAGGAGGTCTAGAGCAAAGAAACACGAGGGTTGTGTTGAAACGCCATGTCCACAATGAAACGCGGAGGGCATTTTCCTGCCTGGAGTATTCCAGAGTTGGCTTGGATTCCGAACAAGGCCAGATACTGAAAGCTCGATCCCCGCCACAAAATGGAGCTTTCACCCTCCGCGCAGCTCCCCGGGAACGGGGCCGAAGTGCTGGGCGCAGGAGGAGAACCCTTCGTTTGGCAAATCCTCAGTGGCACATGCCAGCTCTGCCTAGCACCTGCAGGAAGCGCCGCAGCTGGCTGGAGGAAGACTGGCGTGATACTGATAAGAGAACGGCAGAGCTTTGAAGTCTTTACCTTCTCTGGAACATCCTCCATTCCTGCGGGCATTTATTGTTAGAGTCTCCTGGCTCTGTTCCTGGCTCTGACACAGGCTTCCTGCCTGGCCTTGGGCCACTCGGAGGCTCTTAACCTCGGCACGCCTTAGTTTTCCCCTTTGTGAAATGGGGACGCTGCTGCTTCCCTACCTCGCTGGGAGCTGCATGGCTGGATTCTGGGTACTTTTGGAAGGCAACCCAAGTTGTGCTGTGATGAGGAATATGAAAGGCCGATGAATAAAAACAGCAGAGTAATGCAACAATAGATCCCTCATCTGCTACAACGGTAGATCTTTTAAATAAGGAAGCTTCCTCGACAGCGCACCCAACCGCATGTCAAAACAGCAGAAATCTCCCGGAGCTATTGACGGAAGCACATTTTTGTGTAACAAGGTTAACTATTTCCCAGCTCCCCCTGGGACACGAATAGAAATTGCACAGTAATTAGCAGCTGCTGGAGATTCAGTGACACTTCACCGTTTCCATAGCTATTGTTCTGTAACCCGAATTCTGAGGTAAAGAACAGAAATAACCACAGTTACTTTGTAATTCCTCTGCTCCGTCACTGAAGGACCCATTTCTGCAGAGATTTCAGCTGCCGTACAAAAGAGGAGAGTCCTGTTTTCACTCACTGGAGGATCCATGCTCCGGTGATCAATCTTTTGGGATTTGATTTAGTGGGTCTAGTAAAGACCTGCTAAATGGAACATGGGGGGTGCCCCTGTCAGCACTGGTACTCCTAGCTGTCGCAAGGAGTAAGGGAAGTTGATGGGCACATTCTCCCATTGACCTCCTGCTGCTAGGACCACCCCAGAAAATCGATGCGAGGTACGTCGACTCCAGCTATGCAATTCACGTAAATGGAGTTACGTCTCTTGCATCGATTTTCTCCTCCAGTGTAGACTTGGCCTTAGGTTGACTCTTGTCTTTGAGATGAATTTGAAAATTAGTTCAGTGCCACAGCCATATTCCCAGCCCTGATATCATCTAGCAATAAACCTTGCTTCCCACGTTTGTCTTCTCAAACCTGGCTGCTTATCCTGCGGCAATTTCTCTTTGAGCGCGTGCCTTCCTGGTGGGAATGATGTTCCAGCAGGGGAAGCAGCAGATAAGCCGCAAGAGGACTTGTTCCCTTGTAATTTGGGGCATGTCCCTTTACCTCTGTATGGGCCACATCTCCCTTGAAGTCCCTGAGTCTGAACTTGACTCCATTTGTCAGGTTCTCTATCTGTACAATGGGCACAGTAATACGCACTTACCTTCGTAAAATGCTTTGAGATCCCAGCAGGCACAGTGGGATACTGAAGCATGCTGGGCATTTAACATGTCCTCGTTAATGATAATGTACATCCTAGAGGGGATATTAAGTCTCCTTCTTCAGGGCTCAAGCCCAAGGTCTAACTATTAGGGCACGTCTACACAGCAGGGCTAAAGCCGAAATAAGCGACGCAACTTGAGTGACGTCAATTGCGTAGCTGAAGTTGAAATGGCTTATTTCAGCTTTTGGCACTGTCTACACAGCAGGAAGTCTGAGGCAGAGCACTCTTCCTCCAGCTTCCCTTACTCCTCGTGAAATGAGGGTCTCAGGCATCGGAGTAAGAAGTCCTCCAGCTCGACAGTATTTTGACATTATGTCAAAATAACGGCTTGCAGTGTAGACGCGGGCTATGTTATTCCGAAATAACACTGCTGTATAGATGTACTCTTAGGGTATGTCTAGACTGCATCCCTCTGTCGGCAGAGGGATGCAGATTAGGCAGGTCGACATTGCAAATGAGGCAGGGATTTAAATATCCCGCGCCTAATCTGCGTAAAAATGGCCACTGCGTTTTTGCCGACTCAGCACTTTGTCGGCAAAAAGCGGCATTCTAGAGGGGGATCTGTCGAGAAAGAAAGCCTTTTTCGACAGATCCTGTAAACCTCCTTGCAGAAGGCATAAGGGATCTGTCGAAAAAGGCTTTCTTTCTCGACAGATCCCCCTCTAGACTGCCGCTTTTTGCCGACAAAGTGCTGAGTCGGCAAAACGCGGTGGCCATTTTTATGCAAATTAGGCACGGGATATTTAAATCCCTGCCTCATTTGCAATGTCGACCTGCCAAATCTGCATCTCTCTGCCGACACAGGGATGCAGTCTAGACATACCCTTAGAGACCAGGCTGAGACCTTCTACCCTTTCTGTTCCCTGCAGGGTTCTGATCCCTTCCTCTGATGCACGTGGTGCTGGCCACGGGCACAGACGGGACACGGGGCTGGACGGACCACGTCTCTGATCCATGTGTGCAATTCCTGTATTGCTATGTTCCCATTGTTGTATCTCAAAATTAACATTGGCCCAGCTAACCTTAGCGACTGCCCATACATTGAGCTCAGATGGGTTAGAGCTATAGACCCTCCGCATTGTATGAACTGGCGTTTACAGGAGTGAAACCCTTCCATACGCAGGTCTTTTGCCATATACAGGGCATCGGCGTCTCTGTGTTATTGTGTTCATCTCCATTGGTTTTAATGGCAGAAAGGACTTGTGAGACCTTCTGATCCAGTCTGGATAAGACAGGCCACCGAATTAATCTCAGTGCCCCCAAAGCCTTGTGGCAGAACTAGAGTGTAACTTCTAGAACGACATTCGAATCTGGACTCCCAAGTGGGGGGGGAACTTGCTACAGCCCTTGGTTCGGAAGTGTCTGCTCCCAGGCGAATGTGGGCATTGAGCCCACTGATCCCACGTGTACAGGGAGCCGTGGGTCACATGAACAGTTCCCCACCCCTCTGGTATGGAGCTCTGCTGAGTGGAACGTTTGTGTTCTTACTACTGCTCCTTTATTCATGGCCATGGTGTTGGCGCTTGTCCTTGTGGAACGTCATCGGATTTCTTTTGGCCCAATCCTCCGATTTGTCTAGCCCTCTCCCTGCCCTCCAGCAGATCTACCTCTCCCCCCCAGCTTAGTGTCATCCACGAACTTGCTGAGGGTGCAATCCGTCCCCTCATCCAGGTCATTAATGAAGATGTTGGACCAAATCAGCCCCAGGACCAACCCCTGGGGCACCCCGCTTGATACCAACTACCCATCGATCTATTGATCACCGCTTGTGGAGCCCAACAGTCTGGCCAACTTTCGCTCCGCCTTAGCGTCCATTCATCCAAGCCAGACTTCTGTAACGTGCTGGCAAGAAAACAGTGGGAGGCCGTAGCAAAAGCTTTGCTAAAGTCAAGGTACAGTCAGGTTCTCTTCCTATCTGAAATTCAACACAACAGCCACTGGCCTTTGTTCCCGAGAAGACACTCACTGGTTAGCCCTTAAGTAATCACGCAGACAGTTTACCTGTGTGGTGCGGTTATGCCCGGTTTTGGTCATTGCTTTGTATTTCCAAAGAAATCAGAAACTACACCGTTGAGCTGGATGGTGGGGGGTCTGTAATGCTGACTCTTGGTTTGATTCCTTTTGAACTATAAAGGGAATTCTTTTTTTTAACAAAGGAAGAGACCGCAATCAGCAAGTAAATTCTGTTCTTTTCTTCCTGAAAACGAGTGAGTGGGTATTTCCCAGAGAAAAATGTCCAGAGGCTATTTAGTTAGCGTTCACACCAGTGGTTGGATGAGAACCCTTCTGGTTTGAAGAGGACACAACAAGAAAGTTAGGAAAGACAGGAAATAAAACGGGAGTTTGGCTGCCATCTTCTGATTGCCACATCCCTCCCTCCTACCTCCCCAAGTTTTCATCTTCCAAAACTACAGATTTAATTAAAAAAAAGAGGGGGGAAAATTCTCGGCCTTTCAGCTCCGCAAAACATGCAGACAAATAAATTAAAAAGTGGGAGAAGTGGAACTAACCCAATAATCCGTGAAAACCTCATTTCCCTCACGAGCGCCGCTGACGCGGTGGGTCCCCTCGCCTTCCCCGGTCTCCAGTGCAGGGGCAGTGATTGGAGAAATTGGCTAACAAGATCAGAAAATTTAATTACTGTTCTGCCTCCCCTTCCCAAGAAATTGGATGTCACACTTCCTCCTTGCCTGCTTTCAGACGTGCGGTGGCTGATTTTCATGTGACTTGATCCCTACTCTCTCCCGCAATCCCTACCCCACTCTGCCCCACAGCTAACATATCCACCAGTTGGAGGAGCAAAGCAGGCTTGCTCCCTGCCCTATGGCCCCCAAGCAGAGGGGCGATCAGGGAAGTTCTGTGCTGCTCCCGCCCCCAGCGCTGGCTCCGCAGCTCCCATTGGCTGGTAACCTCTTAGGGGCCATGGACATGCCACCATTTCCCGGGGCCGTGCGGACTAAGGGCAGTCAGGGAGCCTGTCTTAGTTAACCCCGCTGTTCTCTGAGTGGGAGCTGCCTGAGGTAAGTGCCACACGGCTGGACTCCCAACCCCCTGCACCTCCAACCTCCGGCCTGAACCCCCTCCTGCATCCCAAACCGCTGGTGAAAGTCCTTTAGGGTTGAGGATAGAGAGCAACAGTACAAGGGAGGGATGGAGTGAGAGGGGGCGGGACCTCTGGGCAGAGGCGGGGCCTCCAGGCAGGGGCGGGGCCTCCAGGCAGGGGTGTTTGGTTTTTGTGGGATTAGAAAGTTGGCATCTCTGCTTGTGGATTGTGGGGGGTTTGCAGGCGAGGCTGCAGGATTGGTTCTGTGATGTCCCATCCCTTTCTCCGCTCGTTAAGGCTGACGTAATTAACCAAAGAAGAGACGACTCACCACTCGTCTGTGCGCACCCGCTTGGGGCCCCCAGTGTCCGGAGTTGTGCCCCGTGAGAATCCCAGGACAGCAGAGTAGCCTCGCCAGCCACAACGGCCCTATTTATTATTCCATTAGCGTGCCCCCTCCGGTTCCGTTCCCTGCTAACTGTACGCGTCGCTGAGAATGCAAAGCGAGCAGCGGATCAGATAAAGAATCATGATTTATTGAACATATTGGTAAACTGCATAAGCGCACTTTGAAAACTCAGCAGCATTGCTGAGACCCTATTCGGAACCCGCCTCTGGCATCCAGCTGTTTTACAGCAGCTATGCACGTCTCTTTTGCACGAGCACCCACCCACATCTTGGCCGATACCGACACGCAAACACCCCCCCTGCACGAGGAGACACCCAACCGTACACTCCTGCGGAAGCATGCGTGTGCGTGCGGCATTGCCGGCAGACAGAGAGAGAGGAATTTGCACTGATACGCTGGCTTGATTAGCCGTGTAAAGGCTGTGATGGTGATACTCACATATACATACATACATGCATGTGCTCCCACGTGCTCATATTTAAATTCCTGCGCACATGCGTGCCTAACACCCGCCCGTGCTTTCTGCCACCTGGGGGTCAGATGTTCCGCTGCTGTAAATGAATTCAGCTCCATTGAAGCTATTCTGATTTACCCCAGCTGAGGAGTTGGCACATATGTGAGTTACCATGCGTCCAAGCCATTCAATTGCTGTCGAGAGCAAAATCGGTTGTATAGTGATTTGCACCACAGGGTGTTTCATAAGCTCACCTCATTTCAGCACTGAACTGTCTGGAACTCTCAATAGGAGTGTGGCCGGGTGGACTAGGCCTTCAGGCCCCCTGCTGGAGGCCTGGTGATCCTGCCACCCTGCCCCAGAAAAGGGCAGTAGAGAGGTCCTCCGAGCTGTCTAGAGTAGCCGGGTGGGAAACAGCCAATCAGGGCCCAGCAGCCTAGCATAAGAAGAGCTGCACAGCCAGAGGGTGAGCAGTTCCTTGCTAGAGCTGGAGGAGGGCAGGGGGACTGGCTGTTGAGCCAGCAATGATGAGCAAGAGCAAGAGAGAAAGAAAAAGCAAGCAAGCAGAGGCACTTGGAAAAGTGGAGTGCACCCTGTTAGAAGGTGGAAGATGAAGACCTCTGAGTTCTGGCTCAACTAACGGAGGGCGGTTGTTATAACACTCCCAGCGGAAACAAAAAGGCTGTCCTGCCTTTGAAACAGAAAACTGCAGCTGTGAATTCCCTCTCAAAACCGGCCTCGTCCTTGTCAAATACAAACTCTAAGGCCCGTGTCGTGAGGACGTGGCCCATTGGCTAAGCATGGCCCGTGGCAGTTTGATTAACAGCCAGTGCAGAAGTGGGTCTCGCTGGAGATCAAGAATTACAGTAACCAGGTGTGCTGACCCAGACGGTGGCTGCCCTGGGGTCTGGGGCTCCTGGCCACCTGATACTCAGGAATTGGCAGCAACTGGAGGCCTGGTCCCTTTAAATTGCCATGGAGTCCCTGATGCTGTGCTCCAGACAATGCTGAAGACATGGGCAGTAGGTACGCTAGGCAGGGGAAGGCGTTGCCTTCCCAAACCACCAACCTGGCCCTGCCCACACTCCGCCCCCCAGACCGCCTCCTGTTTGGCATAACTGCTGCCAAAGTTACTACGGGGGGAATGTTTTATTTCTCATTTGCATAGACAGATTGTGGCTGAGTTTTCCCAAGCCGTGATCCCTTTTCCTGAAATCGCGTTTTCCTTGTGTCATGCACAAGCCTAGTGCCTGAGCGTCGGGGACTGTTGTCTATTAACGGCACCCAGAAAAATGTGTTAGTGACCCCAGAAATTTTGGCCGGGTGTTTGCTTGGGAGGGATTTGGTTAATTTTAAGAGGGGGGCCTTAGATATTTGACTTCGGGCCTTGTTGCTGCTGACAATACCTGGTCCCAGGTGAGGCCAACTGCAGGGTGCTCTTAAAAGACCAGCTGCCCCCAGGACACCCCACACATGGGAGAAAGTTGTCCCTGGATTTCTTTTGATAATATCCGTGCACTTCTCTTGCTGCCCGGTGCAGAGTGCATGGAGTTAAACTGCAAGAGCCGAGACTAGCCCAGTGATCCTGACTGCCAGACTCACATCGGAAAGATTAAGGCACAATCTAATGAGCTCATTAATTTCATTTCATTAACCAAACAGCGCTGTGGAGAACTGCAAATATTTAAAGAAGCCCAGCAGGGTCAGAAATGCATTTAATTAGTACTGTCACGTGCTGTTGAGATGCGGCGGGGGTGGGCGGGAGCTGTTGCTATCAATGAAAGCTGTCTCCTTTCTTGTGAATGTGTTTTTCTAGGAGCGATTTGGGTGAAACTCAGATCTAATTTAGGTACTTCTCTGGCCTGCACCAGCCTAGTATCTGAGACCTCACAATCGTTAATATATGTGTCCTCATGACACCCCGTTAACACAGGAAAGTACTGATCACCCTGTGCTGTAGGTGGGGAACCAAGGTAGGGAGGCTAACTGACTTGACCAAGGCCACCTAGGTAGTCTGTGGCAGAGAATGAAATTGATCCTGGCTCTTTTGAGTTTGCCCTAACAACTGGCCATCCCTCCTCTTAGGACTCGGGCTCCTGGGCATGCTTGGGTAGGTTGAGAAATACACTTGTGGTTTTGTGACTTTTATTTTCTGTGCAGAAATTCTGCTGTACAGTGTGCTAACGGGGTCTGGTCGTGAATCTAGGCCCCTGGTACAAGGTGCAGTACACACACAAATAAGATTGTGTTCTCCGGCAGGTGCTCCCCGCCCGCAGCTCTCATTGGTTGGGCATCCTGGCCAATGGGAGCTGAGGGGGGTGGTGCCTGCAAGCAAGGGCAGAGCAGGGGAATGTGGCGCCAGCCCAGGCGGGGATACAGCAGTGCACAGAGCTGCTCCTCCTCCCCCAGCCAGGCATGGATGGAGCCCCCACCCGGCCAGACAGGGCCGGAGAATGCATAGGGGCTGTAGGGGCTGCAGCCCAGGGCTAAGGGGGGCCCCCCTGCACGTTTGGTGGCCCAGAGATCTTTTTGTGCCCCCCGCCCTTAGCCTGGGGTCCCAGCCTGCAGCCCCTAAAGCCCCTTTCTGAATCCAGCCCTGTCTAGGGAGCATTGCCTGCCAAAACATGGCCACTGGGTGTGTTTAGGCCCCAACCAGGTGCAGCGAGAGTTGTAACCGGGGACAGGGGCTACAACATGAACCCTCCTACCACCACAGCTACACAACACCCCCCATGGCCCCTCCTCCACAGCTACACAACCCCCCCACGGCCCCTCTACTACAGCTACACAACACCCCCGACCTCTCCACCACAGCTACACCTCCCCCATGACCCCTCCACCACAGCTACACCTCCCCACATGGCCCCTGCACCACAGCTACACAGCACCCCCAACTCCTCCACCACAGCTACACAGCACCCCTCCCACAGCCCCTCCACCACAGCTACACAGCACCCCCAACACCTCCACCACAGCTACACAGCACCCCTCCCACAGCCCCTCCACCACAGCTACACAGCATCCCTCCACAACCCCTCCACCACAGCTACACAGCACCCCAACCCCTCCACCACAGCTACACAGCACCCCCTCCACAGCCCCTCCACCACAGCTACACAGCATCCCTCCACAGCCCCTCCACCACAGCTACACAACACCCCCTCACGACCTCTCCACCACAGCTACACCTCCCCACATGGCCCCTGCACCACAGCTACACAGCACCCCTCCCACAGCCCTCCACCACAGCTACACAACACCCCACGACCTCTCCACCACAGCTACACCTCCCCACATGGCCCCTCCACCACAGCAGCACCCCACAGCTACACCCTCCCCACGACTCCTCCACCACCGCTACACCCCCCCCACGACTCCTCCACCACAGCTACACAGCACCTCCCCAGGACACTGTCAGCACAGCTGCACAGCACTCCCCCATGGCCCCTCCACCACAGCTACACAGCTTCTGTTGATGAAAATACCTGCTGTGTGTTTGGTTACAATCTGCGCCTGCCTTTTGTTCGGGGCTCTGTTCTGGGCTTTTTTTTTTTTTTGTAAGGGGATAATTGGGGCCAGGCCCGGCGCTGGCCCTGCCTGTAGTGGCGTGCAGCCATTCGCACCAGCTGAGCATCCTCCCCGCCCCACGTCGTTTGAAAACCCTTTCCTGAGCCACAGTTCGGGCTGGCCCAGAGCGTTCCCCTGGGCTCACTCGCTGCCTTCAGAAGGAAAGTCTTTGTGCAAGCAGGTGCTATGGAAAACACACAGACTGTGCCCCCGCTGGCGGATCCTGCCAGCTGTGTGATGTGACCCTCTGGCAGAGGTGGGGCCCGAGACGTCCCCGCAAATGCCATGTTCTGGTCCAACACTGAGAGTGACGCGTTGGATTCGCTCATCACAATCCCCTGGGTCGGGAGGCTCCCTCCTGCCCTCAGCTCAGGGCTGGCTTTACCATAAGGGAAACTGAGGCAGCTGCCTCAGGTACCAGCCTGTGCGGGGGCGCCACTAGGACCCAGAGTGTAGAAAATTGTGTCTGCTGCTGTTAGTTCTCCTTTATTGGGGTAGGTAGCAGAGCAGTCCCACGAGAGCAGTAGAACAGGAAGGAGGCAGAATCGAGACCTTTCAAAGTTTTGGCCCAAGCGAAGGGGCATGGGGGGCGTCATTTGAGCTCCCCGCCTCAGGTGCCAAAATGTTGTGGGCCGGCCCTGGCTCAGCAGAAGGGATTTGAGGATGCCTGCCTCTCCATCACTGGCTCCCATGGGCCGGTCTGCTCGGAGCAAGCTGCGGGGGGCACAGGAGCAGCCGTTGGGAATGACCACACTCAGAGCCTGCAGGCCACTCCCCGCCTGCAAAAATGAGCCAGGCCACGTGTCTGTGGATTGACACAAGGGAGAAAGCTGCGCGTTTAGCTGCTGCTTCAGAGCCGCGCTGCCCCGGGGGGTCCTGGGTACTTTTCCAAGGTGTCACACATTAAAGCGGCGCCTCCCCACAGCTTCCCGTCTCCCGAAAAAGCCAGTTCACACCAGGGATGTGAGAGATTGGGCAGTGACCGGGAAGGGCTTGTGTTGGGGACGTGTGGAAAGCGCAGGAGAAGCTGGGGCCTGAAACCCAAACGCTTTCAAATTCCACCACGGCCCTTTGTGATTTAGTATCTTTGTTTGCTTCGAGAGAGAAGAGCCAGGGCTAAAGAGCATAGGAGGCCAGAACGCCCTCCCCTCCCCCCCTCCGAGCTGCAATTATCCCACCTAATCCCAATTAACACACACCGGCTACCTGGTCGGCTCACCAGAAGGCCCCTTTTCACGGGTGGCCTTGCAAATGCCATCTTCTGCCTGAAATTCGCAACTGCTCCAGCACCTCTGCCCCGTCCCCCGTTGCTGCTACCGCGACGGGCCCGAGGAGCTGCGCGAATCGTTTTGCCCGTGCAAGTGAAAGCAGATGGCTTTGACATTTGCACCCGTGCCGAGGGGGGTCGGTCAAAGAGAAGGTAAGCATGAAACCGGTGGGGGGATATTTTGAGAGGAAGTTTTGCTCACAGGTCGTGCAATGACAAAGACAAATTGGCGGATTTCAACACATTTCCGAAGAACAATTACGTTGGTCGTCTGGGGTGGATCGGTTCCACGTTTTGCGAACGGAAAAGCCCAAGATTTTCTTCCAGCTTCGCTAGCGGCCCCTTCTGCTGTTGGCATTGATGGCTTAGGGTCTCAAGATACTTCAAGCCTCAGTAACTACGGTCCCTTAATTGAGGTATTACAGATTCCCTGGATTTTTCTTCGCGTGTCCTTTACTTTTCATTGTTTTCCATGGTTGAGTGGTTGCCTCCCTGGATGAACTTGGAGTCCTACCCAAAAGGTAAACAGAAACCTTAAAAATCCCCTAAAATGAGGCTAAATATAAATCCATCAAAATCAGGTTCTTTTCTGCAGCACCAGTGAAGGAGAACAAATAATTGCTGGAAAGCTTGCCTGCAAAACTGAGCAATGGGGCCAGGAAGAATATTTTCCATTTATTTTTTAAGATTAGAACTGGCAGCACTACATAACTGGCACCGACGCCAAGGTTGATGCTGAAAGTCCCACTGGCCTCAGCGGGGCCAGAAGAGTAAAACCCGCATGCGCACACCCTAAAAGCTTGGGCCGAGATTGTCAAAGAACAACTAGCAAGTTTGGGTCTCATCTTTAGAGGTGTCTGGATTTCAGAAAGTGCTGAGATGTGATGACCCTTTCCTACCCCCCGGAGTTCAAAACTTGGCTCTCAAGTTGGGTTTCCAAGATGCGTGACACGCGATGGCTTTTGAAAATCTTGACCTTGGAAAATTGCTATGAAAGGGGGCAAAAATGTTCCGTTGTAAGTGCTGATGGAAGATTGGAGGGTTTTGGGGGTTGGGCTCAGAATTTTTTTCCTCAGAAAATGGAATTCTTGATGACAGAAATATTTCATTTGAAGAGCAAAGTGTTCTGACTTGCGTCTCCTTCCCCAGTGCACTGTGGCGCTAGAGTTTTGTTGTCGCATGGCCTCGTTCGCGTTTAGGAAAGCCAGGCCTCCGGGGGTGTGAGGTGGCCGACCACAGCTTGCACGAGGCACCGTGGCAGCATTTTAGAACGTAACTGTTGGGGGTTCACCCGCAGCATTTCATTATTTGGATTTTCAACTGAAAAACTGAAATTTCCCATGGAGAATTCAGACAAAAGGATTTCCCCCCTTCATTGAAATTTTCCACAGAAGGGGGAAATGCCCCTTTTTCTGCTGAACGCTAGTGACAGCTTGTGAGGAAGTTAGTCACTTTGGTATGTTGCGTGTGAGGCTTACTGTCCTATGCTAACACCGAGTGTGCCTCAGTTTCCCTGGGCCTAGCTGGTGATGGGTATTGGGTGCGTGACTTTTGCTGAGGCCCTCGGGGCAGGCCGCCCAGCTGCCTGCTCATAAACAATGGCCGACACGCTTGGTGACCGGATGCCTTTTGCCCAGGAAGCGGGGCAAAGGCTAGAGGAGGAGCAGCAGGTGTGCCTGGGACCAGGCAGCTAGAAGTGAATCAGTCGGGCTGGCTGGGGGTGCAGGAGAGACTCAGAGCCGTAGCTCAGGGCTCCCCTCCCTCCAAGGATGGACTTGACCGAACATTTCCTATTTTCCGTGCTGACGAGTCCGTTCTATGCTGTGTGGCATTGCCCACTGTAGACATGGGCTCTGGTCAGACCCAGGAAGGTGGAAGCGGCGTGCGCTTCGTGCCCTGGCATCCGTGTGCGCTGCCCCAGAGACCTGACTGGCTTTGTCTCGGGCGGCTCTAGAACCCGCCCCATCTCGCGTGGGGACCCTGCCGCGGTAGCAAAGCGAGCACCTTAAACGCCTTTCTGCGGAGTCCCCAAAGAGCATCCACGTGTGCCCGTGTGTGTAGAACACAGGGCGAGGCCATCTCAGCAGAGGTGTTGCCATGGCTCCATCTCCCCTCCTCACACTAACACTTTGCACTGAACACAAGGCCTCCCGGCAACGTTTCCGGCACGTTCAGAAGGCCGCCGCTTTCTCGGGCATGACTATGACTGGTTCGGGCTGGTGTCTCCGTGGCAGAAGTCTCTGCAGGAGGAGGTGGCCAGGGGAGCAGTTTTGAGGAACAGATGTAGCTTGTATGAAACATTCGTCAAAGAGCCAGCTGCCTTTTCCGTAGGGACGGCCTGTCCCTCTTTGCTTTTGTAATCGGCCCCACTTGGGTCCCAAGCAGGGTTTGAACCTTTAGTCTTTGAGCTAAGTGCCTTGGGTGCCAGCGGTAGCCAACTCACGACCCTTGTATGGGGAGCAGACACTCGAAGGGGGACACAGACCCACATTCAGCCTGCATGGGTTACATCCCTACCTATCGTGGTGTGGGCACCAATAAGAATAATTAATGAATCATTCCTAGTCCTTATCTAGCCATTTTACCCAAAGCACAGGAGGTCAGGACCATTATTCCCATGTTACAGTTGGGGAAAACTGAGGCAGGGAGCCAGGAAGTGACTTGCCCCAGGTCTCCCTACTGCAATACAAATAATGATTAATCTGTCCACCAGTCTCCGTGCCAGCCCCCTGCCTCTTGTTTACCGCCCCCCCTTCTTACTACAACAAGATTAGATTTGGAAGGATCAGATTTTTCCCAATACGTATTGATTTCACTGTACACAGAATCCTCTGAAAAAATATTCCCATCCCAGCTAATTGAAATGGGATGGGCAAAAGAAAAAAAATGCTGCTTGAGAGTTGACTGGAGTTTGAGCGAAGGATTTTTACTCTTACATCCCAATAGACAATTGTTTTCGCCATGACCACGGTTTAATATTGAAAACGTCCACATCTGCTATCATTAAAGCATTATTGTCCGGCACCCCACCCATAATTTCTTGCATGTGTGAAAATGTAAATAACAAGACCCAATTTTAAGCATTTTACTTCATCTGTTCTTTTTGAATGAAAAAAAAACAAAGCCAAAAAACCCCTCAACGTCTATCAAGCCTGACTAGAAATCACAAGGGGCTGAATGAAATGCAGTTCAGAGGGCAGGCGAACTCGCAAGTCTCAGAGTAAATCGGGTCCGGGCCTGAGGCTGTCAGTGCATAAGGAATTCCAGTGGGAACGGCCGTGGTGCTGTCTGGGGCGATAGATGGGCGGCCGTACACATTTTCTCTAGTAGCGGCTGTCTCTTCTAGGCAGCACCGACCCAGCTTCCCCTGCCACTTCTGTTCTTGTACGGGAGGTCTTCATTTAGCAGTACATAATATTTTTCCTTCTATTTATTATTTATTTTGCTCTTTAATATTTAAACGTGTTCAATCTTTAAATCAAATAAGGCCGGGCTCTGAAGTCCCAGCGTCCGCATCAATAAAACACCACGGAGCCACAGGCCGGGGGGAGAGCATGCACAAGAGTCGGGGGCTTAACGCCTTCCTTGCTGCCGGGAAGGGCCCGGGCCCCCGCGTGGTCTGGAATGCAGTGGTAGGGCCCTGCTGTGCAGGCAGCTGAAAGGGAAAGCACTATGCGTATGTCTAGACGACATGGCTCCGTCGACGGAGCCGTGTAGATGAGTTTACTAGACATAGGAATGAAGCGGCGATTTAAATAATCGCTGCTTCATTTACATCAAAATGCGCTGTGCCGATCAGCTGTTTGGCGGCACAGCGCGTAGTTCTGGATGCGCGCGATGGACAACGAAGCCTTTGTCGACCGCTCGTAAACCTCATTTCACGAGGCATAATGGAGCGGTCGACATGGGCTTCCCGTGTTGACCGCGGAGTGTCCAGACTATCGCGCTGTGCCGCCAAACAGCTGATCGGCACAGCGCGGCAGCCATTTTGATGTAAATGAAGCAGCGATTATTTAAATCGCCACTTCATTTTCCTATGTCTAGTAAACTCATCTACATGGCTCCGTCCACGGAGCCATGTAGTCTAGACATACCCAAAATGCCGAGCAGCTCCCATGGCGCTGCGGGGATGAGGAAGTGAAGTCACTTCGGATGTGAGCGGCCGTTAACGCAGGTTAATGTATAGTAGGATTTAGCAATAATCTGCCAGTGGCCACCCCAAAGCAACCTAGGAGATGTGGGCTTGCCTGTCGGGCCAGCTGCTCACCAGCATGTGAGAATGGTTCCCACCCGCTCTGGGAGGCCTAACGGGCCCTTGTCCCCCTCAGCCAACCTGGAGTGTAGGCCTCGTCAACTGCCTAAAGGGAGTAGGGTCACCAGGTGTCCGGTTTTCGCCTGGACAGTTGGGTAATTGCGTCTTCTGTCAGGTAAAAAAACCCAGAAAATACCAGCTATGAAAAAATGTCCGGTATTTTCCATTTTCCTCAGCCGGCAGGCTGGTGGGGATATTTTTTCCATGCTGCATCTGGCGAGGGCGGCGGGGGAAGTGAGGTGTGCAGGAATTTAAAGGCGCAGCAACCTTTTTTTTTTTTTTTTTGCTCAGAATTTTTCCCGGCGTGTTTTTTTTTGTGTGGGTGGGGGGGAAATAGTTCGGTATTTTTTGTTAAGCCATCTGGCAACCCTAAGAGGGAGGCCTTCCAGGCTCTGGGGGCTGGGGTAAAGCAGAGCCCCTGGTTTGCAGATACTGCCCCTGCCAACAAGCGGGAGGTGAAGCAAAGCGGGGGGTGGACCCTTAGCCCTGCCCCACGTGACGCTTGGTAGCAGGAGCGGCTGGCCCGGTGGTGGCGGGGAGGGAGCGAGGTGGGCTTGGTTAAACTGGAAACTTTCAAAGGCTGCAGCAATTTACTCCTCTCTGGGAAAGCGTTGAGACTCGGAGGGCGGAGGAGGAGGAGAGCCACGGAGGCTGCCCCGGGCTACTCACGTGGGTGCATCTCCTTGACCTGGCGATTACACCTTCTGCTCCAACGGTGCCTCAGTTTCCCATCTGTCCGTTCTGGATAAGAGGGCTGTGCTGCCTCCCGAGGGGATTCGCCAAGTCTGTGATTTGTGACGCTCACTGAGCTAGAGATTGCGTGAGAGAGTCGTGGGGGTGTGCGGTGCCAGTGGTTCAGCTGCATGCGTGCGTGTGTGCGTGCGTGTGTGTGTGTGTGTTCCCTCGGTGCCCTGTGCTGATTCTGACCGGACAGCCCATCCAGCAGGCGCCGATCGAATTGCCCAAGGAATCCACAGACTTGGCTTTCAGCAAAGCCTTGTACCTGTGGGTTCGATCCAAACATCTCTGCTTTGACCACTGTGGTAGCCCAGGTCTCTGATTCACGAGCTCACGCACCAGGCCCTCTGCTGCTAGAATATGTGCTGTGACTCGTATGCCTGGCTTGGGAGACTGGGCCCCCTGGATATGGAGGGTACATTTTTGGGGAGGGGGTGAGTCTGGAATTGCCGTCTACCCAAAATGCAAAGGCTCTGCTCTTCCCGATGCCTCCTCTTCCCATTTAAAATCATTAAATTGGAGGTTATGGGGTGGGGGGGGGGGGAAGAGTTGATGAGGGGGGAGTGTCAGACAGGCCTTCCCCGGCAGGCTCCTTGCTCCTGTTCGCTCTGCACACAGCGCGCCTTTGAAAAATCACCCGTTTGGGTTTTATTTATGAATAAATAATTGCCTTTGTGGCGAATCCATCAACTGGCTTTCACGGAGCCGACACTTTATGTGAGCTTGTTACTTTCCCTTCCTCCAGCTCTGATTGATGCTCGGCAGAGTTTGCAACAACAGTCTGGGTTTCCCTCCCCTCCCCTCCGCACCGTTCTTCTCCTTAGCCCCTGGCCACCGTCTTTATTTCTGTTTAATTCCCTGCCCCGAGCCAGGGTCCAGGCCGCACAAGCATGTTTGTAAGGGTCACGCCAACAGGCAACATCGAATCTGGGACCTGGCAAAATCGAACACGAGCCTCTAGAGCTTGAGCTAAAAGCCAGCTGCCTCGCCGCTAAAGCCGTGTAGGAGACTCATTGCTCTCTCTGTCAGTGGTCTCGGTGACACTAGATGGGACCATGAACCAGACCCAGAAGGTGTGTGGGTCACATAAGTACCAGCTGGGGCTGAGACAATCTAGATATTCGCAACATGATTTGGAACCCCTCGCTATGGGGGACAGTCACATTTTATTTCAAACGAATGAGCACAATCCCATTTTGAACAAAATACCTTGTGATATTTTGTAGGTTCTGGCTGAAAGCCGGCGCTGCTTGTGAGAAGGGGGACCCACTTCATTCAGAAATAAAAGTTGGGTGGGGTTTTTTTGTGCAAATTTCAGACTTCCCGTGTTGATGCAAAACACATGGGCCACTTGGCCCAAGAGGTGACAAGACTTGACATGGCTGATCTGTGAAATGATCCAGCGGAGAACTGCGAATACATTGGTTTTGAACATTTTGAAGACACCAATTTCCTTCCTTCGCTATGAACTCAGAAGTTTGGTGTGCAATGGAAAAAGAAAAAGATTCCCGTGAAGCTATGCCAGCTAAGGGAGTAATTTCTTACTAATCTACTATATATTTTAGAAATTTTGTCTGCATCTGTCGGTCCGTCTGTCTGTGAATCCTTTTGTTCTAAACTCCTCCTAAATGGTAAGACCTAGGACCCACCCAGGAAAAAGAGAGGAGGAGAGGTCATCCCAGGATAGTCAGCAATCTGGTGTCTAGGTTACTCCTCTGAGTCATGGTTCAAGTCCTTATTCTCAATCCTTAGCCACTGGGCTATTGGCTTTTCTTGTTTCAACCGGAAATTCCATCCTGGTGGGGCCAGATATTTGGCTGTGTGTGTTCATTTGGGGCGCTGTCCGAGCTTCGCGCAGTCAGCGGAGAGAGCAGACCTCAATTAAACTGCCCAAGATATCCACAGACTCAGTTCTCGGTGAAGGCACTTGGCCAGGTTTATGGGGACAAAACACAGGAATGGCACCTTGCGGAATCTATGAAGACATGGAAAACACGTATGCTCATGACAATGAGAACAGCTCAGTCAGTGGTGGGACTTTCCACTGCTCCCTAGGCGGCCACAGACATTGCCTCTGAAATGCATCTTTATACACTGATACAAGCCAGTTGTGTAGTAGTCCTGACATATCAGGGTGTCACCCTCTGACATATTTGGGTACCCACCATCCACTGATCAAAACTTCTCTATCCCCCATGCTGTTATCCTGACCTCGTGCTTAAGCTGATTCAGTGTGTATCTTTGGGGTAGGGGTTTGGTACCAAGGTGTTCTGGTAGCACCTTTCCAGAATGTGTTTGTCTGTGTCTTGTGCCTAGCACAACGTAGGAATGTATGTTTTAATATCAGCCCTGTTCTTACCAGACTAGCCAATTAGCCCGCCATAAAATGGGATTTTCAGGTCTCTCCTTCATGTCCTATTCCCTTTCTATCTCGGTCTTCTCTCCTGAGCCTCCGGTCTCTCGCTCCGTCTCTCTCTCTCTCCCCTCCTCCTACTGCCTCCTCCCTCCATCTCCTGCCTCTCACTCTCTCTTTCTCTTCTCCTCCCCCTCCTGCCTCTCACTCTGTCTTTCTCTTCTCCTCCTCCTGCATGGGGAGCGCGGAGCCCAAATGGCTGTTTGCGCTGCTTGCTTCCCCGTGGCAGCCCAGCTGAGCGGTGCAGAAGTCAGCAGAGCGCCACGGTGGGAGGCAAAGGGGGTGGGGCGGTAACGTACACGACCAGGCCCTGCCCCCTGGCTGCGTACATCACCGCCCGCCCCCTTCCTCCGCCGTGGCACTCAGCTGACTTCTGCACCGCTCAGCCGGCTGCTGCCGGGGAGCAAGTGGCGCAGTGGCCGTTTGGGCCCCACGCCCCATGCAGCATGGGGGTGCTGCATGGAGACCACGGCGCCCAAATGGCCACTTGCGCTGCTTGCTTCCCTGCGGCGGCCTGGCTGAGCAGCGCAGAAGTCAGCCGAGCGCCACGGCGGGAGACAACAGCGCCGCCCAGAGGCAATCAGGTAACACTACAGCGTTACAGAGTCACAGACATTGGGCTACTATATATATGATTCTGTGAACTGGGCCTGCCTCTTGCTCACTACTTAACTTCATAACTGCAAGTGTTGACCGCTATGTTAGTTCAGGCCTCAGGCCTCACACAGGCCTCTGACACGGCTTATGTTTCAGGACCTCTTCCTACTGCATTCCCTCGTTTTTTGTCTTCTTGCGGAGAAGACGTTTACCCATCGTCCCAGAAAATCATAATAAATGGACTGACAATGACCCAGTGGGCTAAACATTGTTATGGGGTCACCTTGTTTGTCATCCATACATGCATTCAGAGAGTAGTTATTAACAGTTCACAATCCTGCTGGAAGGGCATAACAAGTGGGGTTCCGCAGGGGTCTGTTTTGGGGCCAGTTCTGTTCAATATCTGCATCAACAATTTAGACGATGGCATAGAGAGTATGATTATTAAGTTTGCAGGTGATACCAAGCTGGGAAGGATTGAAAGTGCTTTGAAGGATAAGGTCATAATTCAAAATGATCTGGACAAACTGGAGAAATGGTCTGAGGTAAACAGGATGACGTTTAATAAGGACAAATGCCAAGTGCTCCACTTAAGAAGGAACAATCAGTTTCACACACAGAGAATGGGAAGCAACCATCTAGGAAGGAGTATGGCAGAAAGAGATCTAGGGGTCTTAGTGGATCACAAGTTAAATGTGAGTCAACAGCATGACACTGTTGCAAAAAAAGCAAACCTGATTCTGGGAGGCATTAACAGGAATGTTGTGAGCAAGACACGAGAAGTCATTCTTCCTCTCTACTCTGCGCTGTTTAGGCCTCAGTTAGACTATTATGTCCAGTTTCTGGACACCATATTTCAAGAAAGATGTGGAGAAATTGGAGAAGGCCCAGAGAACAACAACAACAATGATTAAAGGTCTAGAGAACATAAGCTATGAGGGAAAGCTGAAAGAATTGGGCTTGCTTAGTTTAGAAAAGAGGAGACTGAGAGGGGACATGATAGCAGCTTTCAAGTACCTAAAAAGGTATTACAAGTAGGAGGGAGAAAAACTAGTCTCCTTAACCTCTGAGGATAGGACAAGAAGCAATGGGCTTAAACTACCTGTCAAGGTGATTAAACACAGGAATAAATTGCCTAGGGAGGTTGTGGAATCTCCATCACTGGAGACATTAAAGAACTGGTTAGACAGACATATGTCAGGGATGATCTAGACCGTGCTTGGTCCTGCCGTGAGGGCAGGGGACTGGACTCGATGACCTCTCGAGGTCCCTGCCAGTTCTAGGATTCTATGATTCCATGAGTCTATGCCTGCCCCATCTGTCCCTCGTTTGCACATTCCCTCCCTCCGACAGATTTTATTTGCCCACCATTCAAAAAAAGGACGTTGGTACATAAGAACATAAGAACGGCCGTACCGGGTCAGACCAAAGGTCCATCTAGCCCAGTATCCTGTCTGCCGACAGTGGCCAGCGCCAGGTGCCCCAGAGGGGGTGGACCGAAGACAATGATCAAGCGATTTGTCTCCTGCCATCCCTCTCCAGCCTCTGTCAAACAGAGGCCAAGGACACCATTTTATCCCCTGGCTAATAGCCTTTATGGACCTAACCTCCATGAAATTATCTAGCTTCTTTTAAACTCTGTTATAGTCCTAGCCTTCACAGCCTCCTCTGGCAAGGAGTTCCACAGGCTGACTACACGCTGTGTGAAGAAGAACTTTCTTTTATTAGTTTTAAACCTGCTACCCATTAATTTCATTTGGTGTCCTCTAGTTCTTCTATTTAGGAACTAATAAATAACTTTTCTTTATCGGCCCTCCACACCACTCATGATTTTATACACCTCATCATATCCCCTCAGTCCTCTCTTTTCTAAACTGAAAAGTCCCAGTCGCTTTAACCTCTCCTCATATGGGACCTGTTCCAAACCCCTCATCATTTTAGTTGCCCTTTCTGAACCCTTTCTAAGGCCAAAATATCTTTTTGAGGTGAGAGACCACATCTGTACACAGTATTCAAGATGTGGGCGTACATCATAGTTTTTATACAGGGGCAGTAAGATATTCTGGGTCTTATTTTCTATCCCTTTCTTAATAATACCTAGCATCCTATTTGCCTTTTTGACCGCTGCACACTGTGTGGAAGTTTTCAGAGAACTGTCCACGATAACTCCAAGATCTCTTTCCTGATTTGTCGTAGTTAAATTAGCCCCCATCATACTGTACGATAGTTGGGGTTATTTTTCCCAATGTGCATTACTTTACACTTATCCACATTAAATTTCATTTGCCATTTTGTTGCCCAATCACTCAGTCTGGTGAGATCTTCTTGGAGTCCCTTACAGTCTGCTTCTGTCTTGACTATCCTAAACAGTTTGGTATCATCCGCAAACTTTACCACCTCACTGCTTACCCCTTTCTCCAGATCATTTATGAATAAGTTGAACAGGATTGGTCCCAGGACTGACCCTTGGGGGACACCACTAGTTACCCCTCTCCATTCTGAAAATGTGAGTGTTTGGCGCCAAGTGGAAAACTCCCCGTGAATGGGATCGGATGTCCCGGCTTTGAAGGAGGGAAAGGCCTCTGGCCAGGAGCCTCGGGAACGGTCATGTGACTGAAATGGATGCCCATTTCCAGGTAACTATGGTCAAGCCCCGCAAGAAAGGAACAGCATGGTCCGAAAGTAAGAGCGGGATAATGAATCCGCATTCAGGTGAGTCCTCTCAGAGAGGGAAAATCTTCCTTGGTAAAATATGATGAATGCAGAAAAATAGAAGCTTGATTTAGCTCAGTGGCTTGCTAAGAGTTAATCAATACAATAACCGTTACCTCCATCTTACAAGGAAAAAGCTGATTAGAAACTTGATTAATGAGGTAATTTTTCATGGCTATAATTAAACCACTACATGGCTCCTCGTATAATTGATATTTAATACTTTCATGAAAAGCTAGTCATCTGTAGGAAACAGATTTTTTTTTCAATTATTCACCTATAAGTTGACGGGGTTTCAGAAGCCAAGATGCCCGTCTTGCAGTTAAAGAGAGCAAGGGGAGGCAGAGGGAATAAGAGAGAGTGGGAGGATCAAATCGTGGACTGTTCGTTACCGAGGAAGCCCGTTGAGAAGGTCCGGGAGGTGTTTAAGGGATGGCTTGAGCATGGCACATGAACAGAGAGAAGATTTCATTTGCCATTTGTTGCCCAATCCTCAGTCTGGTGAGATCTTCTTAAGTCTAAGTGGTCCACAAAGGTTGTGGGTACCATGGAAAAGGGTGTTTCATCCTGTTGTCCACCGACCACCATGTCTAAGATTTCCACAAGGGTCTGCACCTCCATTTGACATTTTTTTAGGCGTCTGCAAATGAAAAATGTTGCCACCCACTGATCTGGCAGAGGCAAAAGTCCCGTGGCTGGAAGGGCAAGGTAGTCATTCACATGCACGTCTTTAGCAGAGAGGCGGGAACAACTTACCAAGGGGACGCCTTGGTTCTCTGGCACTTGAATGTAAAAATGCAGTGTTAAAGGCAGGGGAGACTGGCTTTATAATGTGACATCCAGTTAACGCTGCATTTTTACATCAAAAGCAAAGTATGGGACACTTCCAGCCCACTTAATTAGCCTCATTAGCACCAGCCCTGCAATTGACTGGCACTTTTTTTTTTCTGTTATAAATAAACTTGGTGTCTGTTTTTCTACTCCAGCTCATCAGCTGAAGAAGTGGGCTTTGCCCACAAAAGCTCACGCTACTATCATAGGTATTTTTATTCATCTCCAACGACCACAGGACCGCTCGTTGTTGAAAAAAGTTGGTTGAGAGAACGGAGCCTCCAGCATGGTTTTCATTATAGGAGCTGGCAAACCAAGTTGCGCTAATCCAGGCTATATCCCCTTTTGGGAAATCTTTCTGCAGTCTCGAGTTCTTCTTGCTTCCCTTCTAAGGTCTGCTCAGCACGTAAAATGTAGATCGACCTGGCGACGTGGCTCAGGGGTGCGACAAATGCTTTCGTAGCTCCCACGAACAGCTCTGAACCATGAGATTTGATCATAGTGGCTGTCTTACTGCAGCCCTGCAGATGGATGCTGAGACCTCCCCTTTTCAGCGAGAGGAATATTTGTCCCTGTCAGGACAGCCTGGCTCACAGCTTGGGCCACTCAGTTAGCAGGCCAGATTTATGTGCTGGAGGGGGCAACATGATTTAAAATCTAAATCTGTCAGAGTCAAACACACGGTAGCATAGGCCAGCTGAGCCAGGGCTGGCCCACAACATTTTGGCACCTGAGGCAGGGAGCTCAAATGACACCCCCATGTCCCTTCGCTTGGGCCAAAACTTTGAAAGGTCTCGATGCTGCCTTCTTCCTGTTCTACTCCTCTCATGGTACTGCAGAGAGAATACATATGCACCAGCAGCAGACACAATTTTCTACACACTGGGTCCTAGGGGTGCCCCCTCCCCCCCCAGTCTGGCACCTGACACGGCCGCCTCAGTTTGCCTCATGGTAAGGCCAGCCCTGAGCTGTGCTTCGGACACCAGGGTGAGGAGTCTCCTGAGGCGTTAACCACAGAGAACGTCTTCCCAGCACTGCCAGCAGATGGCAGTGTTTTGCAGCAGCGACCAACTGCTGGTAAGATGTCGTGAATAAAATTACCTGCGTGTAGGAAGTGTACGGAATAGGAATATCCACGCATGCCATACCGCAGTGGTCGTTTCCTGCCACCTCCCTTCCTTCCAGCCACAATTCCTGGGCATGGCTAATGCACATTCCCACTTGGATTTCTCCCCTGTATCCCTATGCAAGACACTCGCCTGAAGCGTGGTGGCGCGGACGCAGGGGGGTGAAATGAACGCCGCACGCCACAGCTCAGCGCATCTGCTAACGATCACAATTTATCACTTTTACATTATGAAAATATGTAGCTCTTTGGCAAGCAAGACATGGTCAGTGGGGAGGGGGGGAGCGAAAGGCATGTGTTCGGCCTCCCTGAAGAGT
The DNA here is from genome assembly GCA_019425775.1 of Rafetus swinhoei. Lineage (NCBI taxonomy): Eukaryota > Metazoa > Chordata > Testudines > Trionychidae > Rafetus > Rafetus swinhoei. The sequence goes on along the minus strand of CM033432.1, from coordinate 54,726,803 downwards.
TAGAATAGCCTGAAATGTCCCAGGACCTCCCAAACACAAATGCACCTGGATGCAGACACAAATCAAATTAGAAGGGCGCCCTGCAGGAGGTGGCAACGGGCAGCTGACAGCACAGGGCTGTCAATTCCAAAGAAACAACATCCGTGTGGCCGTGCGCTGTTAGGACAGCCACAGCATAAGATGTCATTTTGAGCGGAGGCTGCCGCGTGTGCTTTGGATGCATTTGTCCAATGCCTGGGAAGTCTGTACTAATCGGGGAGTAGCGGTATTGCCTCTTACAATGGTGTCACTTTTGTAGGGGGGGTGGAATTCTCCTGCTCAAAAATACTTTAATCAACCCCATGGGTTTTGGTGGGAAAATATTAGTAAGTCAAGTTTTTACATGAATAGAACAAGGAACTGTGCACGAGCTGTGCTTGGCCAACACCGTCGCGAAAGGCGGATTTTACGGGCGTGAGGTAGGCAAGAGTCTACGTGCGTGGTACAAATGTGCGCCTTGACTAATCAGATTAGTGTAGTTGACAGCTATGTAGCAGCTTTTAATTACATTTGCGAAGTGTATTTGTGTTAGAGGGCTTGCAGTCTGAGTAGATGTGGCATTCCTATTTTGAACGACCAGGGGGGTTTGCATAATTCTGTTAAAATGGGGTCACTGAGACGTCTGCAAATTTCAGCAAATGCCTAATGAAGTAGCTTAACTAGAATTCAAGAAAACTGAAGCTAGAAAGTTCACCCCAGTTGTGTTTAAAGGAGTAATTTATAAATACGTCACATGCTCTTGGGAGCTCCCGTGCTATTTGAACCTGCATTTAACTACGAACTCATATTTTCTGGTGCCAGCTCTCAGAAAAAGTGCATCCCTATTTTAGATGCTCTTGGTCCGATACATATGCTTTGGAAGTAAGTTAGAGAGACTTTGTTACATTCTGAGGTGCGATCCAAATGCCCATGTCACAGCTCACCCCGTAATCCCGTGTGCCTCACAGTACTTTGCAGTTAGAGCTCCCAATCTGGGCCGCTCACAAATAGCCGAACAACATGCAGGTTACACCGAGTGTTTGTGTACAGCTACAACCCTGATCCAACTTCCTGAAGGGAGGTTCCAAAGAGGATGGAGAGAGGCTGTTCACAGTAGTGACGGATGGCAGAACATGGAGCAATGGTCTCAAGTTACAGTGGGGGAGATCTAGGTTGGATATTAGGAAAACTGTTTCCCTAGGAGGATGGGGAAGCACTGGGATGGGTTTCCTAGGGAGGTGGTGGAATCTCCATCCCTAGAGGTTTTTAAGTCTCGGCTTGACAAAGCCCTGGCTGGGTTGATTGAATTGGGATTGGTCCTGCGTTGGGCAGGGGGCTGGACTTGATGACTCCTGAGGTCTCTTCCAGCTCTATGATTCAATGGCTCTAATTCCAGCAGCATGTGCGAGAAACACTAGCCACGCTCTGGCTTCCACCATCCTTGGCTATTACCTGCAGGGTGACCCCAATACATACCAAGTCCCAAGTCCCCCTGCCAAACATGTGTCCTACATCGTCTCGTCCTCCCCAGAGTGGAGATGCAGGGAGGGGTAACAGTACTGGCACGCTTGCTGGGTAACTGGTTAACCGGCACGTGGTGGGCTGAAGTAGCCCCCTGCCCTCAGTGTGGCACTGTGGGTTGGTTAGCTGCTTAAACAATATGCTTAACTGGTTAATATTTTACACGGGATTTTACATCCCTACTCCAGAGCAGTGCAGGTATTACTGGCCCATTGTCCCTGTAAGGGGTAACGTATACAACAGCGTGCTAATTTAACTGGAGTTATCCAAACTGTTCAGTCGTCGTCTTCTTCCGAATGTCGTGTTCAACGCTGTATTTCTTCCTCAACGTTGGACTGTTCCGTTTAAATACAGAACTGGATTCGTTCTGATTGAAAAACAAGTGTATTTAACTATAAAGAGAGAGATTTTAAGTGAGTACAAGTAATAAAGTCAGAAGCGGTTGCAAGAAAGATAAAGATAAAACCCTTTTCTAGGAGCGAAAACATAACAAGCTAGACTCGGTTCAAGGTAAAATCCTTTTCACAGGCTGACAGCCACGTTGCTGACCTTAATCTCAGGTTAGGGACCCTCCAAAATCAAAGGGTGAGTCACTTTGTCTTCGTGTGTGTGTATGTGTGTGTGTGTGAGAGAGAGAGAGCGAGTACACGTTAGGGGTGTTTTTGCTCCTCACTTTTGTAGTCCAGTCACCATTTCAAGTGCATTTTGAGGGCTACTCTTAGAGAAAGTTCATTCCTGCTTTGAGGCCATCTCATGGAGAAAGCGGTTCCATGGTGGTGTTTGCTATAATGCACCCTGACCTCTTCCTGCCCCCTTCATTGCCAAAGAACAGCCCCTTGCCAGGTGATTGCCTGTCAGCTTTGATGATTCCTTGGCTCGAAGCATTAGCTCGTCCTTTGATTTTTGGGAAACCATTTTACCCAGTCCTCAGACTTTTCTGGTAAATGCATTGCGGCCATAATTCCAGTTTATGTTCATAATGCTTATTACGCTTCCCACCCATATGCTACACGAGGACACTGTCCATCAGTGTGTTTCTAGTTTTTGAATGATACCGCACAAGGCACATTGCTCATGAAGATTATTACAATGATGTGTAGAGGGTAAATACAGAAGTGCTTTAGGTCACAGACTTCCACTGAATTCTATTCTACTCTGCTGCTTTCATCATTATAACTTCTAAGCACCTTCTGGTTTTGCGTTTAGCAACGTGACGAATCTCTCTCACGTGTCCCTCAGGACTTAGGCTAACACACCGGGCTGTACTTTGCTGAAATCCCATAGACCATAGTCCGTTCATTGAGGCATGGAAAGTATTGTTACCAACACATACCCTGGCCAGGCTGTGTGAGGAGCCAGAATTTTTGCACGTTTCCCATCTTTCCTCAAAACCATCGACCACACGCTAGCCTCTCGCTCATCTTGGCAGCAAGGAAAAAATTCACACTGATGTAATTGGGGTGGGGGTGGAGTGGAGGGGATCCAAGCCAGTTTCATTTTCCAAAGTGCCCATTTCCTTAAGCCTTCCCAAATTATCATCTCATTATATTGATTCTCTTCCTTGATGTTGTTGTTCTGTTTACCCAACGTCGCTCAATAAGCATCTCCAATCTCTTCCCAGCCAGCCTGCACAATGCATGACAATTATATAATTATGCCATTGTAATCAAATAATTAAGATGCACATTAAACACGCATTAGAGCTCACAAAGGAAAGAGCTTCAGACATGGGCACTGAACGGGAGGGAGGGAGGCAGTCCGGGCTGGCTCTAATTGCATCTCGCTTTTTAATGAGTCAAGGACACCAGGTCTCTGGTCTCAGGTGGCAAAGTGTGGTTGAGTTCAGACAGCTGTGCTTTACACAGGCAAAGAGCATTAGTACGAGGAGCCATTGCGGCCTGATTCAGGACGGAGCAACCAAACATTACATCAGTAAGGAGGGAGCACTCATAAAGCATATCGGTGGCAGCATTTTGAACAATCCTGCCCTGAGGAACTTGATGGGCTAATTGTCCGAGGGGTGGGAGGACACTTGTCTGTTCCTACAGAAGACCCCCACACTGTGAACCTTAGTGGTGTAGCACAAGATCACCACGCCAAACTGTAGTTGATGCAACTCTCCTGCAAGTGTCGAATGCATGTGTGAGGTTTTTTGCATGGGGTCAATTCATTCTGAGCAAGTCACCTGTGAAATTAATCCACTGGTCTCATCTTAGTCCCCCGGAGAGCCCCACAATGTGGTATGGGTGGCCGGCTTTGCTCAGCCGAAATCCAGAACTAAGTCCTGCATCCAATCTTACTGGCCATGATGCATGCATTTTAGCTCAGAGCGTGCGACTCGCATTGGCAGCCACCTTGGCTTGCTGAGGCCAGAAATGTGTGGCCGGGCTTGATTTTCAAAGGCGCGACTAGGAGGTGAGGGTCCAAATGCCATTCCGTCCTGGATTCCCCAGGCAAGCAAACTGGAAGGCAAAAGGAGGCCAAGTGAATGACTATGATCAAGAGTCAGCAACCATTTGATTGTGGAACTGGTCTCTTGTGACAACAACAGGCCTTAAGTCCAGAGTATGGTGAGAGCGGTGTGGGAGATCTGGAAGCTGCAAGGTACAAAAAGTACCGTGTACAAATCAGGACATGGGCTTCGCAGTGAGGGGGAAGGCCTCTGTGGCGGCGTGCTGGACTGGAGGCAGGAACAATTGAGGGCCCGATCCTCCACTGGTGTAATTGAAGGTAGCCTTCTCTGTGTCAGTGGGGGAACCTGTGTAACCCACACACTTAGCGTGGTTCACCGTCTGGTGAGGTGGCACCGAGACCACAGCAATAGATAAGAACAAGAGACCTCTACACCCTAGGCTGGGCAGCAGCTGGCTTCATAGCGCAAGCTGTAACAGTTCCTCTACTAAGCTCCAGAGGTCCCAAGTTCAAATCCACCTGGTAGCAGTTACATCTGCGCTAGCTGATCCTCTGGCCAGGGAGTCTACAGCTCAAACTCAAATCCATGAACCGCAAGCGGATGTTGCGCAGACACAGCAACGCTGCAAACATTCAGCCAGCAGAGCAAGAGTGAAGCCAGGTGCGAAGAAGTAGATCTGGGCAGAAGAGGACTTAGAGCTTTTCCCCCCAAGCTCATAAATCATCAAGGCCACTGATAACGAGGTTCTAACAGTCCCAGACAAAGGAAATGCCTGAATACTAGCCAAGAAATTGGAATCCGTAAGAAACAAAGCGAAAAGGACTTTCTCTGATGTGCATGTAGCTGCTCCGAGCCGAAGAATGCTGCTTGTAAAAGGGATGCTTAAAGGAAAATCTTATCTCCCGCAAGACTTGCAGTCCTTTACATGAGTCTAATTAAATTCTTCCATAATCTAGAGGAAGCCGTGTCACTGCTGCCGCTCTTGGAAGATCAGCAGCTCGGTGTGCACCCAGCAGATGTCTGGCCCAGGAAAAGCAGATGAGAGTGTCAGAGATGAACTCCTGAAAGCTGACACTTCCCTTTGCCGTTCCCTTGTGGCGGTTATTTAAAGGGGTGTAAAATGCAAATACCGGGGGTGGTACAGATCGTTGCCATATTACATGGTTTATTTACGCAATAGTTCTGCCTTGCTGGGATGGGGATAAAGGCAGGAGAGGGAGCATGGGACTAATGAAAAGAAAAATGAGAGGACTAGAGAAAACTCGGATGAGGATGTAAATATACTCAATTTGCAGACGTCCCCTGCTTTAACGAGCCTTTTCTGTAAAACATACCACCTCCTCCTCCTCCTCCTTCCACCTAGAGGCCTCCACTGTGCTCAGGAACGGATTGCGCTAGGTGCTGTACGGGCTTACAGCGAGAGAGAACCCTCGCAACACATTTCTTGCAGTCCAAATGAACAAGCCAGACAAGGTGGGAGAAAGACGCAGCATCCCAGGTTACAGAGGACGTGAGTTGGCCATGGGCTGACAGCTGTTCTTTGATCAAACTGGCAATCAGACCTGCTCCTCTTCTGTCCAGTGCTGTCCCTTAACCAGATGACCATCTTCTTGGGGACTCCATCAGTCCCTCCCATCTGAAAAAAAAAATCCAACCAGCCAAGCCTCATTTGCCAATCCATCTATCGCCTCGTGTCACTTCCATCTCTAGGCTCTTGGAGCACACACTGTTTGCAACCACTGTAGTGAGTTCCCCTTCTCCAGCTCCATCCTACATCCTGATTATCCAACAGAAACGACTCACAGTCACATCCAAGGCCCTCCACAGGCTGGCTCCACCCCATCTATCATTGTTCATTCGCTGTTGCGATATCACTTCCTACTTCCAGTTGGTCCATGACACCAGCCTCCATCGTCCATCCGTGAACCTTTTCAAACTAGCTCCTTTCTGCATTTTTCCCTGCTGCCTCCAACGTGTGGGCAATGTGCCTCAGGAACGTATGCAAAGCTACCTCCTGATCCTCTGTCAAACCTCTCCTACACCACAATGCCTGCAAAAACTTGGCCACGGTGAAGATGCTGATGTGCAGAGACAACTGCCTGTAATGCTGACAAATGTGTCATCCTTTTCCTTGTTCTCCCCCGTCTGTCTGCATCCATCTGTTGCCACTTGTCTTATCCTTCGATGGTTAAGCTTTTCGGGCAAGGACCGTCCTTTTGTTCTGGGTTTGTGCCATATCTGGCTCCGTGGGGGCCTGGTGCATGAACTGAGCTCTTCGGCAATGTGGTATCGTTTAATGGGCTTAAACTGCAGCAAGGGAGGTTTAGGTTGGACATTAGGAAAAAGTTCCTAACTGTCAGGGTGGTGAAACACTGGAATAAATTGCCCAGGGAGGTTGTGGAATCTCCATCTCTGGAGATATTTAAGAGTAGGTTAGATAAATGTCTATCAGGGATGGTCTAGTCAGTACTTGGTCCTGCCATGAGGGCAGGGGATTGGACTCGATGACCTCTCGAGGTCCCTTCCAGTCCTAGTGCTTTATGATTCTATGATTCTATGAATTCACACTGCTATTTTTGTAGGCCATCACCCGATCAACATGGCAAATGTGGTATGCGGAGGGCAGCACATGGGACACAAAGGAGAAGGTGTGGAAAGAGGGCAACAAAGCCTGTAATATCCTAGCTTATCTTGTTAGAAGGCAGCTCAGTTCTCTTTACAGCAGAGCTACTCAACACGCGGCCCGCAGCCCGTTTGTTTGCGGCCTGCGATGTGGTTTGGGTTTATGCGGGGTTCAACGTGCAGCCTCCAGGTAGGATCCCTTGAACATGGCCTCCACTGGGAACATGCTCCCCAACGGCGAATCAGTATAATGGTCTTCTGTTGATGTGCGATTTAGTAGTTAAATTCCTTGGCTGTCAGTGCTCATTAAAAGTGCTGTCATATGGGTGGAAATCAAGTAAATATTGCATGTTATTAATATCAGCAGAACTGACTTAAATGGGGCCTGTGTGTTGTGTAGTTTTGCCTTAATCTTTGTAGTCATGCCCGTCAGTGTGAAAGAAGCTATTTGCATATATTTGCATATCTATTTGCATTTAAGTTGCAGCCCTTGGCCTGTGCGGTGAGTATCATTGTGGTCCCCGGGGCTTCCAAAGTTGAGTAGCCCTGCTTTACAGGATGGGAAATACAACTGCAAGGGACTAGTAAGGGTAGAGTTGTCTGGGAAATGGTTTTACTCCCTATTAAAAATTTTGGGGAAAACAGAAAAAAGTGTGCAATGTTTTCATGGAAAACGTTCTCCAAAAATGTTTTGTTGTTGTTTTCCTGCTCTCCTGTCCCTTGCTCTTTCCCCCAAGAAAACAACCCAAAGCAATTTTTTTGGGGAGGGGGAGGGTGGTTCATGATTTTTTACAGAAACCCCACATGTTAGTCAAAAATAGTTTTCTTTCTGAAATCTCCATTTTGACATAAAGGTACATTTGGGGTAGGGTGTGTGTGTGTGTGAAAATATTCCAACTGAAACATTCAAGCAGCTTTATTCCAGGGCTCCTAGATCTATTCAATCTCGTTTACGGGGCTTATCTACCAAATCTGCCAGAGTAGATACAATTGTAACGTAACGTCCCATTTTCCCTACTTAAGAAGTAGCTCTGAGACGGCTCTGGTTCTTGAGTGGCTGCTGCTGCCATCTTGTGGCATGGAGGCCCCATTCCAGCTCCTGCAGCAGCCAGGAAGAGATGTGCAAAATGTTAGAGCCACCACATGGGAGAGAGCCATGAATTTCTGGGTAGGTGAAATGTCTTTACGCCTCTTTTCCCCTGGACTTTGCTCACTTGGCCCATGTTGAGATTAACTGAATTCAGCATTCAGAGCAAGCTATCAGCAATATGGAACAAGGCGTATTTTCTCTGTACCCTTGCTGGCTTTTTGTTCACTTGTCTTCATTAAATTGCTCATACTCACACTTAGATCTTTTTTCTTGATTGGTTGCAGAGTTTACGTTAGCCATGAACCTATTCAAAGTGCGTGAATATTTCAGATTGTTCCTTTGAACTTTATTACAGTGTTGCCAACTCTCAGGGCCGATTTTGTGATAGTTACTGGTTCTCTTAACCCCCCAGCTCTTAGGGTACATCTACACTGCAACGCTATTTCAGGATACCAGAGTATCCCGAAATTGCTTTGCAGTGTCTTCACAGCAAGCCCATTATTTCAGGCTCGCTATTCCGACGTCCCTGTAAAGCTCATTCTACGAGGAGTAAGGGACGTTTCGGAATAGCGCTTTATTTCAAAATTTGGCGCGGTGTAGACCGCGCCAAAGGATGAAATAAGCTATTTCAAAATAGCATCCAAATAAGGTACACAATTTGCGCAGCTCAAATTGCATGTCTTATTTTGAGTTACGGTGCAGTGGAGACGCACCCTTAGAGTCATGGGGTTAGGTGGGACACTCAGCTTCCATTCCCGTTCTCACCGTTGAGGCAACAAGACAGAAATTGCGACCCGAGTGTGGCCTAAAGACCGAGGAACCAGAAGACCCAAAAGATCCCAACTTTATTATTATGTAAAAAAAAACAAACCCTCATCATTTTTGAGCCCATCTGGTGATTTTTTTTGAGACCCAACTCATTGTTTTTGGTGGACTTTGGATTGGCAGTACGGCGCGTATCATGCCGTTTCATCCGCCATCACGTTGCCCCCTCACCACGCTTTGTTAGCTCCTTCTTAGGTCCTAGCTAGTCTTGATGAACTTATATACATATTACACGATTATGGCTTTTGTTAAGAAACCCAGAAGCCTTTGGAAAGGGACACCGGTGAACAGAAGACTAGCAAGGGCCACTTCTCTCTGTTGGCCTCACTATAGTGACGTTGATTTACACCAGCTGAGAAACTAAGCCATTACTTTTAGTCTCTGTGTTCTGGCTCTTCCTTCTGCCTCAGTGGCCTTCTAGCTCACTCTTTTCTGATTAGCACATTCTCTCAAATCATCCTCTGTAGCTCCCAGCAGCTACTCAAGGCCAGCAACCTGCCCCTGGGCAAGCAGACATGCCCAGAGTACCGATTAATGAAACGGTGACAAATTTATGGGTAATATATATTTTGCTCTGTTTTAGGAAGTCTGGCTAGTGTTTATGGACAGTGTTTTCCTGAGGAAGCAGCACAGTTACAATCTAGATTGGGAGGTGGGGGGTGGAGTATATATCATATGAAAAGGAGCCTTGGATTTTTACAGTATAGAGGAATTAGATTTTATGTTGTGCCTTTAACCGCCAACCTGCTTTACAAAGCAAGGAGTTAGATATTAGTAACTTAGTGACTGAGGAGGAAAATGTGGCCGTCCTTGTGTGCTTGGTCATATTTCACACAGCCTTGGAGTTTAGCATTTGTGGTTATCGAGGCTATATATTGCTCAGGGCATCAGGAATATCCCTATTTTTTTTTTTTTTTTTGGAAAAATGGGATCTTTGTCATTTACAAGAGGTGTGTGAAAAGGACATTGGCCAAATAACGGGACCTTGAGGATCATGGGAATTGCCAAACTGTGTCAGAACTGTGGTCCATCTAGCCCTGTATCTCGTCTCTGATGGTGACCGGTATTAGCTCTTTCAGAGGAAGCTGTCTCCCTGGAAAATTTCATTCTAGCTTTCAGTATTTACAGGTCGGCTTTTGCATCCCCTTTCCTAATGCTTCATTGCAATGACGTTCGTGGGTCAGAACTTAGGTGCTGCAACAGGCCTTGGAGTCATCAGATATGTCCCCAGGAAACACCTTGTTTGGGAAAAATCAGCTGGTTCGATAAAAGTGGCCCATGTCACGCGTAGCTTTCTCTCCCCCTGCTAGCGCATGCAATGAATCACACCTGGATCCAGCTGTGTTCTAAATGTGTCTCGTGCATGTGTTGAATCCTGTTTGGAAAGTCTTCCACAATTTAAAACATTTTATTAATAATAAACTGCTGAGATTCTTTCGTCGCGGTGCAAACAGCAATCTTAGAAACCGCTAACAAAAGACCAGAAGCCCTACAAATGCTACTAAATGCATTTTGCTTCATTTGTGCCAAGTTATACAGCAGGGATGTCAGTGTTGAGAAAACACTGCCTTACAAAAATCTTGTTTTTTGTTAGCTAATTGGTGCATTATCCTATTAAAGGAAAAACAACTGTTATCTCTTTTATAAAGGTTAATATACTAATAGGCAAGTACTGGCTTTCGTCAAGGCGAAAAACCAAGATATATTGACTGGAGAGGTAAATAATCAGTGAAGCCAAACCAAGTTCAATATTTATCTCCAGGGTAAGTAAATCTTCATATTCACTGAAACGGGAAGCCAATGGAAAGTGGTCTCCATTCAAAATAATTACTTACCCCCCTGCAGTAGCTGAGATACTGGAGACTATGCCTCTTATAAACATAGGAAAATACTAAAAAGTCAGATGCGCACCATATTATGGTAACTAGAGCTGGTTGAAAAGTGTCAGTTTTTCACAGGATTTGGGGGGTTTTGGAGGGAAAGGGAGCGGAATGCATTTTTTTAAAGTTCCCGTGCACGTTTTGTCCTTCATTCTTTGGAAGAGAAACCAATTTTTTCCTGATTTTTCCAAAAATGAAAAACAGATTTTTTGGGGGTGGGACCTATTTTTTGTTGTTTTTCCTGGGAATAATTATAAAAAAATGCAGAAAAAACTTCTGGGAAAAAAGTTCAGATTCTGGTTTAAACACTGGACATTTTTAATCTACATGAAACACTCCGGTCATCTGAAGAAGTGGGCTGTGCCCACGAAAGCTCATGATACCATCCACATGTTTTGTTAGTCTATAAAGTGCTACCAGACTAGTTGTTGTTTTTTCAGTTTACCTGTACAAACTAACTCGGCTACCCCCTGAAACTTATGAAAATTTTATACAACCTTTTTTTGTTTTGGACAAGAAAACATAATTTTCACTGAAAAATATTTCAGCAAAAAAAAAATGCTGACCAGATCTAGCATTAACCGCGGATGAATACTGGCTCGGAGTGGTGGCACAGGTAGGTACTGCCACATGCACCGGACAGGACCAGCCCCTGCAGTCACACCGATAGGAGATCCTGGTGAGACGCATGACACACGTATCCCAGGAACCATCCCATCAGTGGGGTGAAACGGGCCCCCTCCCATGTACTATAGTCTATGGGGCACTTGATATGGTCTGAAAGAGGCTGAGGCCATCCTCATGGAAGACTTGGCTTTCCCACTCTTTCTGGCTCCTCATGGAGGGTGTGTGCGAGAGGAAGGGTGCTATCTCTTACCTAACCTAGGCAAAGTGACATGAACAAGGATATTATTTTAGAGAGCGCATCTCTCTTGTATCTCGTGGTGGCAAGATCCTTATCCAAACAGGACAGGCGTGCAGGGTGGTTGCTCCTTGTTATCTCTGCGCACGACGACAGCAAGAGTCTCACGGCTAGGAATGTTATCTATCCTTTATTATTTCACGTGGGAGCGGCTAGCCAGCGCGCTATCAGCCCATGTTTGCAATCACACTCCATGTGGCTGAAGTGATAAACGGAGCACAGCCGTCTCATCTCCAAGGGGCTGAAGACAATGCCGCCGTAAGCCGAAGGAGATGGATTTCCCTGTTTATTGAGTAAGTTTTGGCGGGCTGGGAGCGGCGTTCGGCGTGTGAGCTCGGGAGCAGCGCGAGAGACCAAATGAAAAGGCGATCTGCTCAACAGCACGCTCGGCTGAAAGAGAAATTTGTTTCAATACATCTTTTATGAATTCTTTTCCCCCTAGCACTCAAAGATGAGCTGTAGCAACCCGTGAGTGACTGACGGGCAGGCCGGGAGGTTTCTGCCGGTGAGCAAGAACCTGCGGAAGCTTTGCCCCAAAAGATGCATTGGGGGGAGCACAGAGGTGATTTAGGAGGTGGGGAGGCAGGCCTGCCAATGCGGGGCAAAGGGAGCAGTTGCCCCAGGTCCCGGCAATTCAAGGAGGCCCGAGGCTCCTGGCCGTTGCTGCCGTTACTGCGGCAACAGCCCGGGCCTTTAAATGGCCGCCGGAGCTGTGGGAGGGGCAGTGCCACGGTCTGCGTGGGATTGAGGGCTGGGTGAAGCCTGTTGTGGAGAGAATGGAGGTGGGTAGGGTAGCTAGGTGCTTCTTCTCTCCTTACTGGCTACTTGAGAACGAGCTTGCGTTAGCTTTTGCAGCAGCCGCCACTCCCAGCCTGCCTGCCTGACTCTACAGCCGTCCTGTCGCCCAGCACGCACTGGCTTCCACCATCCCAGAATTCCTCCTAAGTCATTTTCTGTTTAGCTGGATCCCACGGGCAACCTTTGTCACCTGTGGGACCAAAGCAGCCCCTGCCTCTGGCCTGTTGATGAGAAGTAATTTGTGGTTAGCATGCAAGATGCGCCTTTTTGTGTGTGCACCTGTCGTCGTGGAGGGCCAGGAAGGACCTTGTGGACCGTCACATATGGCCCAGCACACGTTTCTCCTCATTCCCCTCTGCCCTTCATTTCTCTCCGTCTCTCACACCTTTAATTGCACTTGTGTTTCCGAAGCATATGGAATTCATTATTCAGCAAACAATGTCCTTTGCAATATCAGCCTTAATTAACTATCGCGCTGTATTTTCTTCCTCTTATCCTTGTTGAATCTACATGCTCTGAGACGAGCTGACGGCCCCCCACACACCTCAGTGCCAGCCAGCCAGCCATGACCAGATAAGAAGAAATGGAATTCCTTATCGCTTACAAAAAAAGAGAGGAAACCCTGTAAAAGGTCAAGGTTAGTGGGAAGGGAGAAGGCCTCCAACACAACAAAAAACCCCTCTCTTCCAAATCTCCATAGCAACCCAATGGAGCATCATGGGATGCCAGGAGGAGAGAGGCCTATTCTGTTCTTGCCGCAATATTTCCACTTCATTAGCTTCTTTATCAAGTATCTCTAGGCCGAGCTGAGTGTATTTTTGTGTCAGAGAGCAATGCGGATGATTCAAAAGCATGTTGACCTTTTCAGTGGGTCTTGGAGTTTCTTAGGGGAGTTGTGGCGTCTTCCCCTCTCTTCCCTTCCCCCTCATCTTCTGTTCACATGACCTCACCCAATCTGGCCTTCTAATCAAATCCCAGTAGCTGGTGAGCTATGAAGGATTTTTCCTTTTTCCCCTCCGCCCTGACTACGGAGTGTCTCCTTCAGAGGCGCTAGAGGTGTCATGACCCCAGCTGTCAGAGCTGTGTGTGTGTGAGGAAGATTAATGACTCTGCTTAGAGAAAATCAAAATAAAATAGGAAAAAAAAATAAATACAAATGGAGTGTGGGTAGAGGATGGGAAGGGACAGAGAATAGCCTCTCTGACTGATTGACTTTGCTCTGACTCCTTTAGAATTGGCTCAGAGTTCCCTGTGGAAGAACAAGTTTAGTCAAAAAAGACTTTGTGGAAGCTTTCTCCAGGCAAAAAAATGGTAGGATTCAGTCCTTTGATCTTGATTCCTTGTGTGTGCGCAGAGGAAACACGCTTCTATAAACTGGTCCTTGTGCCGTGGCTCAGGAACAGAATATGGTCCTCCCAAATCATCTGGAAAAGTATCTGACAGAGCAGAGTTTAGTTCAGGGTAGCATCTGTCATGATACAGAATTTCACACGTACAGAATGGGAAGCGAATGTCTAGGAAGGAGTACGGCAGAAAGGGATCTAGGGGTTATAGTGGACCACAAGCTAAGTATGAGTCAAAAGTGTGATGCTGTTGCAAAAAAACCCAACGTGATTCTAGGATGCATTTACAGGTGTGTTGTGAGCAACACACGAGAAGTCATTCTTCCGCTCTACTCTGCACTGGTTAGACCTCAGTTGGAGTATTGTGTCCAGTTCTGGGCACCACATTTCAAGAAGGATGCAGAGAAATTGGAGAGGGTCCAGAGAAGAGCAACAAGAATGATGAAAGGTCTAGAGAACATGACCTATGAAGGAAGACTGAAAGAATTGGGCTTGTTTAGTTTGGAAATAGAAGATTGAGAGGGGACATGATAGCGGTTTTCAGGTATCTAAAAGGGTGTCACAAGGAGGAGGGAGAAAACGTGTTCTTCTTGGCCTCTGAGGATAGAACAAGAAGCAATGGGCTTAAACTACAGCTAGGGAGATTTAGGTTGGACATTAGGAAAAAGTTCCTAACTGTCAGGGTGGTTAAACACTGGAATAAATTGCCTAGGGTGGTTGTGGAATCTCCATCTGTGGAGATATGTAAGAGTAGGTTAGATAAATGTCTATCAGGGATGGTCTAGACAGTACTGGGTCCTGCCATGAGGGCAGGGGACTGGACTTGATGACCTCTCGAGGTCCCTTCCAGTCCTAGTATTCTATGATTCTATGATCAAGGTGTCCCAGACTGCTTTCCAGACCAAGGCTCTAGCGTTTGGCAGTGAAAATGTAGGAAATTTCACCGACTGGTCCATGTTACGGAATAGGTTACGCCTGACTTTGAATTCGGGGACCAGTTCATTAGTAGGTATAAATTGGTGTCGCGCTATTGGAACTTGGCTGATTGCACCAGTGGTGGAGCTGGTCTTTGGGATCTGCTTCTGAGTCAGCTCACTGGGATTCCTCCTACTCTTCTTCCATGAACCAACCAGCCTTTAATTCCACCTGCACGGCCAGCAGAGCGGTTCACGGCTTCCTGGAGACGTCACATTGTGGAAACCGAGCTGAACCTCCCATCACAGAACCTGAGGGCAGGGAGCTTGCGCCTATATTTAAAATGACTTAAATTAGGCTAGGAAGACCGTGTGATGACCACCATCTCTTCCTTATTGAAGGGAACCTTAGATCTGAAACTTGGTGTGACGTACTAACCACCCACATCCGTGTTCGGGCAGGAAAGGAGAGAAAGCCAAGACAGCGCAACACACTGGTGTTATTCCATCCTCCACATACACAAATTTATCTCGACGAACACTTCCTGGAAGTCATCGTCTCTACGCTCCGAGACATAACTCTGAGCATCGTGCACTAGAAGGCTACCAAGCTATACCTGGGAAGCGATCTAGCATAAGTGCTCCGTAAAACAAAAAGCCACGTGGATCTTTCAGCACTCCAGAGAAGAATAGGTGCTGTCCCTCAAGTGGGGATCCTGAAAGCCATGATCAGGAGGCAATTCATCTGTGCACAGCACTTTATCAAGGCAAAACCAAAAGATGGCCGCAATCGGATACAGCAAATCACGCCTCTAGCGCAAAAATAAAAAGGACAAGAAGTTGGATAAACTATATTAAAACAAAGCAAAGCAAGGAAAGCGGATGGCAAATTACCGATGCTCCAAACCTCCAAGGTTGAGAACTCAACTAGATGCAGTAACCAAAATTCTTTGCCCAAGGGAAATAGGCCAGAAAAGCCCCAGCAGAGGTATTTATTTTAAAATAGACAAACACATGTCCATATCGCAGGGACACAGTGGGTTGTAGTGAATATACCACTGAACTGATACCTTGAGCATGTGTATTTTTTTTCCTGGTTCTGCCACTGGCCTGATGGGATGGCCTTGGAGAAGTCACATCATTGCCACATGCCTCAGTGTCCCCAGCTGTAATATGGAGATAGTGATACTGACGTAAGAACATAAGAATGTCCAGACTAGGTCAGACCAAAGGTCCATCCAGCCCAGTGTCCTGTCTTTCAACAGTGGCCAATGCCAGGTGCCCCAGAGGAGGTGAACAGAACAGGGAATCCTCAAGTGACCCATCCCCTGTCACCCATTTCCAGCCCCTGACAAATAGAGTCTAGGGTCACCATTCCTGCCCAGCCTGGCTAATAGCCATTGATGGACCTGTCCTCCACGAAAGTACCTAGCTCTTTTTTGAACCCTGTTAAAGTCCTGTCTTCACAACATGCTCTGGCAAGGAGTTCCACAGGTTGACTGTGCGCTGAGTGATACTTCCTTTTATTTGTTTTAAATCTGCTACCTATTAATTTCATTTGGTGACCCCCTAGTTCTTGTGTTATGAAAACAAGTAAATAACTTTTCAGTATTCACTTTCTCCACACCACTCATGATTTTATAGACCTCTCATATCCCCCCTTCGTCTCCCCTTTTCTAAGCTGAAAAGTCCCAGTCTTTTTAATCTCTCCTCATATGGCAGCCGTTCCAAACCCCTCATCATTTTTGTTGCCCTTTGCTGAACCTTTTCCAGTGCCAAGATATCTTTTTTGAGATGAGGCGACCACATCTGTACGCAGTATTCAAGATGTGGGCGTCCCATGGATTTATATCGAGGCAATGAGCTGTTCTCTGTCTTATTCTCTATCCCATTTTTAAATGATTCCTAACATTCTGTTTGCTTTTTTGACTGCTGCTGTACATTGACTGGATGTTTTCAGAGAGCTATCCAGAGTGACTCCAGGATTTCTTTCTTGAGAGATAATAGCTAATTTAGTCCCCACCATTTTATATGTATAGTTGGGAGGCTGTTTTCCAATATGCATTACTTTGCATATATAAACGTTAAAATTCATCTGCCATTTTTTTGCTCAATCGTCTAGTTTTATGAGTTTTGCCACCTTTTATAGAGCACTCTGAGCTCTACAGATGAAAAGAGCTATCATATTAGTCTGTTCTCTGCAGGCTTTTTTACCACCACCACCATCATCATAGGAGCTGAAATCCCTTCAGTCACACATCACATCTGTTGTGCGGTTTGTTCTTTTTCGCATCCACTCCCTAGCAGGAAGAGTATGTGGGCAGTGTGATAGAGTGTTGTGGGGAGGGCATTTGGCTTTTATTCTTCAATAAAGTGTACAGCTGTGAGTTCATATTAACGCAGTGATAGGCACGCCTCAGGGGTTCAGGAGCATTACCCAAAGAAGACAGCGGTGTGACTCCATTGTTTCACTTATGATGTGTATTGATTTACCCGGTGTTTGCTCGGGTCCTGCCCTCAATACATTTGTGGTTTGTGGAAAATACAATGAAAATGTCCAGGCTTCATTTGTATCATTGCTCTGGGGTGGGGCTGGGGAGGAGGGGTTCAGGGTGCAGGCTGCCCCAGGGAGAAAGGACAACCCCAGCCCTCTCTCCCCGCAGCAGCTTGGGACCAGGAGAGAAGTACCTCTCCATGGCAGCTGCAGCTCCAGGTTTGCGGTCCCCAGCCAGCGTGAGGAATGCAGCCAACTGGGCACTTTCCCCTTGCTCCCTAACGAAGGAGAACAGCCAGCAATGTTTCTGTATGAATTGGGGGGCCGGGAGAGCTTCAGCCCTTCTGCCCTTCCTAAAAGGTGCCTGGGGGGGTGAGGCTTATGGCTGGGACAGTACTGGAAGCGGGGGTGGAGGGGGAAGGTGTACCCCCAGCCAGCTCCTTTCACCTGCCTGATGATTCTGTCTCTTTTCAGTATGGTTTTATGGGAAGCAATCCCATTCCGGGCACATCCCATTGGCCTGGCCCAACCAAACCCTGGCCTTGCTTTAAGTTAGGCTAAGAGGAAGCTGCACACCAAATTTGGTGGTTCTAGCTCCTACCGTTTAAGAGGAGTTCTTAGCTAGACAGACGGATGGATGGACGGACACACCGACAAACTCTCTCAACTATATAGTATATTCTCACAGCACAACCATCCAAGTAATCTACACTGGGCTAATCTCCTCGTAAAAGCACCCTGAGAGGTCAGTAATGAAATTGCACAGGGTTTTCATAGCCTGTGCTGCGAAGAGCCACAGGAAACACCTGACAGAGCCACTGGTAGCTCCCACGCCTCGGTCTGAGTGTCGCTTTGCTTTCTCGCGAGGTGCTCTGATTGCAAGCTGCTGCGTTTCTCGCTTTTCCACAGTGGATTAATTAACCTGGTCCAGCTTGCGATGCCGGCTGGTCTTTGCTTGCATGTGGGTGAACTCTCGCTTAGAAGGAAGGCCAGTCCTCGCCTACAAACAGCCCCCACCCCAACCTGAAGCAAATACTCCCCAGTAACCACACACCACGCCACAGATACACTCTCCCAGGAACCTACCGCTGCCACAAACCCCTCTGGCAATGCTGTCCACAGAGCTACACAAGCGACACCATACCAGGACCTCACCACATCAGCCACCGCATCAGGGGTTAATCCACCTGTACATCCTCTCATATGATCTATGTCATCAAGTGCCAGCAATGCCCCTCTGCCATGTGTATTGGCCAAACCAGTCTCTGCAACAAAGGATAAATGGACACAAACCAGAAATCAGGAATGGGAACACACACAAACCTGTTGGGGAACATTTTAACCTGACTGGACATTCATTAATGGATTTCAAAGTGGCCATCCTTCTACAAAAGCATTTTATCATCCAATTACAAAGGGAGACAGCTGCACAGGAGTTCGTTTGCAAGTTCGACACTATCCACTTAGGCTTGAATAAAGACCTTAATTGGTTAATGCACTACAAAGACAACTTTCCCTGCCTTTGATATTTGCATTTCCACATGAAATGTTATGAATGGAACACATCCAGCCTGACTTCATTAGCGTCATTAACACAGGTCCTACAATTGACAGGCAATTCCTTTTGCTGTTATATATAGCCTGGATTCTGCAATTTCCATTCCAATTCATCTGATGAAGTGGGTTTCACCCATGAACGCTCAGAACCTACTCTAGTTGTTAGTCTCTAAGGTGACGCAGGGTGGCTCATTGTTTTTAGATTTATATCATCCACAAATTCGAGATCTCCTAGTGAGCCCCGATGAGTCATGTGACGCCTGTGTTATGTGATGCCTGTGTTATCTACTCTTTTTTCCTCCAGCTGCATACTTGGGTTCCATAATTCCTGAACTCTTCTGTTTGGGGACACTGTATGTATGCAGGCAGGATCCTTTACAAAATAGATAGGAACCCGTAAAGAATACATCACTGGTCGGTGCTGGCTATTTTACACTGATGGAATTTACTGGCTCTGCAATAGCTGCCTTGCTGCTTGCTCCAGAATCAATGTGGGGAAAAGAAACAAAGGCAAGAAAATACTCCTGGGGTGATAAAATGGGAGCTCATCTCTCTCTCGGCAGTGTTTCTTCAGCGATCAGAAATCAATTAAGGGCCAATTTCACTGGGAACTCTTTAAACAATGTAATATTTCATTAAAGATTACTGCCAGCTCTGCCACATTTGCAGCCCAGGTGTGAATTACTAAATTAGCCAGATCCTTTTAATAATTTCCTCTGAGGTAACATTATACCCAGCGCTCAGAGTTGAATGTGGGATGCCGGCTTTGTGGCTGCTGTTTGGGAGGGTATATTTATTGTGTTCTCAGGCTATGGATGCCCGATTGTAAGACTGAAAAGGTGGGGTAAATCTGATGTTGGTTAGGGCAGATATGGGAGTCGTATGAAGCATAAGGAAGATGAGAAAGGGGAGGATCTTTGAGAGGGGCAAGCGGGACCAGACTTTATGTCCATTGCACAGATCTAATATGAAGGTCCTGCTATCTATCTCTCTATCTCTCTACCTATCTATCTATCTATCCATCCACACACGTGCCATCTATGTATGTGATGCTGTTGCAAAAAAAGCAAACATGATTCTGGGATGCATTAACAGGTGTGTTGTGAGCAAGACACGAGAAGTCATTCTTCTGCTCGACTCTGTGCTGGTTAGGCCTCAGTTGGAGTATTGTGTCCAGTTCTGGGCACCACATTTCAAGAAAGATGTGGAGAAATTGGAGAGGGTCCAGAGAAGAGCAACAAGAATGATGAAAGGTCTAGAGAACATGACCTATGAAGGAAGACTGAAAGAATTGGGTTTGTTTAGTTTAGAAAAGAGAAGATTGAGGGGGGCCATGATAGCAGTTTTCAGGTATCTAAAAGGGTGTCACAAGGAGGAGGGAGAAAACTTGTTCATCTTGGCCTCTGAGGATAGAACAAGAAGCAATGGGCTTAAACTGCAGCAAGGGAGGTTTAGGTTGTATATTAGGAAAAAGTTCCTAACCGTCAGGGTAGTCAAACACTGGAATAAATTGCCCAGGGAGGTTGTGGAATCTCCATCTGTGGAGATATTTAAGAGTAGGTTAGATAAATGTCTATCAGGGATGGTCTAGACAGTATTTGGTCCTGCCATGAGGGCAGGGGACTGGACTTGATGACCTCTTGAGGTCCCTTCCAGTCCTAGTATTCTATGATTCTATCTATCTGTCTAGCCCCCATCGTGCTCTCTCTTTGTCTATCCTTGTCTCAGAAATTTTCTCCTGTAACTGTTTTGATGGAAAGTTGGGTTGTTGACAAAATGATTTTGTGCCCTGAGAAGTCTCCTTCATCAAAAGATTTTAAGTGAAACCCAGAAGGTTTTGGCTGCAGCGGAGGTGGGAGGGAGGGGGGGTTGCTCTTTGCTCCTCCTGTCCCTGTTTGCCTGTGTGGTCAGGGAGTCTCCTGCTGGACTACCTACCTTTCCCATAGCGGCCACGGACTTGTGTTGTTCAGTTGCTCCTCACCAAAGAGGGAGACCGTGGAGTACAGCTCCCATTTTCAGCCCAAAGCTTTGATCTCATTGGTTTTTGCCCAAGCCGTGACATTTCCTGGGAACTAGCAGTGAAGATTATTGATTTACCGTTTTCATCAACAATTTCAATTAAAAAAAATTCTGACCCATCCTTCGATCTGTGTGGCCAGCATCTTGTTATGTGAGAAAGCTCCTCTTCTCTCTCGGGGGTTCCTGTGCTTTCAGGTGGCCTACCCGCCTCAGAGGCTTGCGGCAGCCCTCCATCTAGACTCTTTCCCTAGGGTACCACTTGTTATGTATTCAGCCTCCCTCATCATTGGCCAGCTGGGGAAAGGAGGGAGCCTCAAACCCCATCGTCTCTGCTGTCCCTCCTAGACCTTCTCCTGTGGTGTGACCCACTGTCCATGTCAGCTCTGTCCCGTGGCGTAACGGGAGATGGGGAACCTGGGCCCATCCTCTACGCCGGGTTCCAGCCTAGGACCCTGCGATAGCAGCTGTCTATAATGTCAGGCCAGGGTCAGCTGTGATTCCCTGAGCCGCTTCCCTATGACTCTCCTCGGCACCTTCCTTACTGCAGGCCCTTCCTTGGGGTACCTGCTAGCCAGGGCCGGCCCCACCATGAGGCAAACTGAGGTGGCTGCCTCAGGTGTCAGACCGGGGGGGGCGCCACTAGGACCCAGAGTGTAGAAAATTGTGTCTGCTGCTGGTGCAGATGTATTCTCTCTGCTCTAGATGCACAGAGATGGTAGAGTGCTGTGCTGGAGGAAGGAAGGCACAAGAGACCTTTCAAAATTTAGGCCCAAGCAAGTGGGGCATGGGGGTGTCATTTGAGCTCCCTGCCTCAGGTGCCAAAATGTTGTGGGCCGGCCCTACTGCTAGCGCTGGTCCTTCCCAGACCTTCTGCAGGCCCTTCTCACCCCAGCTCCTCGCGCACAATGAGCTAACAGAAGGGGAGTCCATCCAGTACCAACTGCTGCTTCACTGGCTCCAGGTGTCCTGAATAGCCTGTGTCCCTGGCTTCTGGAACGCTCCGGATGAATGTCGGGTGTCTCCATTGGCCTAATGGATTCTGGCAAGTTCCTGCTTGCTCTGGATTTAGCCCCTTTGTTCATGTATCTGGGGCCAGCCTACTTTCCTTCTACCACTCTCCTGTTGCCATCTGGCCTGGCCCTGTCACAGTGACGATATCCTAGAGTCTCTGTGAGTGGAATCTGGCCTGATCTGGTGCTCGTGGGTCAGAGTTTCTGGCTCAGCACGGGATGCCACCTCCCGGGGTGGCCTTGCCGTAACACCTTTGAAAGCAGGGCACTTGCAACAGAGCTGAGTGAGGCCTGCTGTATCTCTCAGACCTACTCGGTGAGGATTCGCTCGGACTTGTGGGGTTTGCAGGTCCCTGTTCGGCCAGGGGGATGGAAGGGATCTTTGGCTGACAGATGAGACAGGAGCACGTGCACCTTTTCTCCCATGGCTGTTCTTCCCTCCATCGCTCCGCTAAACTCTTAAAAACCACTCATGACTTTTCTGCATGTTTGATCTCCCCCGTCCTTTGCCATGACCGAGCTTGCTAGCCGCTGCTGCTCCTCACCCCTTCAGCGTTGTGATCCCTTCCCCTTCAAAGTCACCTGTCTGTGACGCCTCAGCATTTTGTTTTCCGTGCGGCGTGCGGAAGAGCAATTAGACACCCAGGAAGAGCTACTGGAACCCCTTCCTACAACCTGCTCTCATTTTCTCCACTCTCAGGTGTCGGTGTCTTCTCAGGTTCTCCTCACCTTCCCCCTCCCTTTTGACACCACAGTCTTGCCGTAGTAAACCGAAAGATGCCGAGGATGCCACTGATAGGTTTTTCCCTTGTTCTGCCCAATCTCTTGTGACCATCACCTTCTGTACGAGCTCCCGGTCCTGTTGACCTCCATTTCTCTCAGCAGCTGCTTTTCCTCCAAGCCCTTCGATGCTGTTTCTACTATATTTGTTTACTCCCCTGGTTGTATCCCTGTGGCCCAATTATAAAACCACTAGACGAGCTAAACTGAGCTGCTTCCTATACAGAGATAAAGAAATACATGAGGTCTGGCTGTTCCAAGATGCCTCAGGGAAGTCGGCATTCACATGCCCTTGCTTTCCGATGGGAATTCAACACCTCACGGCTAGAAGCCCCAGTAGAAATTTCTGCCTCAGTCTATGTCCCTCAGACCAATTCCCTTCCTCTAGACATGAAAATGGAGGCAGAGCAATTTCCATCCCTCTCTTAATGAATCCCCCTTCCACTCATTTGTTCTCACTAAAACTTGCCCTTTTCAATGTCCATTTACTAAAAGATTCATCTCTCCTTATTCGCAGCCCGGCTATTGATTCCTCTTTGGAGATCATCCATCTTGCTGGAGCTTAGCATCCCCCTTCCAATACCTCTGTCTCACCCATCTGCGGTCACCCAGCTCTGGGTCAGGTTTCACGGGAACACTCTTCTGGCGTTACGCCACTCTCATGTTGCCTAGTAGCCCTACACACCAGCTGACCGGCTGACCATGAATGCTTATGCTGCCCAGGCCGTAGGTGTGATGTGTCAGATAATATGGGTCCTGAAAGAGGTTGGTGTCGAAGCTTTTATCTGGAATTCTGGCTGCGTTAACTTTGGGGGAGGTACCTTTCATTTCATTAATAGATGATAACTTTGCTGCTGTTATTAATGGAAACGAAAAAGTGCCTTCTCCGTAGACCAGGTCTACACTAGATCTGGCAGCTCGGCTTACTCTAACTGCATAGAATACGTAGCTGGAGTCGGCTTACCGTAGGCGGATAGTGGCGGCATCCCCAAATGGTCCCATCAGCGTCCCTTATGCTTTGCAAAAGGAGGTGTGGTGGACGTCAGCGGGGGCACCCTCTGAGTTCGATTTAGCGAGTCTTATCTAGACCTGCTAAATTGAATTCCGGAAGATTGATTGCGGCAGTAGCAATCTTTTTATTGTAGACAAGGCCTCAGAGTCAGTCAGGTTTCCTTTTTAGAGAAATTAGGGATGCTGTAAGAGGGCCAGACAGCAGCCTCTCCGCAATCAGAGGACTGAAAGCAACCAGACTTTGTTTGCAGGAAGTTTCCCAGTTTCAATGGCACAACCCAACACACATTCCCATGAGAGCCTGTGGCAGCCCCCCGTTGGAGACACCACTTTTCCACAAGAAATGCCCTCTGTGCACCCAAAATGGACTGGCCCAGTTGTCTGGTAAACCCTACAGAGACAATGAAAGTCACAAACATCATGAGCTGTCAACTCTGGCCTTCAGGGAGGAGAAGGTGTGTTGAATCCATAACACCCCCTCTCTGCCAATGAAGAAGTAATATATTTAATAGCTTAGTGGCTCAAAGCTCATAGTCTCTTTCGATCTGTAAAGTATCAAGATGGGAAATTAGAGCTGAGAGGATAATTCCTATCATTTAATATCTTATCAAAATCTGGTTTCTCTTTCTCTTCGTGAATTGTCCTTGAATAGTTTCACAGTTTTCCACACAGTATTTGTTATTTGAAGACTGGATATTTCTCTAAAAGCACAGCACTAGGAATTAGTTTGGGGAAATTCTATGACCTATTTTATTCAGGAATTCATCAGACAAGATGATCACAATGGTCCCTTCCAGTCTTGGAAACAAGAAATCTGAACATGACTTGATAAATGATATCTGCAAACAATTCCTGGCATGCAGGTGATCTGTGAGTAATTCATTACAAGGGCTTGGTCTCTGACAGTTGAGCTGTATTATTAAGTTTTGATTGTTCAAAATGTCATTCGTTCTGTTCTCTGGTTGGATGAGTTTAACGAAGAAGTGGTGCAAATATTGATCATAATTTGCTTTCTGAGGATAATCTCTCATATTCACTTCATATTTGCTGTTTCAACAAACCTTCCTGCCAGTAAACTTGACTGCTAGAATTTTCAAACAAAGGATGCAACAAAGTCACATTTTAGTCGAGTAAATATTTTGGGCTTTTTTCCTTTTCAGATATTCACCTAGATTTAATAAAAACAGAATTGTTACAAGTTGTTTTAACAATTTCTTTTAGTCTGGCTTTTTTTATTCTTTTAAGGGTATTTACTATATCAAGAAAGCGAAAGAGAAACTGGTCCTAAGCTAAAATAACACAGTCAACGTGAGTGTGCAGTGTTGTTGGAGCTGAGTCGGTCCCAGGAGATCACAGAGGATATGTCTACACTGCAGAGTTTTTTTCGGAACAATGGCCGTTTTTCCGACAAAACCTGAGTTACGTCCACACTGCAGTCACGTTCTTCTGAAAGTAAATCGAAAGAACAGAGGGGTTTTCCCAGCATTGGTAATCCTCTTTCTACGAGGAAGAAGCCTTTTTCCGAAAGAGCTCTTTTGCAAAAAGGCGCGTGTGGATGTGGAAGAGGGAGTTCTTTTGAAAGAAGAGGCAAGAGGAAAAAGCACAGGTGCCCTGGTGACCACTCCGTCCATAGTAATCACAGCTTAAATGCGAGAGAGCGTCCATGCAGTGTGGATGCTCTCTTTCCAAAAAGCAGATCGCTTTTGTGTGTGGACGCTCTCTTTCAGAAGAAGTTTTTTTCAGAAAATCTCTTCCGCAAAACAGTTCTTCCAAAAGAAGCCTGCAATCTAGACATAGCCAGAGACAAGGTCAGTAAGGTAATTGCTCTTAATAGTCCGACCTCTGTGAGAGAGACAAACAGCGGTCCCTGTGTGTGCAGGGCTTGGCTACGTGCCCCGAGAAGGGGTGGGGCCAATGGCAGGAGGGGCAGGGCTAATGGTGGAAGGGACGGGGCCAAGGACAGTCAGCCCTTATTGCTGCCCAGACCATGGCGTGACCCCCCCTCTGCCTTCACAGCCACGTGGAGTGGTGCTCGGGTGCTCCTGAGATAATTCAAAGGGGACCAGGGCAGTAGCAGCGGTAGCTGGGTGCTCTAGGCCCCTTTGAATCTCCGGGACCCAGGGCAATTGCCCCCTTTGGCCCCTACCCCCCACCGTCGGTGGGCCTGGAGTCAAAGGATAGCTGTGAGATGATTTCTTCTGGAACATGAGAGGGGAATGTTTCCTCCTTCAACATTAAATAAAGTATCATGATCCCGCAAAACGAACCCCACCAACACAAGGCCGTCCTTTGCCCGCACCCATCTCCTGTTGGCGAGAGGGCGGGAGGGAGAGAATGCACCATGCGGGACCGGTGTGATTCACGTTGCTAAATCCGGAAGGTTCTCAGCGACCCCAGTAATGAGAATGGGAGGAGAACCTAGTCAGAAGGGAGCTGAGAGCTTGCTCATCTCCTGTATCCTATTCTGCCTGCTTATCCTGTGGAAGTGCTTAGGTCGTTTCCTTTCCATTTGTATCTCTAGAGAGCTAAATAAATTGGGGGGGTTTCACTTCTGGGAAATGTTCCTAGCTTGGTTTATGGCTCATAATATCTCTGAAACAGCTTCGCTTGGCAACTCCAAACGCTTTTTAATCTGTTGGTAATTGTGTGGACTGCTACCTGTGCCTAGTTTTGGAGAATTTATGTAGGTTGAGGGTTTCTACAGCAGTTGTGCTCTTGAGTGCTAAACTTCAAGTTTAAAACATTTAATCCCCCTGGGCCCACAGGTTTAAACCCAGACCCGGCTGGCTTAGCGCTTTATCCTGCCCATATCAATAAAGCAGATGGTAGGAAGGGTACTATTTGCATTAATGATGGAGCATTCACTCCAGCCTGCCTTAGAGCCAGGCCAAGAGACTCCTCTTTGGATGTTGGTCTCTGAGGGTATGTCTAGACTACATGGCTCCATCGATGGAGCCATGTAGATTAGGTTTCTAGACATAGGAAAATGAAGCAGCGATTTAAATAATCGCCCGCTTCATTTACATCAAAATGGCTGCCGTGCTGTGCCGATCAGCTGTTTGGTGGCACAGCGCGGTAGTTTGGGCGCGCCGTGGTCGACAAGAGAAGCCCTTGTCAACCGCCCTGGTAAACCTAATTCCACGAGGCATAACGGGGTGGTCGACAAGGGCTTCCCTTGTCGACCGCGGAGCATCCAGACTACCGCGCTGTGCCGCCAAACAGCTGATCGGCACAGCGCAGCAGCCATTTTGATGTAAATGAAGCGGCAATTATTTAAATCGCTGCTTCATTTTCCTATGTCTAGAAACCTCATCTACATGGCTCTGTCGACGGAGCCATGTAGTCTAGACATACCCTGAGGGATTATAGTGCTCCATCAACTGGAGTCACGTGGGAGAAATCCTCAGCGGTCTCGGTGAAGACCCATAGAAAGATGACTCCTTCTCCTCAAAGTAAGACCCTTTTGGACACCTCAAATCCTGCTCTGGTGCTGCGGAGATTCCAGGCTCTGCTGGTGTGGACCCAGCACCTAGAGTTTCTGGCTCCTCTAAGACTAAAGGCACTAACCATGCCTGGGTACTGAGACCGTCTGTACCTCAGAAGCAAGACACGGCAGGAAAGGAGTCTAAGCATTCCCCTTCTCCAAGTTTGGCACCGCTAGTGGGGGATGCCACGCTACTCATGGTGTTTCAGCTCCTCCCAAGCCATTGTTGTCAGCGTTGTCTACTTCAGTCAGTCAAGATTTACCAGAACATTCTGCGCCTTGGTATTGGTGGACTCAGACCCCCCCCGGTACCACAGGAATTCAGATACTCCAGGGGTGTATTCATTCCCGGTGAGCCAGACTCTCCCCTGCTGGTGGGGACTGAACGGCTGTTGGTATCACGTCACTCTGCTCATCTGAGGAAGTGGGTTGTGCCCACGAAAGCTCACGATACTATCTAGACGTTTTGTTAGTCTCTAAGGTGCCACAAGACTACTCCTTGTTTTTAAAGTTACAGGCTAACACGGCTCCTCCTCTGTACCAAGCATGACACGGTCACCAAGATTGGACCTTTCCTTGGGTCTTTTGATTCCCCTCCACTCTTGGGGAGGGGCAGAGCGCCTTCTGTAGATGAAGAGGGGTTCTCCTATGACGCTCAAGACTCCGTACAGGATTCCTCGTTACCAGCCACAGGGCTTTCCTCCTGATGCTTTCCGGGGAGAGAGGAGTCACAGCCGAGACAAACCTGTCCCCTCTGCTCTGGGGCCGACATTTTTACTAGACCCACTAAATCAAGCCCTGGAGGATCGATCACCAGAGCGTCGATCCTCCGGCAAGTAAGATCCTTACTCAGTGTAGTGCAGAAATTGAAGCTTTAGGGAGTCTCTATTACAAAACCCGCTTCCTCCTCTGCTGCATGAAGGCAGGAGTTGGTGGGCAACTGGGGACAGGAAGGCAGAGACAGGGGAACAGGACTTACCATTCTATCTAATGTTTGTTTGCTTATTTATTTTAAGTAGAACCTCTCGTTTGGCTGCCACTCGTGTTGTAAAAGGAAATGATCCTCTGTTAATTGTATCTACAGCCTTAAGTCTATCCAAGCAAAGCTGTAATTTGGGAATAGGCACCTGGGCCAGAAAACGCTTCCTTTCCTTTCCTTTCCTCCTAGACTGGACGACCAACAGTTAAAGTCTCCACAGGTGCAGCCTGGTGTGATTAACATCCATTGAAACCTGGAGTTGGTGGAGATAATTAAAAAGATTTAATTAGAGACTGCGTTTGGCTGCCTCCCCCTAGTCCTGACATCCTACCACAACTGCGAGACAACTCTCTCTTTGTTCCCGCCTTAGTCCTGGATGAAAGCTACAAGGGCGATGGAAGATGAGAGGAAAATGATGAGCACCCACGGTGTTTGTGGAGGAGAAGACAGGGCTTGATTATGTTTCCAGGCAGGGGAGCAAGACGGGCTCCTTCTGACTTGTTCATACCGTCTCAGCTCTGTGGTAGGCGGTGGACACAGAGGAGTCATGGCTGGAGTGGCCTGGGTGTGCTAATTTTGAAGGCCTCCTAGAAAAGGACATTGTCTCTCCATTTGTAAGGTTCCTCACCCCCAAAGGCTCCCTGCCCAGGGTCGCTGAAGGAAAAGCAAACACGCCGAGGCAGCCCGGCTTTCTAATTAGAGAGCGAGATTAACAGACGGAGTGAAGAAGGCGAGAGTGTGAAAAGCCCAGGGCCTAAGATGGAGGGAATGGAGGCCGTGCACACGCACAACACAGCTCTCACGGCAGTGATGGAGAAGAGAAGGAAAGTGCCGGTCAGCCAGAGGGGTGCAGTTCAGTCCTCCCTTGGGGCATTCCTCATTGTTCACTTTGTTTCAACGTTTCCAATCGCCTTAGGGGATGTTTATTATCAGGCTGCTCTGCGGCGCTACTACTGGGCTTAGTGTGTAGGAGGAAACCATTGGGAAGAGAGATATTTATCACTGCAGTTACCTCCTCTGTCTCGCTCACTTCCCTTCACCCCGTCCTCTCGGCTTCTGTTTGTCTCGCTTTTTTCTCTCACCCCATCGGCCTCGCGTGTTCCTCTCCCACAAGAGGTGCCTGCCGTCAGCTCCCAGTCATCTTGGGTGCACAGCGATGCTACTTGAGGGTACGCCTAGACGGCAGAGTTTGCCTGGATATCCCGGAAAAACTCTGCCGCAGCCAAGGAACGCGTCTGCTCTTCCGAAATTTTTTTCGGAAGAGCAGATGCGTTTTTTCCGGCATCCCTGTAAACCTCGTTTTATGAGGAAGAAGGGACGTTCCAAAAAAAAGAGGTTTTTCCCGACATTTGGCCCAGTGTAGACAGGCCAAATGTCGGAAAAGCCTTTTGCGCGGAAAAAGATACGCAAATTGCGAACCGCTGTGTAGTCTAGACACAGCCTGAGCCTCCTGGATAAAGGCTGGTAAACACTTGGATGAGCTCAGAGAAGGAACTTGTCATGAGGCCTGTAGAGGCCCTGCTGCTCTCTGAGGGCCGGTGTTAGACCCGCTCAGGATCCAGCCTTCGAGATGCCTGCAGCGAAGGAGAACGCAAGAGGGAGGAGCTGGTGGTCCTCAATTCACTGCCCCTGAACTGTAACACAGCTATGGAGAAAGGGATGGCCACAGAACATGGTTGTCATGCCGACAGGCAGAACCGAACCAGGGACTTCTGGAGCCCAGTGCCTGAGCCTCCACCACATGCACTAAAGCCAGCAGGCTCTGAAGCTGGGACTGTAGAGCAAACGCCTTCTCTCGCTCTCTAAGCGATCTAAGTGGCGCTTCATGGGACTGTGAGCCACCCCCGGCAGCTGTGTGGGTTACATGAACCCGCAGGACAGACCCCCCCCAGCGGAGGGCAGGTCAACCTCGCATTTTAGGGTCTGTACTCATGGAGCTAGGGGCAGAAATCCACTTCAGCTTCTTCTCGTCCTTTGTGTCAAGGGAGGGGGCGAGACCGGGGAGGTGCAAAAACCCAGCTCAGCCCCCCGAGCCGTCCAAGTGAAGTCCTGCCTTGCCTGCAGCCGGTTGCAGAGGCGTGGCTGTTCCAAGCCACGTGCCTCTGTACGCTCTCCGAGCAGGGCCACCTGCAAACCACCAAAGAAAACAAGGGACGGGAAGCAAGAGCTGGCTGCCAGGGAGCCTGTGATGATTCCTGCCAAGCTGCCTGTTACTTTCCCTTGTCTAATCCTGTGACAAAGTTAAATGTGGCCCCAGGCTGCTAGCCAACCCCTTCAACCATGACGGCCTTCTGCCAGCCATGCAGGAAAATGAAATACTCCTTCCTCCGGCTGCGGCTCTCCACAGGGTCCAGCTCCCTGCTGCTTGGCTGGCCAGCCAGCCCCGCTAATTGGGGGTGTCAAAAGAAACAAGTGTCCGGGTGAGGCCGCATCAGGCAGGTCTGTGTCTTGGGCACACCTGGCTGCTCCGTTCCTCTTTGCTTCCCTCCCTCTTCTGCCCTGGCTTTCCACGCCCTGCCCCCAGCCGCTGCCTTGCCGCCTTTTCCACTCCTTCCTGCTAACGGCCCTCAGTTGCGGCTCCAGAAGAGGAGACGTGAAGGTCAGCAGCTGAGCAACTTTGCGGAGCGGCTCAGAGCAGCCCGTTTTGCCGGCTTTGCGCCAGAGGCTGCCTGTAGTCCCGGCCTGCTCCCCCAGGAGACTCCAGTTGGCTCCCAGGGGATGTGAGAGCCACTTTGTCAGCCTGGAACGTCTTGCTTTGTACCGCTTTCCTCCCTATCGTTTGTCTGTCTTATCGATGTGGAGTGTAAGCTCGTCTGGGCGATTACTGCCTCTTCCTCTGGGTGTGTGCCGTGCTTAGCATGCTAAGAACCAGGCCTTGGGGGGGGGCCTCGAGGCAGAGACCACTCATGCCTGCCAATAGCTTGGGGGAGGGGGGAAATAGAGGAAGGGCAGCTGGCTTCAGGAGTGTTACCGAGCATGCCCAGTGCATAGGAGCATGCTCAGTACAATCCAACCAGCACATCGGGGGAGGGCAGGACGTGACCTGGCACATGTCCCCACAGTTCACCTCTGCAGTTAAAAAGCCCCAGGCCAGCTGACTCGGGCCCATGGGGTTTGGGCCAAGTGGTTATTTGATTGTGTTGTAGGAAGTTGGGCTGAGGGTGGATCCTCAGCCCTGAGACCCTGCAAGGTGAGCAAGTCACTAGGGGACTTAGAATCGTAGAATCACAGAACACTAGAACTGGAAGGGACCTCGAGAGGTCATCGAGTCCAGTCCCCTGCCCTCACGGTAGGACCCAGCACCAGCTAGACCATCCCTGACAGGTGTCTGTCCAACCTGCTCTTATATAGCTCCAGCGATGGAGATTCCACAAGCTCCCTGGACAATTTATTCCAGTGTTTAACCACCCTGACAGGTAGGAAGTTTTCCTAAAGCTCCCTTGCTGCAGTTTAAGCCCATTGCTTCTTGTCCTAACCTCAGAGGCCAAGGAGAACAATTTTTCTCCCTTCTCCTTGCGACACCCTTTTAGATACTTGAAAGCAGCTATCATGTCCCCTCTCAGTCGTCTCTTTTCTAAACTAACCAAGCCCCGTTCTTTCAGCCTTGCCTCATAGCTCATGT
The DNA here is from genome assembly GCA_019425775.1 of Rafetus swinhoei. Lineage (NCBI taxonomy): Eukaryota > Metazoa > Chordata > Testudines > Trionychidae > Rafetus > Rafetus swinhoei. The sequence continues at coordinate 54,695,501 of CM033432.1, read as the reverse complement.
TTTCTAGGCCGTTCATCATTCTTGTTGCTCTTCTCTGGACCTTCTCCAATTTCAGTGGGCCCAGCTCTGAGACTTGCTTTTTGCTTTGTGGATGAACGCTGAGCCTCTCTGGCCTCAGTTCACCACCCAAACTGCCCTGCCTCTGAGGCGTGTTGTGAGGGTGAATACCCTACAACAGCAGTTCCCTACCTGTGGGTCCCATCCCCACATGGGGACATGTCCTCGCCCAATGCGCGGGGGGCACCCTTTTGTTCCACACGGCGTGGCCTGGCCTGCACTCTGTGCCGGGGCCATGCTGCACGGAGGAGGGAGTGACCTCACACAAGCCAGGTGTGTGAAGTCAGGCGGTGTGCAAGACGTCATGTTGCTCTTCAAAATGGCCGCCCCCCCCTCCCCCCCCCTCCCCCATGCCATCTGGGGTCCCAGGAGGAAATAATTTCATCGAAATGAGGCTGTGCCAAACAACAACAAGAAGTTTGGGACCCACGGCCTAGAAGCTTGCGCGGTGCTCCCAGATCATGCTGGTGGGAGTCATAGAAGTACCACAGGAAGATGGATCTGCTGGGCCAGGTTTGTGACAGCTTTTCTCCGTTACGGCTCTGTGCGGAAAGCAGCCTGTCGCAGTGAAAGCCCTGGGCAGCGCGCGCGGTCTATGGGCACCGTGCAGAGGCGTGTTAACAGTGCGCCCTTATTAAATAGATAGCGCGCACAAATTACACTGGAGCAGAGCTGGAAAATGATTTCTTCCCATCTGCCACTCAAAATACTCTGGCCTAGAAATGCCCCCCCCGTGGACTCAATGGAAGATTACCTCCGATAGCGCACCAGGGACACATTACACAAACTCACTGCCTGGAATGCACGTGGATTTATTCTCCTTCGGCAAAGGGTAGCAGGCCCAGGCATTGACCTTCTGCACCAGCTAGGTCAGACCTCCGCCCTTCCCTCTCTGGTGCACGAAAGGGTGGTTGCAGCTGGTGCGGAGCAGGGTTCGGCTGGCGAGAAGCTGTTGGAGCGCAGTCCAGGTATTGCCCCAATTCTAGGTTCTGCCAGCACTCCTGTTCCATCATTCCAACCCCCCGTGTTGGCCGGCCTAGCTAAGAGCCCTCTGAGATGAACAGGGGCAGTTCACACTCTGTAACAAACCCACGCTCACTCTCTGGGGGGCCCATTTACAGCATGGTCGTATACAGGCTTCAGCGTGGTCCAGACACAGCTTTGGCTCATGGTGCCGATGGGATTTACCGTAATCATCTTTTAACCAGGCTCTCTGCCCTCACGTTGTCAGTTCTGGGCTGCCGCTGAGTTTGGAAGATGGGCAGGTCGTCTTGGTCACGTTCATGACCGTAAAATCCCCAGACGCGACGTCCTGTCAAACCTTCCCACCACCGCCTCCGCAAGGGGTGTTGCTGTGCAGTTGGGCAGTGTCCCACATCCAGGCTCCTGTGGAACATGGAAGACCCCATAAGGCAGCCCCACAGAGGCAGTGGGCAGAGGCAGGCCGATGATGGGAGGCAAAGGGACCTGGGATGGGGAAGTGAAGCCGAGAGCTGAAGACCTCTCATGGAGAATGCCCAACCAGAAGCCCTCTGCCATTTCCACTAACACCCCTTCCCCCCCCGCCGCTTCTCAGGCTCCTCTGCCCAGGAGCCAATGCAGGAGGGCAGGTGTGTGTGTGGGGGAGGGCAGGCAGATCTTTCAGTGATGTACCAGGTTTTGAGTCAGGCCCAGAGAACATGGGCCCCACGCTGTGGGATAGTAACGCCTGACTCCCCCTACGACCAGGCACCTCGAACGGCCTGACTCCCCCTACGACCAGGCACCTCGGAACGGCCTGACTCCTCCTACGACCAGGCACCTCGTAATGGCCTGACTCCCCTACGACCGACACCTTGGAATGGCCTGACTCCCCACGACCAGGCACCTCGGAACGGCCTGACTCCTCCTACAACCAGGCACCTCGTAATGGCCTGACTCCCCCTACGACCGGCACCTCGGAACGGCCTGACTCCCCCTACGACCAGGCACCTCGTAATGGCCTGACTCCCCCCACGACCAAGCACCTCATAACAGCCTGACTCCCCCTACGACCAGGCACCTTGTAATGGCCTGACTCCTCCTACGACCAGGCACCTCGTAATGGCCTGACTCCCCCTAGGACCAGGCACCTCGGAACGGCCTGACTCCCCCTACGACCAGGCACCTCATAACAGCCTGACTCCCCCTATGACCAGGCACCTCGGAACGGCCTGACCCCACTACGACCAGGCACCTCGTAATGGCCTGACTCCCCTATGACCAGGCACCTCATAACGGCCTGACTCCCCCTATGACTAGGCACCTCATAACGGCCTGACTCCCCTATGACCAGGCACCTCGGAATGGCCTGACTCCCCTATGACCAGGCACCTCGGAACAGCCTGACTCCCCCTATGACCAGGCACCTCGTAACGACCTGACACCCCCACGACCAGGCACCTCGGAACGGCCTGACTCCCCCTATGACCAGGCACCTCGGAACGGCCTGTCTCCCCCACGACCAGGCACCTCGGAACGGCCTGACTCCCCCTATGACCAGGCACCTCAAAACGGCCTGACTCCCCCTACGACCAGGCACCTCGGAACGGCCTGTCTCCCCCACGACCAGGCACCTCGGAATGACCTGACACCCCCACGACCAGGCACCTCGAAACGACCTGACTCCCCTACGACCAGGCACCTCGGAACGGCCTGTCTCCCCCACGACCAGGCACCTCGGAACGGCCTGACTCCCCTATGACCAGGCACCTCGGAATGGCCTGACTCCCCCTATAACCAGGCACCTCGGAACGGCCTGACTCCCCCTATAACCAGGCACCTCGGAACGGCCTGACTCCCCCTACGACCAGGCACCTGTTTCTACTGAAATCCCCCTCCCTGCGGCTGCGGTGATTCTCTCTGGTGTCTCATCAGCATGCCAGGTTGGGGAAGGCGAGAGAGGCTGGGAGAAGAGCTGCCGGCGACAGACTGGGCGGCTCCCCCATGGTGCAAGAGGCCAAGGAATTCTGAATCACTTGGTACGGAAGGTGAGGCAGTTTCCGTTTGGCCCAGGGCCTTGGCTTCTAGGGGGAGTCCTTTTGGGCGGGAGTATGTTGGGGGCAGGGACAGCACGCCAAAGGTGAAACCGCACCTTGGCTTTGCTGGCTCTGAAGAAATCAGATGAGTTTCCTTTAGCCCCAGTGCTGACAGCCACGTTATTAATGGAGTGAAAGGCGGCCAGGCTAGGCTGGGAGCCTCTTCCTCTCCACTGCATCAGACTAAAGGCCGAGTGAGTGCAAATGAAGGACGACACCGGCACCTCACAGCTCTTCATTTTATTTCTCTCTCTTTTTTTTTATTGCTCTTTTAATGCTTACACCCCCTGGCAGTAAGATTTAGAGCAAGTGTGCGCTGGCGAGCCCAGGCAGCCTGACTTGCATTTTCTCTTTCAGAAAGAATTATATCGGACCCACGGCCATGTTGCCCCTCCTGCCATCCCCGTTATATGTTTTAGCCTGCTCACCTCATGCCGCAGAAGGGCACAAAGCCAAATGCAACCACTGGGCTCTTGGAAGGACTGGATAATTTTATGGTGTGGAGAGTTCTGTACAATCATGACTGGTGTGGAAAAAGTGAACAAGGAAAAGTTATTTGATTCCGTAACAAAAGAACTAGGGGTCACCGAATGAAACGACTAGGTAGCAGGTTTAAAACAAACAAAAGGAAGTTTTTCTTCACAACCTGTGGAACTCCTCGCCAGATGATGGTGCGAAGACAGGGATTTTAACAGGCTTCAGAAAAGAGCTCGATACATTCACGGAGGTTAGGTCCATCAATCCTTATTAGCCAACTTGGGTGGGGATGGTGTCCCTAGCCTCTGTTTGTCAGAGGCTGGAAATGGACGACTGGGGAGGGGATCACGTGATGGTTCCCTGTTCTGTTCACTCCTTCTGAGGTATCTGGCATTGGCCACTTCTGGCAGACAGGGCACTGGGCTAGATGGACCTTTGGTCTGACCCAGTCTGGCCATTCGTATGTAGTTATGCATGCTACTGTAAGCCAAGGCTAATCATTTCTTAGGCCTCAGGTCAGAAGCTGCCGGCTGACAGGGTCAGTATGCCCGATTTATAGCATTTAATTCACAAGACCTGTTGTTATGTTTTACTGTCCTGTGAAGCATACAGCATGGTGCACTTCCAGAGAGAGCATTCTAGGCTGGAGAGGAGACCACTGGTCTTCTCTAGCGTGGTTAATGCTGCTTCCCGGGCCTCCGAACCAGCCCACCGCTTTGCGTTTGGGTGAATGCTTGCAGGGAGTTTCATGGCTCTGGAAGGCTCTTAGCACAGTGGCCTCAGCGAAAAGGCTTTTTAGGACATGCCATGTAGAGTGTGCAAACAGGGCCTTTTGGGCGTCAAGTTCTGGAACGGCTTCGAATTTGCCTACACACCTGATTTTTTTTTTGAACAGAACAGTGCAGTTACTTCTGTTTCCGACTGGCTGACTTTTTTGATTTGATTTTTGATTTGATCCTCATATTGAATTTCATCCTGTTTACCTCAGACCATTTCTCTAGTTTGTCCAGATCATTTTGAATGATGACCCTGTCCTCCAAAGCACTTGCAACCCCTCCCAGCTTGGTATCATCTGCAAACTTAATAAGCGTACTCTCTATGCCAATATCTGGGTCATTTCCCCCTGATTTATTTATTAGAAGGTCATGCTAGACTGCATGAAATACTTTACTAAATCTAGATATATAACAACTACCACTTCCCCCAGATCCACAAGGCTTGTTATCCTATCAAAGAAAGCTATCATTTTGGGTTGACATGATGTGTCCTTTACAAATCCATGCCGACTGTCACCTATCACCTTATTATCTTCCAGCTGTTTGCAGATGAATTCCTTAATTACTTGTGCCATTATCTTCCCTGGCACAGAAGTTAAACTGACTGCTCGATAGTTTCCTGGGGTGTTCTTATTTCTCTTTTTATAGATGGGCACTAGATTTGCCCTTTCCCAGTCTTCTGGAATCTCTCCCGACTTCCATGATTTTTCAAAGGTGTTAGGAAAAGGCTCAGATACCTCTTCTACCAGTTCCTTGAGTATTCTAGGATGCATTTCATCAGGCCCTGGTGACTTGAAGACATCTAATTTGTCTAAGTAAGTCTTCAATGTATTTATCCTCAAAACACTCCTGCAGAGCAGGAAAATGCTGTTATCCCATTGTACGGATGGTGAGCTAAGTCGCAGAGAGGTGACATGACCTGTCTTGGGGCACACAGGACATCTGTGGCAGGGCAGGGAGCTGACCCTGGCTGTTCCCACGTCCCTGACTAGTACTGAACTGCTGTTCATTTTTCTGCCTGCTACTGTCACAGATTGGATGGGGGAGCAGATGGACTATATTGTAATCTGGTACGTTGCTCCTATGTCTATTATTGCCCATACAGTGCTGGTAATCAACCAAATGGGAACAATTGATTCGATTAGTTGTAAATAGTACACAAATAACCACTTTCTTTGCACATCTATAATCATTTCGGTCCCGTGCTCAAACACACTCCCCAATCAATACCCGAGCCACACCCAGCCTGCAACAAAACTGCACATGCTGTTTCAACGGAGAAATCACCATCCTTGTTGCTCTAATAGGAGTCGAGTCTTTTCACCTGTTGCAGTTTGTTCATAAGAAATGCACTGTATGTCTACACAGCAATGTTATTTCGAAATAACAGCCATTATTTCGAAATAACTTTCCTAGCATCTACACAAGCCAACTGCTATTTCGAAATTAATTCGAAATAGTGGAGGGCTTATTTCGAAATTGGTAAACCTCATTCCACGAGGAATAGCACCAATTTCGAAACTGCTATTTCGAAATAGTGCTGTGTAGACGCTTATTTCGAAATAGGGGGCCTCCAGCCCTTCCCAGGGTGCCCTGCTGGCTGCCCTGGCCACAAGGTAACTTCTGACCTGATGCCCTGCTGGAACCGGCTGGCCTTAAATGCGATTCAGCGTCCAATCAGTGTGGAGGCGCTATTTCGAAATGCATTTTGTGTGTAGACACGTTATTTTGAAATAAGATATTTTGAAATTAGATATTTTGAAATAACGCTGTAGTGTAGTCATACCCACAGAGAAGAATGATAGACTATTACCAGTGGCCTCTTGCTGGTAACTGCCAGGAACATGGGATCCGGGTGTTTGGAAACTGAGCAAAAGGGCCTGTAGGTTCCAAGATTCTTTGGTGAAAAAGGGTGTGTGCGTGTGTGTGGGTTTTTTTTTTTCCTGTGTTTAGCTACCAGTAGCCATGTCCTAAACAGAATTCAGCAGTTACCGGAGCATTACATCCAAGCTGGCAGGAAATGGTTATTTAGCACAGAACTGGCTTGGATTCATTTTCTTTCTTTCTTTTTTTCGCCCCTTGTGCTTGGGAAAATCAATGACTATTAGTGACTAAAGCAGATGTAAAATCTTGGAAAAGTCAGGTTCTCGTTTTTTTCATTTTTAAATTGTATCGTATCCCCGCATGGCTGGTATAAAAGAACATGCTAGTCTTTGCAGACTCATTCTGGGTGTTCCATAATTGTGCCCATAACTAGATAAATATTAGCTTTGAATGGCTCAGCGGGTGCTTTACTTATTCAGCCTGTCTTCTCTTCCCTCTGTTTGTCCACCCTGAGCGGGGGACCTCATTTAGCTTCGCTTCTCGTTCTGTGCAGACAGACAGGTCTCACACAGGAGTTTCTAACAATGCTGTTTATAAAAAAGCCTAGAGGGGAAAGGGTTAATATCGGTTTAAAATGCTGCACGGTGTTTAAATTGAAGACGGTCTGAAACCTGGAGATAGCACCATCATAATGTCTTTTAAAAAAGTAACTATGGATTTTTTCCCCAGGGTTGGTTGAAAACCTGCCAACACTGTTTTTGACAGAAAATTGGGGTTTCAACTAACTGATTTTTTTAGCAAAAAGTTGTCAGTTTTCTTAAAAACAACAAAAATTTTCCCCAAAGGAAATACATGCTCCAAAACGGAAGTATTCCAGTTCGGAAATGTCATTGCTGGGCCTCAAGCCTCAGGTCTCCTCCCTGGGTTGGGCTCCCCAGCCCGACGTAGCTCCCATGAGGCTTCCTGGTCACGCAATTCCCATGATGCACGACAGCCTCAGGCTACGAGAGGGGGGACATGGTGCATCATGGGAGATTTCTCCAACCAGGCAGCTCAGTCAGAGGAGAACAGGTGCCTGAGGAACCGGATGCTACCACTCCCGTGAGGAGCTGACCTGGGGAATCTGTGAGGCGACTCAGGACGCCCGGCCAGCTAGCCCGTGGCATAGGCCGAGGATCACATTTTCAGAGGTGGCACCTCTACCTCTTCTAGCGTAGCTTCCTTCCTCCCTGCTGACTGGCACATGGGGGGGGTGTCCTGTGCTTTACCCACGCCATTCCCCAGTCCGCCCACTCCCCATCCACCCACCCCCAGAGGAGCAAGGGGCCCTCCTGCTCCTGTGTTCCCCTGAATGGGCCTGGAGGCCAGCTCTCTACCGAGCCCTGAACAGAAGTTTGCTCATCCTCTTCACCAGCAGCCCCTCCTGTAGGCCGCCTGCCCCACCATTAGGAGAGCTGTGAGGCGGGGCCTCCACACGTGGTCTCCAGCGGCTCCCTTCCCTGCACAGCCCATGATCATAGAATCATAGAATACTAGGACTGGAAAGGACCTCGAGAGGTCATCGAGTCCAGTCCCCTGCCCTCATGGCAGGACCCAGCACCGTCTAGACCATCCCTGATAGACATTTATCTAACCTACTCTTAAATATCTCCAGAGATGGAGATTCCACAACCACCCTGGGCAATTTATTCCAATGTTTCACCACCCTGACAGTTAGGAACTTTTTCCTAATGTCCAACCTAAACCTCCCTTGCTGCAGTTTAAGCCCATTGCTGCTTGTCCTATCCCCAGAGGCCAGGAAGAACAAGTTTTCTCCCTCCTGCTTGTGACACCCTTTTAGATATCTGAAAACTGCTATCATGTCCCCCCTCAGTCTTCTCTTTTCCAAACTAAACAAGCCCAATTCTTTCAGTCTTCCTTCATAGGTCATGTTCTCTAGACCTTTAATCATTCTCGTTGCTCTTCTCTGGACCTTCTCCACATCCTTCTTGAAATGTGGTACCCAGAACTGGACACAATACTCCAATTGAGCCCTAATCAGTGCAGAGTAGAGCGGAAGAATGACTTCTCGTGTCTTGCGCATGTTAATGTTAATGCATCCTAGAATCATGTTTGCTTCTTTTGCAACAGCGTCACACTGTTGACTCATATTTAGCTTGTGGTCCACTCTGACCCCTAGATCCCTTTCTGCCGTACTCCTTCCTAGACAGTTGCTTCCCATTCTGTATGTGTGAAATGGATTGTTCCTTCCTAAGTGGAACACTTTGCATTTGTCCTTAGTAAACTTCATCGGCTGCGTCTAGACTGGCAAGTTTTCCGCAAAAGCGGCCGCAAAAAGCATCCGTGCCAATCTAGACGCTCTTTTCCGCAAATGCTTTTAACAGAAAAACTTTTCCGTTAAAAACATTTGCGGAAAATCATGCCAGTCTAGATGTAGCCATCCTGTTTACCTCAGACCATTTCTCCAATTTGTCCAGATCATTTTGAATTATGACCCTATCCTTCAAAGTAGTTGCAACCCCTCCCAGCTTGGTATCATCTGCAAACTTAAGAAGCGTACTTTCTATGCCAATATCTAAATCATTGATGAAGATATTGAACAGAACCGGTCCCAAAACAGACCCCTGAGAACCCCACTTGTTACTCCTTTGCAGCAGGATTGTGAACCGTTAATAACTACTCTCTGGGAACGGTTATCCAGCCAGTTATGATGCGTTCAGAGCAACCGGTCCCTCGTGGTGGGTGAGGTGACACGGCTCAGCTGTCGCTGCCTTCCCGTAATCAGCCAATAACCGTTGCTTTGTGAACTGCAAGAAACGCGGCTGGGTTTTTTTTCTTTCCCTTCCAGCATCCTGTTGGCCCCACCAGCTGTTAGCGCCTTGCTCTGCTTTGCAGCTGGCTTCTCCGGACGCTGTTTGTTCCCTCCCTCCCTGGGGCAGCCTGTATTTCTCTCGTGAAGATGCTAAATGTCTCTGCCTCGTGGTGGGGAGATTCCTTTGGACAGCTTGTGTCTATAACTCCCATCCTGCTTCCTTTCGCAGCATCCTCACTGAGAGGCTCCTGTATTAACTTCCTCTTCTCCAGCAGGCCCATCTGGCCACCAGCCTTTCTGCTCCGTGGACACCGCTCTGACAAACAGGGGCTAGGGACACCATCCCTGACCATCCTGGTTAGTAGCCATTGGTGGACCTAACCTCCATGAACGTATCTAGTTCTTTTTTGAACCCTGTTAAATCCTGGTCTTTACAACATCCTCTGGCAAGGAGTTCCACAGGTTGACTGTGCATTGTGTTGAAGAGGCCTGATTTTCAGAGGCTCAGCACATTATGAAAATCAGACTCAACCTGAGGTGAGATGTCACAACCTGCAACTCAAGGAGATACCCCACATCCCCAAGTACTGGCCTCTGTTCTCCAGCCTTTGTTGAGGGAGCGAGGATTTCTCAGAGGGCTGAGTCTATAGAACAAGGCATCCTTTATGGCATTTGAAGGTGCTCCAGTGTTGGGGGGGGCCATAAACAAAGATAGATGGTGACGTTTAGGTCTTCAGAGCGTGAAGTTTAGGCCCCAAGTCTTATTCCTTCCAGACCCAGATTTGCTTCATTGACTGAGAGTGTCACGGTTCTGACTGGCAAGGGGACAGGAAGAGAGAAAGACACACCGTCCAAGGAGGGTATACCAACTGGCTGAGGGTGGCCGGAGAGAAAGCACGATTGCCCTCTAATCGAATCATCTTAAAGAAGAGATCAATTATCTTTGATTGGTCCTGGGGCTCATCCCAATAAGCATCATGAGGAGTCTTGACTGCGAAGGTCCCAGGGAGCTGTCTAATTTGGCAAGCAGCGATTCCGTAACGTGGGCCAGGTAGCACGGGGGAAGAGAACTTCCCTTGGACCCTCGCTTTGGGTCCTTTCTAGAAGGGGGGTTCTCAGGTATGTCCACTAGGAACCATCAGTCAAAGAGCGTTGGGCGCCCGTGGATGGATGAGTTAGCGGGGGTCAGCCAGGAGTGTTATTAGCAAAGATTTCCACTGATATTGGCTCTCGACTTTCATGGCAGATAAAATATGCCAATTGCAGTATATCTTCTCCTTGTCTCTGGGGCAGAGAGAGAGGGACATTATTAACAGCGGTGGCATGAAAACAGTGGAAGGCAGAGGTCGGGAGCGCTGCCCCTGTGCAGATAAAGAGATGTTAACACACTTAGTCGGTGACAGCAGGCAGCAGCTGGTTTTATTTTATGTTCATTTTGACTTCAGTGGGAGTTTTGGGCGAGGAAGGGGGAGGGCTGTAGGGGGGCCAGGACTGACTGTTGTAGTGTAAAGAGCTAGCGGAAGATGCGTGACGGGAGAGAGAAATTGTTACCATCAGGCAATAAATAGCAAGCCACGCGCGCTGGAATGCCGAAGCCGGGCGTTGTGCATTTCACCGGCAAGTTGCTCAGTTCCAGCGGGCATGGTGGGGGGTGTTTCAATTATATGTCGCTTCTCCAGGGGTTGGGGTTTCCAAGGGCTCACCGAAGTGCCCCCCGGGCTGTGAACCGCTTGGCATGGGATGAGGCTCGAAATAGCATCCCAACCTGAGAGCCGGATTTGGGGCTTGGCGGGAGGAAGCGCGGAGCGGTGCAGCCCCGGGGGCGGTTAAGGTGGCGGTTGTGATTCCCCAGGTATGTCTACACTGCAAATGGAGCCCAGGTTGTGAATCCGGTTTGAGCCCAAGCCCCTCTTCCGTCCACACGCAAATCAGCCTGGTGCAGATTGGCAAGCGCTCCGGGCACAGGTCCTAGGATGGCAGGAGATTGTCCAAGTCCCCCCGTGCCGCGGGTCCAGCTCTGCCGAGTGCACTCATCCAGCAATGGTAAACCCAGATTTCTGACGCTCCGAGCTTGGCAACGCGGAGTCCATAGGCCCGAGGCGCACAGACCCAGGTGTACAGTGCAGTGTAGACGTATCCCGTGGGGCCTGCTCCCACCCTTGTCCTCTGGGGGATGTAAAGTGGGCCGGTCCTGCATCTAGTGTCACCTTCGCTGGGGAGGGCATTGGGGAAGGAGGAGCGGCCCTGTTGGGGCTACTTTCCCCCGCCGCGGCTATCTGTGCGACTCCTCGCTTGGACAAGGGAGGAAAGGGGCGTACGGCGCGTGCACCGCGGTGGCTGAGGGCTGACCCCTTGTTGATTAGGGCATGGCTCTGTACGGGCCAAACCAGCCAGAAATTGAACAGCCTCAAAACTTGTGGATGGCCGGGGCCGGGAACGGTGGTTGATGATCCTCACGGACAGGTCCGTCTAACGTCTGGCGCGCTCAGCGATTGGGCCTGGCTGCAGGCTGAGCTTGCCGGTGGCGGGCCATTGCATTGGAGGCTTGGCATAAAAAGGCCCCTCCAGGGTTTGGCTGCAAAGCTCCACGCTGCTTCCCCGAGGGCCAGCAAAGCGGCGGAAAGGCCACGAGGAGGAGGATTTCCGTAATGATGCTGATCTGATTAAGACCAGCAGCAAAGCCCACCTGGCAGCCCACGTCTCTGGGCGAGCGCGCGGCTGCTTCGCTTCGGCAGACATTAGTCCTAACGAGCTTCAGGCTGCAGACGTTAATTTGTGGAGCGTCTTCCCTCCACCGCCCGGCCTAAGAAGAGCGCGTTGGTGGGACGCGAGCTTTGGGGACGCGCCGTGCATTAGCCGATCCCTCCTGGGGTCGCCAAGTCTCCCACAGACAGGTTAATTAGGGATCTGGAGAGGCCGGCATTTTTGCCAATGGGTCTCAAAGCTACAGGCCACGTTTATTCGGGCGGCTGTTGTTTCCTGTTTAAAGGGACAGAGGCGGGGGGACTGACGTTTCTGTGCCCTGCCAGACAGACTGAGCACACACGTACGTCCACGAGTCTTTGTTTAAAGGGACCTGAAAGGCTCGGCTGCAGGGCCGTCCTTCGGATTTATGGGGCCCAAACTGGAGCGTCTCTCCCCGAAGACAGCCGGAGGGGAGGCCGGTGATGATTTTTTAGAGAGGTCATTTTATAATCTTCAGCAACAGACTCATGAAATATTGGAAAGCTGTTGACAGCCACAGCGCCATGACGTGACCCAACAGTGTAACACCGTGCAACCGGCAGTCCCGTGGTGGGGACCCCGTAATGCAGGGGTGAACCAGACGCTTCCCACTGGTACCATACAGCCTCCCACCCTTATTCACCCCCCCATGCCACCCCGTCTGCACCCCAATGCCACCCCCCCAACATCACACAGCCGCAAACTCCGCTCCCCACCCACCGCTGTACGCCGCTGTGCCACGCCCCATGGACACCAAGGAGGGCAGAGTGTGACTGACTAACCGCCTCATGGTTCATGGTGTTGGTTACTCTCAGCCGGCTCCCGGGGCAAGGGCTGCCCGCTCTACTCCTGGGGAAGCCTCCTCCCTGGGAGCCGGGCAGGCATGGGCTGGCAGCCCCCTCCCAGGAGGCTTTGCTGTGGGCGCTGCAGCTTGTAACCGTGTAACCACTGAGATTTTCGACCCGGTTGCCTATTTAACCGACTTTTCACATCCCCAGTGTACACCTCATACCACCCACCCGCGTCTCTTCCCAGTACCATCCACCCTCTATGTACAGGTTGAACCTCTCTCATCCGGCCCCCTCAGGCCCTGACCAGTTCTGAATATTACCAACACTGCCACGGCTTACTGGGCTCTGAGAAGACGCTGAGGGGTAAATTCGAGCGAAATCACAGCACAGAGCCCTGAAAGCCAGGACTGGTGGCTGTCAATGCACTTTATGGGACCACGGGAAACTTGGCCACACCCATGAGACGTGGACATCCGGCTAACCAACATCATGCTGGACCACGGATGTTTCCAGACCAGAGAGTTCTGGACTAGAGAGGTTCAAGCTGTCCTACCTATCGTTGTACATCTCCATCCCGCCCATGCCCTCCCATCATTATACTACAGCCCCATAACAACCATCATTACACTCTCCAGCAGCAGCAACCCCCTCCTACCATTATGCACCTCCAACCCACACTCTCCCCTCTTGGTATACCCCACCACGGCCTCTGACAGGAGGACAAGAAGTAATAGTTGAAGGCAAGTTTAGATTAAAGTTTAGGAAAAACTTTCTAACCAGAAGGGTAGTTAACTCTGGAGTAGACTTTCAAGGAAGGATGTGGTGTCCCCCTCACTGGAGGCTTTAAGGAAAGGGTGGACCAACACCTACTAGGGATGGTCTGGGGTTACTTGGTCCTACCTCAGCATGGGGAGATGGACTTGATGTCTTCTCATGCCCCTTCCCAGCCCTAGCTAGCTAGCTAATTGATAGACAGACCCACAATCAGTCTCGCCGTATGCTCCCTACTCTTAATCACAGCGATGAAATGATTCGCTGAAGGAATCTCGGCAACAGCCCAATTTCCCAGGCCAGGGTGGCATTTACCACCGGTTTTGAGGTCTTCGGTGAAAGGTTTTGCTAATATCCCTGGAAAGAGGGGCTGGTACAGCCATGCGAGTGTTTCTTTTGCAGGGTCGGGAAGAGGAATTTCATCGGGGCCCCCGTCTAACAAACACACCGACGCTTTGCCGCTGGCGCCCTTTATCGGACGATCGTCGTTTTGTTGCACGTGCTGCAAACAGTTACCAAAACTCAACGGTCGACTCCAGCAGGATTGTGACCCCCTCTGAGCTAATCCCATGCGCACCCCATTCCGATTAACGCCGCCTCACCGGAAAAAACGCAGCCAGCCAGCGCAGGAAAGCAGGAGTTAAAGGTGGCAACTTGCAGCCAGGCTGGGGAGTTACATCATGTTGCTGTGGAAACGAACTTCCTGAAGCCACGGTGATGTATGGGAAGGCTCTGGGTCAGCGGGTAATAAATTCTGTTTTAAAAGTGCTTCCCCCCCCATCTGCTGATGTAAACATCATTAAGAGAAATGTCGGCGGCGAGATGGATTGCTTTTTATATCCATTTTCAGACAAAAGGAATAATTTTTTTATTTTTTGGGGGGGAAAAAAAGAAAAGTTGTTGGAAACCAGAGCCCGCTATCAATAAAAAAGCAGGTGATGGAAGGGGAAATTTCCAGTGGTGACTGGTTTATAGCCTGCAGTGATTTAATAGTAGCTCACAGTTCCTGCTGGGAAGCGGTGACAGAGCCGGGGACCTGCTCGGTGAGAGAAGGTGATGGCTTACCCCTTCAGGATTTGAAAACCCTGCGGGTGAAGGCCTAGCTGGCTACAGGACAAAGGAAGGGACGGGGAGGAAGCAGCCGGCACAAATAGCGTCTGCCTGTAGCCAGCTAGGCCTTCACCCACCCGGCACAGACTTTCGCTCCCTTCCCGGGTAGGAGCTGGGAGGAGCGGCCCACTCGGCGCGGCCTGTGTTGGCGCTGAGGCCAAATGGCGGGATGAGCCTCGTTTCTGGCCTGGCCGCTGAGGCAGGGGAGCTGCACCGGGGATGCACGCGGCCCCATTTCTCCAACCGCTGGCCCCGCCTGTCATGGAGCTGGGTTGGAGGCATCCTGGCTTGCGTGGCCGCTGCTGTTGCTCCGCCCCCTGGCTCCCACCCCCCGTTTGCTCCTGCCCCAGGAGCCAAGAACCAACCTCTGAGACAGGCTCCCGGCCCACCGGGCGGGGCAGGGCATCCGGGTCCGTTCTCCGCGCAGGCGTCCTCTACGATGCTGCCTCCTCGCCAGTCTGTCAAGGGCGGCTGTGGAAACCGACCGAGGCGGGGAGGCCGGACAGGGTGCCGACCTCTCCCCGCTGCGCGGGACCCCTTGGTTCTTGTGGTGTGCAGAACCTTACCCGGGAATTCTTGGAGCCGCTCCAAGACGTGCTCCAAAGGTGTCATGGTGATGTATGGAGTCATTAATAAACAATTAAGGTGCTTTAGAGCCTGGTTATACGTTTTATTTCGGCCGGCCGCTCCAACATCCCCACGAACCAGGGTCCGGAACAGGCCACGCCAGGGGAAAATGAAGCCGTCGGACCGTGGCGTGGCAGCAGCTGCCTGGTTTTAATTCTGTGGCGCCCTCTTGATAGCACCCGGCGTGTCTCCGCATAGCTTTGGGCTGGCGCTGCGAGGTTCCCGCCGCGGCAGCGTGCTTCGCGAGTGCGAGGAGCGGGGCTCTGCTGGCCAGGAGGGAAGGGAGGACGAGTGTGTGTTGTTATGATAGGATGAACGAATGGCACGCAGTGTGCGAAGTGAGCACTCTTGAAACCCAGCGACTCAGCCCCAGCTTGCGTGGGATATTGTGGGGACGGGTGTCGTGAAATCCCTCCTCCGTGCTTCTTACCGATCATCTGTGCCACAAACTGCTAGAGTCAGTCCTGAGGTGCAGCTCCAGGTGTCTACAAATAAGACCATCAGAATGGCCAGACTGGGTCAGATCTAGCCCGGTGTCCTGTCTGCCAACCATGGCCAATGCCAGATGCCCCAGAGGGAGTGAACAGAACAGGGAACCATCAAGTGATCCATCCCCTAGCGCACATTCCCAGCTTCTGACAGAGGCTGCCCATCCTGCCTAACAGCCCTTGATGGACCTAACCTCCATGAATTTATCTAGTTCTTTTTTGAACCTTGTTAAAGTTCTAGTCTTCACAACATCCTCTGGCAAGGAGTTCCATAGGTTGACTGTGCATTGTGTGATGAAATGCTTCCTGCTGTTTGTTTTAAACCCGGTACCTATTAATTTCATTCGGTGACTCCCAGTCCTTGTGTTATGGGAACCAGTTAATAACCTTACCTTATTGACAAAGCTCTGGCTGGGGTGATTTAGTTGGGGCTGGTCCTGCTTTGGGCAGGGGGTTGGACTCGATAACTCCTGAGGTCTCTTCCAGCCCTAGGACTCTATATTTCTATTTACTTTCTCAACATAAGTCTGGATTTGATAGACCTCTATTATATCTCCCGTTAGTCGTCTCTTTTCCAAGCCGGAAAGTCCCAGTCTTATTAATCTCTGCTCATATGCTTTAACCGTGACTTAGCTCTGTCTGCCATCCCGGCACCACTCTCTCAGTTCGCCTCGTGGTCTCACGTGGCCTGGAACAGCCTTCCGGAGCGCAGTCAGATGCCTCTTGTGAGTGGAGACTCTCATTCATCAGTGACACTAGGTGAGTTTTATACTAACGCCTAGAGTTGGAAGGAACAAGACTATCTATTTCATGAGGAAGTCCGTGAGTGTGAATTTTTGTTCCAAAGCGGAACAGAGTGAAAACAAACATTTCAAACCTTCCCACAAAAGGAAATTGGGGGGAAAAAATCAAGGCGGTTGAAATGTTTTAGCTCAAGTCAATTAAAATGTGTTGTTCCAATGTCACCCTTTCCCAAGGATTCTCTACCTCGTACAAAACAAAAGACAGGTTGAAATACAAGGTCGTTTGGAAACGAAAATGGAAATGTGCCGTTCGGAAAACGTCGACACACGTTTCAGCGCCATCGAAACCTTTTTTTTTTTTAACGGAAATTATCCAAATCGCCACGCGTCAGCAAAACATTCAGTTGGAAAAATACCAACCGGCTGCGCAAATGGCCACCGAGTCATCCGTATTCAGGTCTATTAACCACATTTCATTTGTGGCTTAAACTATGCCCGAGCCCACATCTCTGGTCACTTGTGCAGTAACTCCTCAGTGGTGTGATCTGCACGCGTCCGGGGGGGAAACTCCCATTAATTGCACAAGGAGACCCCAGATCATGAACCGACTGCCATCCCTGTCTTCTCCATTGTCCTTTCTTCCCTTCTCCCCACTGTGACTGCAGCTGGGTGCGCAGGACTAGCTTTTCGGCACGGGAAATGATTCGGCAAGAGCTTCTGAAGAAGAAAGGCACAAGGAATCTGAGTAAGTCAGTGGGAATTTATGAACTGGAAAAGGAGCAGAAATCCTCATAAATATAACCCAAAATGTGAACCAGCTCCACTCGTGGGTGGAGAAGCAGAAGCAACCGGAAGGACCGTGTCCGACTGGCTGGTGGACAGCGAGGAATGAGGTTCTGAAGCTAGGCACTGTTACTGTCTGTTCCTGACCCATCTGGCCACTTGGATTGAATCATAGAATCCTAGAGCTGGCAGAGCCCTCAGGAGATCACCAAGTCCAGCCCCCTGCCCAAGGCAGGACCAACCCCAACTCAATCAACCCAGCCAGGGCTTTGTCAAGCCGAGACTTAAACACCTCTAGGGATGGAGATTCCATCACCTCCCTAGGGAACCGATCCCAGTGCTCCACCACCCACCTAGTGAAATAGTTTTTCCTAACATCCAACCTAGACCTCCCCCACTGTAACTTGAGACCATTGCTCCTCGTTCTGCCATCTGTCGCTACTGAGAACAGCCTCTCTCCATCCTCTTTGGAACCTCCCTTCAGGAAGTTGAAGGCTGCTATCAAATCCCCCCTCACTCTTCGCTTCTGCAGACTAAACAAACCCAAATCCCTCAGCCTCTCCTCGTAGGTCAAGCACTCCAGCCCCCTGAATCATTTTGGTCACCCTCTGCTGGACCCTCTCCAATGCGTCCACATCCTTTCACAGGCCTGCTTTGAGTTGAGCCCTGGGGTAAATCAAGGAGAAAAGGCCAACAGATTGCACAGCGCCACAGCGGCAAAGAGGGGACATTCCACATGCGGTCCTAGATGAACAGAAACAATAGAAAGAGGTGCACCGGCCAGGGTTCTGCATAAACACAATAGGCCGCAGTAGAAAAAGCTTATCAGCCGCATAAAGGCTGGAACCCAGGGGTTCCCTCCACATATCTGCGGTGAACTTAAAACGTTGGCATCTGCTCAGGCGCTGTGCATGCCTAGAATGCGACTGAGGCCCACGGGGCGCTCTCCAGCATGGCTGCTTGCCACAGCAACGGGGGGGGGGGTTCCCCCATTCGCCGTAGCTCACCCCCTACCTCAGCGGCGGGAGTGACATCGATGGAAAACAACGAGTAGCCCTGTGGCACCCCAGAGACTAAAATATATTGAATCCTGAGCTTTCGTGGACAAAACCCACTTCCTCAGATGAGTGGGGGAGTGGAAATAACAGAAATCAAGAGAGACTCATCAACAGAGACCCTTTTAAGGACATAGGCCCCAGTCGACTTTCTAATGTCTGAAAGCCGGGCCTCCCTGCCAATCGCTTCCCCCAAGGCCTGCCCCTGCCCCGGCTCCCCCCTTGAGGCCCCGCTCCCACCTCTCCCCTGCACCCTCCCATTGCTCACTGCTCCCCCCCTCAGCTCTAGCGTGGGCAGGCCCAAGGGACAAGCAAACCCCCAGCTCTAGCAGGCTGCCGGGAGTGCAGGTCAGAAGAGCACTGAGGCCGCACGGGCCAACAGCCAGGAGGCTAGGACGTGACACTCCTGCATGCTCAGCGCTTAGGGTTGCTTGGCGTCCAGTTTCTGACTGGAACACCCAGTGAAAAAGGGACCCTGATGGCTCCGGTCGGCCATTAAAAGTCAGGTTGGCCATGTAGCAGGGCCTGGGGCTGAGGCAGGCTCCTGGAAGCGGCCACCGGGTCCCTGCGCTACCTCTCCGCCTACACTTGTGTCATCTGTGGTCTTTCCCAGCCACGACTTAACGGTTTCTTCCAAATCGCTGTTAATATCACCGACTGAGGGCAGATTTCTTTATTTTTGGGTGCGAACAGCACGACAGACATTTGTCCTGTCTCCCGTGTAGTTGTAGAACCAGCAACTGAGGGCCAGAGGCCGACTTCAGTGGCATTTTCCCTCGAGTACGGATTTCAGGGCGAGGCTCTAGCATGACCTCTGTTTGCTTCTTTCTTTGCTCACCGGGCAGCCCCAAAGAATGTGCCAGGGGAACCTGTTTTTGCTGAGCTCCTACCTAAAGAATAATTACAAGGAGGGGAATGATCTTCCTGTCAAAGCGGATATTAAAGGCCACATCATGCCATTGATTTTTCAGCTGAACTCCCTCCATTGAAATCAGCGGACAATTCTATTTAAATATTGATATCATCCCCAAAGGACAGTGAGAATCTAAGGGATTGGATTACAGCGTGAGAGGGCGCAAGGCATACCCAAACTCACTCGCTGGGCCCCTTTAATTTAAAAGCAACTGTACGTTTAGTGCAAGGGCTGAAAGCACCGCCCAAGGTAGCCTGAATATCAGTCTCCAGGCTTACGATACAGCTGTTATAGTTTTCCTTCTTCCTTTAATTTTTTTTTTGCCTTTACACTAATGCAATGCTTATTTAGAAGCCAGCTGCATCTGCTGAGGCTGGCACTGCTGAATTTGCTCTGTCTTTCTTCTCCCGATCGGATGAGACTCGTGGTGCAGAGAGAATTTCCTAGGACGGTAGAGACTTTCTTGGATCTCCTCAAGGGATTGTTCACAGTTTTCTTCCCCCCACAACTCCCACAAAAGGGTTTTCAGCCAAAAGAGGCGTGGGTGTTGTTCTGCCTTTCGCTCGTTAATCCTAACCCTAACCCTAACCCTAGTCCTAACCCCTAACCCTGACCCTGACCCTAACCTCTAACCGTAACCCCCTAACTCTGAACTTAACCCCTAACCCTAACCCTAACCCTAACCTCTAACCGTAACCCCCTAACTCTGAACTTAACCCCTAACCCTGACCCTGACCCTAACCTCTAACCGTAACCCCCTAACTCTGAACTTAACCCCTAACTCTAACCCTAACCCTGACCCTAACCATAACCCTGACCCTAACCTTGATGATGTAGGACTCAGAGGCCGTTCTTTATCCTGTCCCCATCTTGCATTTTGCTCCTGATGTGTGATTGTCCTGTACCATTTTGTCTTTAGACTGGCTTAGCCGCTGGACCCTTTCCCGATAAACTCTCCACCAGGGGAACCATAGCTCCTTTCCCCATAGGACCCTCCTCCGCTGTGTTGATCTGGAGCTTCCTGGCGAGACCTGTAGCTCTTTTTCCATAGGCCGGTTGGCTGGAGGTGACATTCCATCTTGTTCTCTTACGCCGAGCAGGACCAGGCTGCTGGATGATGGTCTATGCCAACTGAGGATCTGGCATGAGAATGTTTGATCCTTTCCAAGGCAAGACCAAACCACCCGGCGTACGAGGCCTCAAACTCATCAGGCACCAGGGAACGTTCTTCACTCTCCAAATCATACCTATTTGCTCTTCTCTACCCTCCCGATCCAAAGAGCGCCAAGACCATCTGTCTGCCTCCAACGGCACATCCAGTGCCGCCAGACACGGAGCGCAAACACGGTCACCTGTCAGAGAATCTCTAGTGCTGGGCGTAAGAAACTACATAAAGGTCCTGACTGCGAATCAGCGCTTGGTCTGATGAAGGCACACGTGAGTTTTGCAATATAGTTTTGCAGCTGTCAGCATGATTAATGCACACTGTATTTTACTTCTTGCTTTATCAAATACTAATTATGTGTATGATAACTCTAGGAGTCATGGTTGCTCTCGGTTCATTTGTTTTTTTCTCCCCCTCCCCCCCCGAAGACATAACAGTGGATTGCTTTCCCCTCATTCCTGAAATTCGGTTTTAATTGCTTCTCTTCCACTGGCACGTGTGGTTTCAGGCTCTGTGCGGGTCAATGTATCGATCCTTCGCGTTGATAAGGTCAGCGGAGACCAGGTGTGACATTTAGACAAAATTGCTCCTCCCCAAATGGGCTAAGAGGTGATGGAGTCTGGAAGAATTTAAAATGCTCACACATTTAGAGTCCCCCCCAGCACCGTTAGGATGAACCGCGCAGCCTGCGCACATGGAGACGGATTCATGCTTGAGGGACGTCTTAAGGGGTCCACACAACGCGCCGAGCCTTAGAGTAACAACTTGATAGAACCTAAACACTCGTGGCCAGCACAACCGCCAGTGTTATTTCCGTCCGCCACTAGAGGGCGCTCTATGTAGACTGGTTGGGTGTGCGCCGAGAGAGAAGGGCGGCTGTTTACATCCGCTCATGCTAGTGCACGCACAGTGAACACGTGAAAGGGGCAGGACCGGGTCCGTGGCTTTGCTCTGACCCCTTTGCACAGCTGTGGGGAAGCAAAGAAGCTGTTGCACCCACTGGAGCTGTGCGCCAACACAGCCAGCGCCCAGGCCCGATCCTTCCCACCCCCATGGTAGGGCACGCTCCTCGGGGCTGATTGTGAGAAAAGAGGGGTGTCCGAGGGGGGCGCTCTGCTGCTTCCCAGCTGGCCGCCAGCCTGCTGCAAGCTACACTGTAGGGTTGCCACCTGGCTGGGTTCCCCCAGGACTCTTGGTCTCGTGTATTTATTTGTTCCACAGAGGGCACTGTCCCCGGGAGTCTGTCAGGGTGTTCGCACAACGGCGGTGGCACCACGAAGTACTGGGGCCATTGCAGAGCCAGGCTTACGGCCAAGATGCCCCCGACGGCTCTTTGTTTGGCTCCCCAGACTGTGTCTCTTGCTCCCGCCTGAGGGGCAACCCATCAAGCCATGGCAGGCAGTGGCCGAGTGGTTCAATTAGACTCTGATTTGAGTCTTTCATCCCCCGCTGTCTCCTTTGCCCCCACGCCCCGGCCAGGGTCGGAAAGGCCTGTGTCCTAGAGCTGGGTGTGCCCTTCCTGCCCTGCCTCAGACGGACAGCTGCAGGGCCTGGGCAACCCCCCGCACCAGGCACAGGGCCCGGGGAACCCCTCTGCCCTAGCCCCACTGCACCCTTCCTCAAAGACTCTTGCTCCACCTCTTCCCACCCCTGCTCCACCTCCGCCCCGCTACTTCCCACCCCTGCTCTGCCCCTGCCCCACCACTTCCCACCCCTGCTCCACCTCCTCCTGCCTCGTCCCACCCCTGCTCTGCCCCCATCCTGCCTCCCCCACCCCTGCTCCACCTCCGCCCGCTACTTCCCACCCCTGCTCTGCCCCCATCCTGCCTCGTCCCATCCCTGCTCCACCTCCGCCCCGCTACTTCCCACCCCTGCTCCACCTCCTCCCGCCTCGTCCCACCCCTGCTCCACCTCTGCCCCGCTACTTCCCACCCCTGCTCCCCCGCCCGCTACTTCCCACCCCTGCTCCGCCCCATCCCGCCTCTTCCCACCCCTGCTCCACCTCCGCCCCTACTTCCCACCCCTGCTCTGCCCCGCCCCACCACTTCCCACCCCTGCTCCACCTCCTCCCCGCCTCATCCCACCCCTGCTCCGCCCCATCCTGCCTCGTCCCACCCCTGCTCCACCTCCGCCCCGCCTCTTCCCACCCTTGCTCTGCCTCTGCCCCGCCTCTTTCCACCCATTGTACTCCTTCCCTGAAGCCCCCTTCCCGAGCCATGTGACCCGGGGGATCACCGGGGGTCTAGCCCAGGGCACAGAGCGACCTGGCAGGGAGATGGCAGTGGAGTGACGCAGGCTGCTGTGTGCGCTGCTCCACATCCTGGGATCCCACCGCCGCCGCAGCGAGTGCCCAGGGAGTGGATCCTTGATGTCACCCCATGCCAGCCCCCCACCAGGTAATCCTCCAGGCCAGCCTGGGCCCCATGGGCTACCATTGGAGCCCAGGGCAGCCACCCTGAACCGTCCTATGGAGGGGACAGCTCCAATGGCAGATTTCTAGGAGGGCGTTTCCCAAAGCTCTCAGCACACTGGGCTCCCATAGGAGCAGTGCATCCAAGGCTGAGTGCTTTGCAAACTTCCTCCACCCCCACCCGCGTCTTGCCGAGTCGAATAGAAAACTCGCCATTGTTGGGACCCCCCAGTGGCGCCTGTCCTTGCAGGACAGCGCAACAGGCCTAAGGGCGGGGTGCTGAGCGCAGCGCCCGTGCGGGGTTGTGGAGGACCCACAGCGGAGTTCCACCGGAATTACACCCGGAGATCAGGGCTGCTCCAAGTGACTCGGGTGCCTGCATGGTCTGGACACAGTCCTCTTACCCCGGCCATTGGCCCCGCGGCTGGAACCAGAGTGCGGGGTAGCATAGGGACTGCTGTGTGTATGTGCCTATCTATTTCCCCCATGCCGGACAGCCGCCAGGAGCTACGCTGCCAGCTTTCCCGTCCCTTTTCATTGCCAGCTATAGCCCCCAATCCCAGGTCCATCCAGCCCCCTCTCCTGTGCCTGAGGGTGGCAGATGCTTCCGAGGGACTAGGCATAGCAGGGCAATTATCACCCAGTCCTGGCTTCTGGCAGTGCAAGGTTTAAGGACACCTAGAGCGTGGGGTAGTGCCTAGGGCTCACCTCGGCGAATAGCCATTGACCGACCCATCCTGACTGCCACGAACTGAACTTACTGCTTCTGGGACCCAGGTATGTGTTTGGCCTCCACAACACCCCCGACAAGGAGTTCTTCCAGCTGCCTGTGCCCTGGGGGAAGAAATGCTGCCTTCTGTTTGTTTTTTACCTGCCCCCTAGGAATTTTCTTGGGTGGCCCCTGGCCTTTAGGTTCTGAGAAGGAGTAAAGACCACTTCCTTATTTACGTTCTCCACACCAGGCGTGATTTCATAGACCTCTGTCACATCTCCCTGTTGTAGTCTCTTTTCTGAGTGAACAGTCCCTGGCTTATTAATCGCCCCTCGTCTGGAAACAGTGCCGTGCCCCTAATCGTTTTTGTTTTCCTGCTCTAACTTCCTCCCCTGCGTGCTGCATTCCTTCCCTCCCAGGTATGCAGCTTTCGTTGACCTCACCGTAATCGTTTCTCTCTCTCTCTGGGTGTTTGCCTCCTTCCAACTCTTCCCGGTAAACACTTAGTCATCACTTAGCTAAGCAACGAGACACCAATTTAGCTCTTTTGATCTCTCCCCGCACATCAATACCTCCTGCCCTTTCATCTTTTTTGTTGCTCTTCTCTGAACTCCCTCCAGTTTTGTAGCGGCTTTCTGGTGCGCCTCGTGGAAGACACACGGAGACACACTGCTGGCCTCAGATCTCCTTTGCTTGGATGGGGGCGCAAAGGGGACTCACACCCAGCATTTCAGTCGGTGTTGCCTGACAGGGTTTTCTATACAAATGACCTTATTGGGGCCACGCTCTGTGGGGTGGGTACGTTGCAACTCAGCACCCGCCGCGGGCCCATGCCAGCCGACTCGGGCTACACGGCTGCTTAACTGCCGTGTATCAATTCAGCCACAAGCTGGTGTCCAGGTGGGAGGGGCTCAGAGCTCAGGCTTCACCCCCAAGGTCTACCCGGCAATTGAACACGGGCCAGCTGTAGGATTTCATCGCAGGACAGACGCACGTCAGCCATACATTGGCCTGGGATGGAGATCTTGGACCAGGGTCCACCTCCCACTTAAGCCAAAGGCTGATCTCCTGTCGGTCAGGTTACATTCACTAAATAAAACCGTCAGGGGCGTGTCCCAGAGCGCCTTCAGGGTAGGAAGCATTGCTCTGAGCAGGCCGCTAAAACCTAATGAGCCCGTCCACCTGTAGGCAGCCCTTAGAAATGTCCCACCAGGACACAGAGGCAGAAAGTCACCGCAGCCCTGAGCGTCTGTTTCTTCTTCCAAAGGGCAGGTTTACAATAGCAGAAATAAAACCATCCTACTTAACATCTCATTCTGGGTCACACGAAAGCTGGCTGGGATGGGGGGCCTCAGAGGACTCCCCGCTGCCAGGCCTTTGGGGATGGGCGCTGGACCTTAGTTAGCCACTGTTCCTTGGAGAACGGCTTTGCAGATATCAGCCAGGCTGCTCGGTGTCACAGCTCCTGCTCTCTCAGAGGCGCTAATGAATTCATTAGCCAGCTAATGGCAAGGAAGGTCTTGTGGGACCAGTGCCACAATTTACAGCTCCCACAGGGAAGACTCTCTCTCTGTTGGGGACCAGAAGTCGCACCTTCGCTAATTTGAGGCAGCAGCGTCATGGAGACTCGCACCACAGGGCCTGGGAGCGCGCCGAGCTTCCATAGCCAGAGCCTCGTTAGCAACAATCTCAAACTCTTCCCTCCGGTGAACGTGTGCGCCGTCCAACGTGGGCAGCACCCGTGACAGAGAGGCATAGCAGCAGAGCATGTGAACGGAGCTGCGCCCTCTCGGCCTTTCGTGGTTCCGTTCCCGTGCCAGCGGTAGCAATGCTGGTCTTACCCCTGTGGAGAGGCCTGGTCCCCCGGTGGACCCTGGCAGCGTGAGCAGGAACGTTGACAGGAAGCCCACCAGCAGCCTTGCCAATCCCAGGCGGGGGGCGTGACACGAGGCGGGCCCGGCGTGGGCCGTGGTTTCTCCAGACATGGCACTCGGAAGATCTCCTGCATGCCGCCAGCAGACGCTGGCTTCTTTGTTCTGAACGTTCTAAACATTTATTCTTCTGAATTGCCTTCTGCGCCTTTTACAATAATTACGAGTAGTGTTTGCCTTGTTATCTCCACAGTTCCTAACAAGAGTGCCATCATTATCCCAGTCATTAGCAAAATTGATGTGGTTGTCCAGAGGTGCCGGCTGTGGGCCTGCACTCAGAAGGAGTGTCTGAACCATCCATCCTTATTTTCTCTGTTCTTCTGTGCAGAGGCGGATTATTACGCTCCGTCAGCTGGCCCAAAGAGGGGGGAGGGCAGAGCTCACGTAGGAAAGAAAAGGACCGAGGGAGGGTTTGTGGGTGGGACCATCAGACCTACATGGCTGGGTTTTGGAAAGGCTGCTAATAACAAAGTTAATATAAGTTAGTGACCAGCAGCTGTTTTCTCTGTGATCTTTTGGCGTCCACACGGCTTTCATCTATTTCAGACACTACAGGTATCTAAAAGGGTGTTAGAAGGGGAAGGGAGAAAAATTGTTCTCCTTGGCCTCTGAGGATAGAACAAGAAGCAAGGGGCTTAAACTGCAGCGAGGGAGGTTTAGGTTGGACATTAGGAAAAACTTCCTACCTGTCCTGGTGGTTAAACACTGGAATCAATTGCCCAGGGGGGTTGTGGAATCTCCATCACTGAAGATATTTATGAGCAGGTTGGAGAGACACCTGTCAGGATGGTCTAGACCACTGTTTCTTAAACTTTTTAGGTGTGTCTAGACTACAGGGTTTTGTATACAAAAGTGGACTTTTGGTGACAAAACTATACCTGCGTCTACACTGCCGCTGAGTTCTGTCGACATAACGTCGACAGAACTCGGCAGTTTTGTTGACGGCGGTAAACCTCATTCTACGAGGAATAACGCCTTTTGTCAACAGAGTTCTGTCGACAGAAAGCGTTATTGCATCTACACTGTCCTTTGCGTCTACACTCTCATGTCGACAAAGCGGCTTGCTTTGTCGACAGAAATGGATGTAGTCGACTTCTGTACAAAACTTCTGTCAACAAAAGCCTGTAGTCTAGACGTACCCTTTGAGACCACAGAACACCAAACAATAATATCTTTTTATGCGGAATACCTATGAAAAAAATTGTCGTCAGACAAAAACGGCACACCTGTGAGTTGTTCACGGAACACCAGTGTTCCGCAGAACATAGTTTAAGAAAAACTGGTCTAGACTGTGCTTGATCCTGCGGTGAGGGCAGGCGACTGGACTCGATGCCTCTCGAGGTCCCTGCCAGTTTTAGTGTTCTAGGATTGTGTGATACGAGGAGTCCCGTATGAGTCTCTTTGCTGGATCCGATTGTTTGGGACGGGAGATGCTCAGGGCCACCGTAATGGACCAGTGCATGAGACCCTGGGAGATTGTTCCTCCTCTGAATAGCTTGGCATCTAAAAAGGCGATGCACACAAGCAGTGATCGATACAGCACAAACAAACTATTTGTCACAAGCACGGAGTTCAGAAGCTACCGCGTTATTTCCTCCTCACCTGATAGGCCACGCCCATGACACTCCCAATCCACAAACCTTCCCTTCAGTTCCCAATTAGAATGAAGGAAAGAAAAAAGGCATTTGCCCAGCACCTGCTGTGGATCTAGGTGGGGGGCTGTTGGGAAGGTTGGCTGGGAACGGTATCTTTCCAGCGTAGGAGTACGCTGGTGGTCCTAGATTTTAATAGCACGCTAAGTCAAGTCATTATTTATGGACATTCTTTCTAATCTCTGAGCGCTGCTTCCAGGAACGACTAGTGTAAACATTTCTGAATGGTGGCTGCCATTTTGACATGCTGATAGTGGAATTCATCCAAGCCGACAATTGCCAGCAAGAAAAAATGACATTTCCACCAAGAAATCTGTATAGAGTTGCAGTTAAGATTGCTCAATGGGATGTAACTGGGAGTAAGGTACCACTCAATGCGTATGTCTAGACTACATGGCTCCGTCGATGGAGCCATGTAGATGAGTTTACTAGACATAGGGAAATGAAGTGGCGATTTAAATAATCGCCGCTTCATTTACATCAAAATGGCTGCCGCGCTGTGCCGATCAGCTGTTTGGCGGCACAGCGGGGCAGTCTGGACGCTCTGTGATCGACAACGGAAGCCTTTGTCGACCGCTCCGTTATGCCTCATGGAATGAGGTTTACCGGAGCGGTCGACAAAGACTTCCGTTGTCGACCACGGAGCATCCAGACTGCCCCGCTGTGCCGCCAAACATCCGATCGGCACTGCGCGGTGGCCATTTTGATGTAAATGAAGCGGCGATTATTTAAATCGCCGCTTCATTTCCCTATGTCTAGTAAACTCATCTACATGGCTCCGTCGACGGAGCCATGTCGTCTAGTCATACCCAATGTGAGCAAGTGTGGCAGAATCTGGCCCTTACGAAGCAAAATAAAATGTTTCTTACTTAGCCAAATACCACTAGTGACAAAAGGAGCCCAGACGCAACATAACTCTTATGTGGGATCAGCAAATAATGTCCATAAGCGGGAACATTTCATGTTACCGTGAACCAGGAAACGTGGCACCGCAGAACAAATAATCTCCATGGACAGTGTAGTATGCAAATGGATAATGTGCCAAGTCTCATTTAAAGGCAAAGCAAAGGATTACAGTGGAAGTCAGCGTGGGCTGCAATACAAATAAGGAGCAGGCTGAGAGTCACGCACGGAGAGTCGGTTTGTTCTATGGCCCGTAGGCAGGAACTGGGTGTTTCTGTTTAATATTTTTGTCCATTTCTCCATGCAGTGGTTATGCAAAGGGAATGAAAGTTACGGGTGCTCAGCCAGGGGGCGCCATTCCATCTGCCCTCTGCTCTCTCTAAGCACGCCTGCTCGAGAGCATACCGACAGAGGCTGCAGTCTCTTTGGCACGCGGATGCCACCTAACCCGATTCCGTGGATGGAACGGGTAACTCGCGTCTCACAGAACACTAGAACAGGAAGGGACCTCGGGAGGTCACCAAGTCCAGTCCCCGGCCCTCCCGGAGAGCAGCCTGCTGACCGGATAAGATGGGGATGAAGCAGCCAGGAGAAGTCACGAGACCTCTCTCAGCAGTCCTGATGGAGGGAGATCCTTTACGAGTCAGGATCACAGACAACGCTGGACCCATGGCTGCGTCTGGAGGCTTGGGCAGCAGCTGAGGCCAAGAAAATACCTTTCCATGGGCGTTAGAGTAGGCCAAGAGACTGTCTCCCCGGCTACATTTGCCCATGCCTCAATCACCTCAGCACTGGGCTACCCTCCCTCACTTCTCAAGACCACTCCGTTTGCCCATGCCTCAGTCACCTTAGGACTGGGCTACCCTCCCTCACTTCTCAAGACCACTCCATTTGCCCATGCCTCAGTCACCTCAGCACTGGGTTACCTTACCTCACTTCTCAAGACCACTCCATTTGCCCATGCCTCAGTCACCTCAGCACTGGGTTACCTTACCTCACTTCTCAAGACCACTCCGTTTGCCCATGCCTCAGTCACCTCAGGACTGGGTTACCCTACCTCACTTCTCAAGACCACTCCGTTTGCCCATGCCTCAGTCACCTCAGCACTGGGCTACCCTCCCTCACTTCTCAAGACCACTCCATTTGCCCATGCCTCAGTCACCTCAGGACTGGGCTACCCTCCCTCACTTCTCAAGACCACTCCATTTGCCCATGCCTCAGTCACCTCAGGACTGGGTTACCCTCCCTCACTTCTCAAGACCACTCCGTTTGCCCATGCCTCAGTCACCTCAGCACTGGGCTACCCTCCCTCACTTCTCAAGACCACTCCATTTGCCCATGCCTCAGTCACCTCAGGACTGGGCTACCCTCCCTCACTTCTCAAGACCACTCCGAAACTGCGAGCCCGTGGCTGGTTCTCCGCAAGCATGAGAAGTGGGGAGAGCTGAGACCTGTCTTCAAATAGACAAAGTGTTGTTCTGGAGAAAGCGGGGGTGGGGTGCTCTCCAGATTCACTGAGGGTAGCACAAGACCCAACTGGCTGTGTGTGCAGCGGGCGAGGTCCCTGTTGGCTCTTGGGAAAAGCAGCGGGGGTGCAGTGCCGGAGCCGGCTGCCTGGGGAGTAGGTGGAGGTTTTTGAGAACAGGTTGGAGAGGAACCTGTCGTGTTCGTCGTCCTGCCCCCCGAGTGTAGGCCCATCTCCGCACCCTCGGGGAGCTGGCGGTCGGAGGAGTTTATCAGGGGAGAGTCTGTGGTGTTGGGACAGAAGCGGTGTGTGTTGTGAGAGAGCCCCGCTTTATCAGCGGGAATAAAAGCACAGCATGCCATCTTCTGTCAGAGGGTGCAGGGAGAAGAGAAGTGTGGAAATCACACGGACACAGGTTGGCAGGGCAGGGGTCATGCAAAGAAGCAGACGCCATGTTATATCCCGGTGATGCTGCCAATCAGCCAACAGCCTCCTTGTCCCTCTCCCCTCCCCTCACCGCCAGCTGCTGTGCCTGCTGTGGACGGACATAAGAATGGCCAGGCTGGGTCAGGCCAAAGGTCCATCTAGCCCAGGATCCTGTCCTCCAACTGCGGCCAATGCCAGGTGTCCCAGAGGGAGTGAATTGAACAGGGAACCCTCACATGATCCCTCTCCCATCATCCATTTCCAGACAAACAGAGACTAGGGACACCCTCCCTACCCATCCTGGCTAATGGCCATTGATGGACCTAACCTCCATGACTCTATCTAGCTCTTTTTTGAACCCTGTTTAAGTCCTAGCTTTCACCACATCCTCTGGCAAGGAGTTCCGCAGGTTGACTGTGCGCTGCGTGAAGAAAAACGTCCTTTGGTTTGTTTTAAACCTGCTGCCTATTCATTTCACGTGGTGACAGTACACATACAATATGATGGGGACTAATTTGGCTACAACTACTCGAGAGAGATCTTGTCGGTGTGCAGTGGCCATCAAAAAAGCAAACAGAATGTTAGGAATAATTAAAAAAGGGAGAGAGACTAAGACAGAAAATTTCTTATTGCCTCTGTATAAAACCATGGGACGCCCACATCCTGAATACTGCGGCAGATGTGGTCACCTCATCTCAAAAAAGATATATTGGCACTGGAAAAGGTTCCGAAAAGGGCAACAAAAATGATGAGGGGTTTGGAACGGGTCCCATATGAGGAGAGATTAAAGAGACTGGCACTTTTCAGCTTAGAAAAGAGGAGACTAAGGGGGGGATATGACAGCGGTCTATAAAATCATGACTGGTGTGGAAAAAGTGAATAAGGAAAAGTTATTTATTTATTCCCACAATATAAGAACTAGGGGTCACCAAATGAAATGCTTACAGTCTCCCTAGACACAGCAAGCAAAGGGCGGGAGAGGAAATGGAGGTTAAGTGACTTGACCAAGGTCGCCCACCAGCTTAGTGGCGGAGCCGGGAATCATACCGGGGGCCTGGTGACTCAGACTTGGTCCCGCTGCTTTGTCTGACAGGGATCCTGGTCGGCATGTCCGGCCACAGCCAGGCCTCTTCAAACAGGGAGTCTCGTTGGCGGAGTCAAGAGCTCTCACCAGGCTGGGCATATTACCGATTAATTACGTCAGGAAGGCGCCCTGCATTCGATCAGGAGTTAACAGCCCCGCCTCCTCCCCCCAGACGCGCTGCCGCTGTCAGATCCCTCGCACTGGTGAGGACCCCCGTGTTCGAATGAGGCCCAGACACTATTTTCCAGATGAGCGGTTTTTAATGGGCTCTCCAGCCCAGTCGGCTGCATCCTGCGAGTGACGGGATCGGAGGCGAGGAGAGACACTGAGATTGATTCGTGCTGGAAGACGCGGTGCGAGTTTTAACGCACTGGGGCTCGGCGCAGCTACCGCGGCTACAAAGCCCCCGTTGAGTTTATGGCCCATCCTCCAGAAGTGCATGTTAATGACACACGGCGCCGAAGCAAAGCGCCTGATCGGGAAAACAGAAGCTGGCTCTGTTCGCAGGGCAGGCGGGCGCAGCTGCTTCTCGGAAGACAGCTCCGGGGCGCTTCGTGGCTCGCCGATTGAAATACGGGCCGGTGCTCTGCCCACCTTGCCACGCCTGGCCGCTGCCACCCTGGATGAATTCCTTCCCCCCCCCAGCCGGCTTTATGGCGTGGTGTTTCACACCTTGCTCTGGTGTTGGTGACATGCACTGGCTGCCTGGAGCAGGGGATGTGTATTTCAACCAGTCACCCATATATGCTTGGGGTGCTGGTTTCCTTGTGCAAAGCAGCCGCTGTGGAGATCCACTCGGCCCTAGCGGCGCGATCAGGAGGGGTCTGGATGGCCGGACCGCAGAATGAGGGGTCACCAGGTAGCAGGTTTAAAACAAATGAGAGGAAGGACAGTTAACCCATGGAACTCCTTGCCAGAGGATGTTGTGAAGACCAGGAGTTTAATGGGGTTCAAAAAAGAGCTAGATAAATATGAAGTTATCATTGGTTAGGTCCATCAAAGGCTATTAGCCAGGATGGGTAGGGATGGTGTCCCTAGCCTCTGTTTGTCAGAGGCTGGGAATGGACAACAGGGGAAGGATCACTTGAGGATTCCCTGTTCTGTTCTTTCCTTCTGGGGCACCTGGCATTGGCCACTGTCGGCAGCCAGGACCCTGGGCTGGATGGACCTTCGCTCTGACCCCATCTGGCCATTCTTATGTTCAGGTGCTCCATGGGAGGGTATCTTGGTGCTGGAAGAGACACACCTGTCCTTCGGGGCTCTCCAGAGTGCGGGGAGACTGTTGGGAAGACTTCAGGTGTAAATCAGCGTGATGAGACTTTGGCACCCGTTTACACCAGCTGTAGCTCTGGCCCGGGGCTCTCTACTGTTGTGCTGTGATGCACCCAGGGGCTGTAAAAGGCACATTACAACAGCGAGGGAATCAACTGCGGCCGGGGAGGGCGGGAGGGATGTCCAGTCTGCAGCTCTTCCTCTCTGCTCTTCACGCAGACCCGCCTTGTTGGTACCTGCTCCTGGGCTCCCCACGCCAGTGCTGTGCTCCCTCATAGTGCCTTAGCTGGGCCAAGGCGTGGGCATCAAGGGGGTCAGAGCAGAGGAGAGTGGATCTGCAAGCTGGGTCCAAGCAAAAGGCATTTCCCCTCTGTTGCAGTGTAGGAGGAAATACTTCTGGGAGGCATTAACGGGAGTGTGGTGAGCAAGACATGAGAAGTCATTCTTCCGCTCTGCTCTGTGCTGCTTAGGCCTCAGTTGGAGTCTTGTGTCCAGTTACTGGTACCACATTTCAAGAAAGATGTGGAGAAATTGGAGAAGGTCCAGAGAAGAGCAACAAGAATGAAGAAAGGTCTAGAGAACATGACCTATGAGGGAAGACTGAAATAATTGGGCTTGTTTAGTTTGGAAAAGCGAAGACTGAGAGGGGACATGAGAGCAGTTTTCAAGTACCTAAAAGGGTGTTATAAGGAGGAGGGAGAAAAATTGTTCTCCTTGACCTCTGAGATTAGGACAAGAAGCAATGGGCTTAAACTGCAGCAAGGGAGGTTTAGGTTGGACATGAGGAAAACCTTCCTGCCTGTCAGGGTGGTGAAACACTGGAATAAATTGCCTGGGGAGGTTGTGGACTCTCCGTCACTGGAGATATTTAGGAGCAGGTTGGACAGACACCTGCCAGGGATGGTCTAGCTGGTGCTTGGTCCTACCATGATGGAAGGGTGCTGGACTCGATGGCCTCTCGAGGTCCCTTCCAGTTCTAGCGTTTGATGATTCTAAGCCTCAAGGTATGTGCATCAACATCGGCTGGGTGTCCGCATCCCATCCAGCTCCTCTTGCTTCCCCCAACCCGAGGGCTTCTTCGACGTGACAGTTTGGGCACCAAAGGCTCCTTCTGGGGCTCTCCCATGCTCCAGTGACAGGCTGCCAGGGGCCCACTGCACATACTGGTCCTGACGTAGGAATAGCGTGTCCCTTTTCCAGCAGGCCTGGTTGCAAACGGCTCCCACGCTTCCCGCGTGGACTGGATTAAACAGCCTGTAACATTTCAGCCCTTCAGAATAAGAGCAGCCGGTTCTTAATTGGTGGGTGACAAAACTAAACACCTTGCTGGCCTGGGGAGCCGGGTCTTTGCATTCTGCGCCGTGACAGAGGCCGAAACCGGCGCCCTTGGGCCGATAACGTTGTTTGGAGCCTCGCGGCCCGGGGACGCCATCTCCCCCAGATCAGGGGGCTGAGGCGGGAATGCTGACGTCTCTGTGGCAGTCGCGGGCAACATGCTAATAATTG
This sequence comes from Rafetus swinhoei, assembly GCA_019425775.1. Lineage (NCBI taxonomy): Eukaryota > Metazoa > Chordata > Testudines > Trionychidae > Rafetus > Rafetus swinhoei. The sequence continues at coordinate 54,661,968 of CM033432.1, read as the reverse complement.
ATTGTTAATGCCATGCTGTCTTTCACTGAGCAATTTCCTCCGGGGGGTTTGCTTTGAGATTGCGTGATAATTACAGCTCCGAAACCAGGCTAATTACAGTTAACAGCCTGCAGACTGAAGGCACCTCTTTTTTTTTTTTTTTTTTTGCCACCAGAATTCTTCACCATTGCCTGTTAAAATGAGACCATCAGTTAGGAAACCAATTCGGGGAACGGACGTGACCCCTTTCCCTCCCCACCCCGTTCCTCCACTGATGGGTGTTGGGTGGGGAAGTGCAAATGGTTGACGTGCAAAACGGTGACTTCTGTGACGTGCGCACCGCTGCCCCCAGCTGGATGCAGTTCGCTGGGCCCGACCAACGTCCCAGGGGCATTCCTGTTAAAGGGCTCTTTGAACCCCGTCCCGTCAGTTCTATCACATGCCAGCAGCCGGTGTCCATGTTTTCTGCCTGCCGTGCACAGCGATTTCAATCCAGCCTCTCCACTCTCCCCTGTGAGGACTTGCCAGGCAGAACACGTGTCCCTCAGGTGACGAACGGCCTGGCTACTCCCACACCTCGGTAGCTAGACATGGGATGGGGCTCAGACACTCAGCTCCGCCCTTAGCCTAGAGCAGGGGCGGCCAACCCACGGCTCGCGAGCCGCATGCAGCTCTTCACTGTGGAAAGTGTGGCTTGCGAAGGGTACCCCGCAGCTCATGAAGCCACCCCTACAAAGGGCCCCCGGTTCCCTGTGCTCACCAGGTGCAGGGGAGCCGTCCGGTGCGGCAAAGCAAAATGGCACCCGCCGACAGGAGCCTGCTGTGGCCAAAAAGCCAAACTGGAGTTTTCATTTAAAGGGGCAGCGTCCTTTTTTTTTTTCCTCGACCAGGCTGGGGCTTGGGCTTTTTTCCCCTCGGCTCTTTGTGCTATGTGCACCACTGTTTTGGCGCTTTGCCTGTAATGGGTTGGCCACCCCTGGCCTAGGGAAAGATACGAGGTCTCCTTGGCTGTTTCCACCGTAAGCTTTTTGGGGCAGGGCCTCTCTCTGAGTGTGTGTGTATAGGGCTGACCTTGGCTGAGGTGCTACTCAGCCTGCCCGTGTTTTCAGGCAGGTATTGTCTCTGACGGCTGATCCATTGGGTCGCACCTCCTATAGAGCCGCTTGGCGCGACAGGAACAACATCCGCGGGGGCAAAACCGATGGGTGTGACAAGGGAGACCAGCTTGGCACACTCATCCCCAGGGCAGGGGTTTCTGCAGCAACGCAAGCTAAGCACTGGCTCCCCGTTGTGGCGTGATTTGTTCGGGGTGGAACCACCTTGGGAACGGCTCCGTGGCAGCGGGCGGGAGCCAGCGTCCTGCCGACAGGCGGAGCGAACCGGGGCCCTCGGGCGCTCAGCGCATGAGCCTTGACTGTGTGAGCGAAAAGCCAGCGGGCGCCCAGCTCAGGCGGTAAAGCAAACTCCTCTGTCACTCTGCATGTGGGCTACGCAGCGCGCCATGGGACTGTTACAGCTGGAGTACTCGCAGTGGCTGCCCCTGGCGGGGTGGGGCAAACTCTGTCAGCAGGGGTGCCCCCAGATGACCGCGGCATTTGCAACTGCACCAGAAAGGGAGGAATGACACTACAGCAGTGGCTGGTTTGCAAATTCTTTGTCCTGCGGCCACCGCGCTCAAAGCAAACCTTTCCACGGACCACCAGCACACCGCCCATGATGACAAAATGGGTGCAGGAGCGGGCTGAGAGGGGGTCTGGGTGGGAGGTTGGGTGCAGGAGCAGGCTGAGAGGGGGTCTGGGTGGGAGGTTGGGTGCAGGAGCAGGCTGAGAGGGGTCTGGGTGGGAGGTTGGGTGCAGGAGCAGGCTGGGGGTCTGGGTGGGAGGTTGGGTGCAGGAGCAGGCTGAGAGGGGTCTGGGTGGGAGGTTGGGTGCAGGAGCTGGCTGAGAGGGGTCTGGGTGGGAGGGTGGGTGCAGGAGCTGGCTGGGGGTCTGGGTGGGAGGTTGGGTGCAGGAGCAGGCTGAGAGGGGGTCTGGGTGGGAGGTTGGGTGCAGGAGCAGGCTGAGAGGGGTCTGGGTGGGAGGTGCAGGAGCAGGCTGGGGGTCTGGGTGGGAGGTTGGGTTGCAGGAGCTGGCTGAGAGGGGGTCTGGGTGGGAGGTTGGGTGCAGGAGCAGGCTGAGTGGGGTCTGGGTGGGACGTTGGGTGCAGGAGCTGGCTGAGAGGGGGTCTGGGTGGGAGGTTGGGTGCAGGAGCAGGCTGAGGGGGTCTGGGTGGGAGGTTGGGTGCAGGAGTAGGCTGAGGGGGTCTGGGTGGGAGGTCGGTGCAGGAGCAGGCTGAGGGGGTCTGGGTGGGAGGTTGGGTGCAGGAGCAGGCTGAGGGGGTCTGAGTGGGAGGTCGGGTGCAGGAGCAGGCTGGGGGGGGGTCTGGGTGGGAGGTCGGGTGCAGGAGCAGGCTGAGGGTTAGGGGGATCTGGGCATGAGGAGGATGGAGGGGACCTTTAACAGCTCCATGCACCCCACTGCTCCCAGGCACCTCTGCTGCTCCCACTGGCCGCGATCCAGACGGCTACTCGGAGGCGGGCTCTTTGCGCTAGCAGCGAATGTGCCACGTGCTGAAAAGGGAGGCCGCTGAAGCCAGACAAATCCGGCGGGAAAGCAGGTGCTCCCCCGAGGGCAATTAACCACTGGGACAGCTCTCCCAGAGGGGCGACGGTTTCTCCATCACTGACCGGTTTTATACCAAGACGGTTTATACCAGGCCAGCTCCGGCCGGTGCGAAAGAGGGCGTATGTGGGGAGAGGCCAACAGCTCCCATCAAAGACCTCTCCATCGGCTTTTCGAAACAGGCATAAATTGCAAAAGGAAGGTGCACGAGACAGACTCCGAAGCCACCTGAGGATGTTGATCTCGAGTAGAAAAGCCGTGGGCAGTAGCTGCCCAAATCCCCAAGGCGGCTTGGCACATCTCGCCCGTTACTCCCCGACTAACGACGCGGAGTAAAAGAAGCTGGGTGACACTTCTCTCTGGTGCCTCCCGCATCACATCCGAGTAGTAACCACAACGAGGGGTTTGACCCCACACGTCCAGACAATATTCTCAAGGTTTAAATGCCGTTTCTCCTCAGGACAAGGGGAATTTCTCCTGCTCGGTATCGGAACGTATTTTCTGGGCCCCTTTAAGAGTGGCAAATAAAACCTTCACTGAAAGACACAAAGGTTCATTTTCTAACAGCTTTAGATCTTATCTGACAGTGTACACCTCCCCTCATTCTTTCTCCTTTTACAAGATCCGCGAGGTGTGTTTATAACCCTTGCATTCTTGAAGAATATATTTTTCTTCGGGGAGTCTGGATCAGGGACTAATTTAATTACTTTTTTTTAATGATCAAGCCAATAGTTATAAATTGTTAACAAGTTCTGGTGGAAATTGGCTCCCCGGAGACTTTGTTATACTGAATAAAATAACATTAGGGCAGAATTAGCACAGCTTATTGAGTGGCTCTGTCTTCCGGAGGACTGCAAATTGGTATTTTTCAATGGGGGAAAAAATGCCATCAACATTTCCTGAGTCCAGTGCTTTCGTGAGGATTTCTGTACCACGCCCAGCAGAGGGCTGCAGCTTCCTGCCACGGGAGAGCCCAATTGAGGTCCAAAATTCACTTAGGCCTGTTCACTTAGACCTGGTCAACACTAGGAATTTACTGGGAATTTAGCCGCATAAAGTCGATTTTCTAAATGATGTGTCCACCCTACCAAGCCAGTTCTATCAACCTCAAAGGCCTCTGAAGTCGATTTCGGGTACTCCTACTTTTCATGAGGAGTAATGTAATTCCAGACCTGTCCTTGTTGAGTTTACGATAGTGTAGATGCAGCGTTGGTGAAAGTCGAGGTTCTTGCCCTCCGGGAGGCATCCCACAATGCCCCGCTCTGACCGCTGTGGCTAGAACTTGCATCTCTACTGCTCTCCCTGTGAACAGGGAGAGCCCTGGGAAAGTTTGAATTTCATTTCCCATGCGAGCACACCTCTGAGCAGGCAGCCCACCTGAGCCGTGCACGAGCTCTTGTTCCCAGGAGCGCAAAAGAGCGCCAGCATGGAATGTGCCAGAGATCTTGGACCTCATCAAGGCGTGGGGAGAGGAATCCATTCCCTCCCAGTGCCGAACCCACAAAAGAAACCGAGATACTTAGACAAAGATCGCAAGCTGCCTGGTGGCCAAAGGATACTCCAGGGTCGCCCAGCAGTGCCGAGTTAAAATAAAAGAGCGGAGGCAGCCCTACCGCAAAACAAAGGAGGCAAACAGACGGTCTGGTGCATCACCGCAAAAATGTCGTTTCCGCAACCAGCTGCATGTGATTCTGGGAGGGAGGGACTCAACCAGCTTCCCAAGCCTGATCGTCAAATCCGGTCAAGACATTCCTGCCAGAAGCATGGAGGACAGCGTGGGGACACCGGCTGTCAGATTTGCACAATTGGCTGACCAGAAAGCAACCATAATAGATTCGACCTCATCTCGAAGCAGGTGGAGCACATGACCTATGAGGAGAGGCTGAGGGATTTGGGTTTGTTGAGTCTGCAGAAGAGAAGAGCGAGGGGGGATTTGATAACAGCCTTCAACTTCCTGAACGGGGCTCCAGAGAGGAAGGAGAGAGTGGTGATGGATGGCAGAACAAGGAGCAATGGTCTCAAGTTGCAGGGGGGGAGGTCTAGGTTGGATATTGGGAAAAGCTATTCCCCTAGGTGGGTGGGAAGCACTGGGCTGGGTTCCCTAGGGAGGGGGTGGAATCTCCATACCTAGAGGTGTTTAAGTCCTGGCGTGACAAAGCCCTGGCTGGGTTGATTTAGTTGGGATTGGTCCTGCCTTGGGCAGAGGGCTGGACTTGATGACTCCTGAGGTCTCTTCCAGCTCTATGATTCTATGATTCTGTGGATAAGACTGGACAGATGGACAGACAGACAGGAGAGCTATTGAGGGCAAACAGAACCTTTGAGACGGGCGGTGGTGTCCAGGTGGGGGTGTCTAGATTCGAGCAGAGGGCAGAGGATTCTCACCGAGAGTTACAATGCAGCGTAGATGTTCAAGCGCAGGGCTGCCCGACATGGCTCAAGTCCCACTAACCCTCCGCTCGCACAGCTGCATAGACATCTCCTGAGCGGTCGGGAAGGGCGCAGAAGGTCTGTGTTCCCAGCTCGCCAGCTGGTGTGGAAGCGCCAGATGCAACTGAGTTTGTTCACAGCAAAATATGCCTTGGCCGGATTCCTACACCCTCGGCTCTTTGGCGGCTGGGCACTACTGGGCGTGGGGACGCTCTGGCAAGGGAAAGAAGGAAACTACTTTTCTAGTTGTGTTATCTGAAGATGGGGATTGATTCCTGAGGCTGGCTGAAGATCAAGCAGAGACCCAGCCTGATGGAAACAGGGGCCTTCTGTTTCCTGATCTAAGCCCCAGCACACAAACCAGATGTTGTAAGGTCCTAGCCGAGACCAGGAAATCTTTTGTGAGCGAAGTTGTGAAGCAGCCGTTCTCTTCCTTGCCAGCCCGAGGAGCTCATACAAAGAGAAAACGTCACTCTTGGCCTGAGGAGGGACCTGCCTTTGAACAAAGTCTCTTGCTGAAAGGCCTGGAGTGGACACCAGCCCTGGCGTTAAGGAACACGGCTGCCGTGGGAACAGAGAAGCTGGAAATCCAGCCTGCTGACACGTTTTCCTGAAAACTCTGAAAGCCCCAAGGTCTGGCGTTTAGAAAGGCTGGATGATAACTGCTCTGCCTTGTGGTCCCTCCTTCCTGCGAGGGTGGAGGGAGACACGATGATTATCTAAGTGGGCATGGGACGGCGTGCATCTTCTGTGCAATAAAACACCTCACGGGCCTGGTTCTCCATTACCTTGCTCCCTGCATTAGTCATCAACACTCCTCCCAAGCAAATGCAGCTCGAAGAAACTGGTTGCATTTGACACTCACTTTGCACAGGCAGGAAAGGTGAGGCAAGACAGCAGCAAATCGGGACTTTTCTATGCATACTGGGTGAGACTAATGATCCAGCTAGCCCAATTAACTGTTGTAACACTGCACAGTCTCGTTATCCACATTAATATGCAATCCCCTTTTTGAACAGTGCTAAATTCTCAGCCTCCATACATTACTGTGTCAGGGAGTTCCGCAGTCTACGTATGTATTGTGTGAAGAAGCATTTTCTTTTATCCAGTTTTAAGGGGCAGTGTCTGTCCCCTTTTAGTGCTACAACGCAATACACACAGACAAAATCCAGGTAACTAACCAATGCCCAATTCTGTTCAGACAAGTGAGACCAGAAAAAGGGAATTGTCATCCCTCTGCCCCTAACTTACTAGGAGGACGGACGTGAATGCAAATATGGTGTCAAGCAAAACAATTCCATGCGTTCTCGGAAGGAAAGAAGGGATTTCTCCTCTCGTTGAGTAGTGCTGCTGTTTTCTTTTCTCTCTTCTCCTGGCAGCTGTATGCTTATCTACATTCATTCAGCCCCCGTGCGGTATTCCAAACGTGGAACACCATGCAAACAAGCCAACACCAAAGAAGGTCGGGGAGACAAATTTCCCAGTGGCACATTACAATGTCTCAGGTAGTCAGGGCTTCAGCCATGTGGGGGGTTTAGAGATATATGTGGACACCTCAAATTGCCTCCAGGGCGCCTGCAGGATCTAGGCCAGCGTGCAGCGAACTGTTCTCCACTTCCTTCGGCTACGAGCGCCGTAGAAACAGGCAGCCGCACTCCGCATGAGCTACAGCGTTGGGACGGTTTTCAGTGGGCCTGTTGCTCTGGTGCTGGATGGTGGCCGCCTTTAGCCACGTCAAGGCCCACACACGCTGGAGAGATAGTCACACGCGCGTCGGTGGCGTGTGACAGGCATACGAAGGGGGCGGTTAAGCAGGAGGAGTGTTTAGGTGTAGTCAAGTCTGGGATGGAGGGCAGAGGGTATGTAATATGGCGGTGGGCAGGGGGTTAGGGAGGCAATATGGCCGTGTTGGCAGGTACCTCAGACTTTGGGTGTCCAACCTGAGGCCCTGAAAATCAACTCCCTTTCATATGTCTCCAGTACAGCAGCCAAAATCACTGGGCACTTGAAAATGGAGGCTGAGGTCCGGCTAAAGGAGGGAAGCTGTCCAGGGTGGCATCTATTGCACGGCCCTGGAGCTGCCACGAGGCACCGTGCCAGCCAGCCCCAGCTCCGACCCCCTTTTGCCATGTGTGCATGTGTCTGTTCCTCGCTTTTCCTGCTCCTCAACTCATCAAGCTCAGGCCCAACAACGCTACAAATCCATCTTTTCAGAGATCAATTACTGTGTCTGGCTGCAAAGCCTGGAAATCCAATTATCTCCAAAATAAATATAAAAAATGAAAAATATACGGAGAGGAGGGCATCAATCAACTCCAAAATGTTCCAAACATTAAAATAAACAAGGAGGAATTTCAACTTCATTTGTCTTTTTTTTTTGAACCTGTCATTGATTTATTTTATTGCTTTGGTATCATTCCCATTTTGTCTTTGCTCGGTTTCAGAATAACGTGATCTGTTTGGACGGGAGCGTTGGGTTCGCTGTCCCCCTGGCGGGAGAATTTTCAGTGGCAGGGATTAGCAGAGGCTGCAGCGATCTCCCTCCTTCAATCTGCATGCGTTCCCCTGTCCCCAGAATTGGCGGTCTTTCATGCTAGGGCTATGAGCGGTTTCTATTTGTTGGGGTATTTTGGGAGAGACAAAAAATGTGCATTTCAATATTTCTAGAGTAGAAAGGAATTGTCAGCTGTGGGTGAAGAACCCCCCCCCCCCATTTACACCCTCCCCCTTTACTTCCCCTCCCCGAGCACCCGATTTACGTGTCGATCTGGAACTGACTTTTGGCTCAAACCTCACGTCTCTGCACTTCCTCACTCATTCCAGGGACTCTCCCCACCCCCACCCCAGAAATAACCGACTGAGCATGGGTCACAGACACGTCCAAATTGCCAGACTGAATCAGAGCTGAGGTTCGCTGGGTGGGGGGAGGGTCCGCCATCCTGTGCCTGAGGAAAGCACAGGAAGCATTGTCACCTGAACTAAATGTCAGTAAAACAGACTGTTTTGTCGCAGCTGAAAGATTTTGTGGAGACGCGCTGGTTTCCACTGAATTCTTGGGTTGGGAGAGGAGAGAGGGGAGCACAGGAGGAGAGAGAGACAGGGAGAACCATAGGAACGGCCACACTGGGTCCATCCAGCCCAGTGTCCTGTCTTCTGACAGTGGCCAATGCCAGGTGCCCCAGAAGGAGTGAACAGAACAGGGAACCATCAAGTGATCCCTCTCCTGTCATCCATTCCCAGGCTCCGACAGAGGACACCATTCCTACCCATTTGGGCTAGTAAGTATTGATGGACCTAACCCCCATGAACTTACCTAGTTCTTTCTTGAAACCTGTTAAAGTCCTGATCTTCACAACCTCCTCTGGCAAGGAGTTCCACAGGTTGACTGTGCTGCATGAAGAAAAACTTCCTTTTGTTTGGTTTAAACCTGCTGCCTATTCATTTCATTTGGTGAATCCTAGTACTTACGTTATGGGAACAAGTAAAATAAATTTTTCTTATTCACTTTTGCCACCCCATCATGATTTTATAGATCTTTATCCTACCCCCCTTAGTCTCCTCTTTTCCAAGCTGAAAAGTCCCAGTCTTTTTAATCTCTCTCTCTCATGTGCAGTGGGTGGTTAAGATGCTGGTCTTGGATGAGTGAGACCCAGATTCAGTGGTTAAATCCCCGCTCTGCAACATTTGGAATGATCTGGAGTGAAAAACTCTGAACCATTCAGAGCCAGGACTGGAATCTGGGAAGAGAAAAAAAAAATGACAAATAACTTTAACCAGCGATGGGGAACCTAGATTAGTGAGTGGGCCGTATGAGTGGCCTCCTTCATCTCAGTGGTCTCCTAGGTCAGGGTAGTTTTGCTAACAGCGCCTGCATACCTAGAATTTGTGGGGTGTGCCGCTTGTACTGTTGCAGCGCTGTGATTGGCTGCAGAATGTTCTTCTGTTGAGGCAGAACTCCATGGAGCTCAAAAGTTGGTCTTTCACCAGCAGGAGTTGGTCCAATAATACGTAATACCTGACCCATCTTGCCAGACAGGATATCTGGCAGCCAATTGTTCCCTAAATGATATTTGCTTGCCAGACATGGCGGGTGTTCATTATGGTTGGCAAATATTCAGATTATCCATCTCCTACTCCACTTCCACATCTTACCTCCACAGCCCCGGGAGATGGGACGGGTCTCCTGCTTTGAACCCACTGATGGCTGGAAACATCTCCTGTGGGGCTGGCAAACTCAGGTGGCAGCTTAGGACTCAACTCCTGGCTAATTCACTTGAGTGTTGTAAGGATCAAAGTGTTACATGCATGGGGGGGCTGGTGAAGGTAGGGCTGGGGGGGCTTGCCTCCCCGTCTGCTCAGCTCCATGTCCCCCGTGGAAGCCAAGCCGCTCCCTTATCCCCCCCCCCACCACCACAGGGAGAGGAGGAGGGAGGATGGTGGGTGTCCCCGGCCTCCCCGGTTCCAGAGTACAGGAAGGGTTGGCACTTGGGGACAGCAACACTTTGCCCCCAGTACGCCTATAGTAGGCGTTCTGTGGGCAGAGTGTGAGCAGGGCCAGTTTGGAAAGGCAACGCCTTCCCCTGCCTCGCATACCCGCTGCCCATGGTTACATGCAGTGCTTTTTTTGTTTCAAAAAAAAAAAAAAAAAAAAAGGTGCCAGTACTCCAGGGGAAAAGTTGTTGAACTCTGACTGGAGGTGCCGATACTGTATCTGGAGGTGCCAGTACTGCGTTCCGGGCAGTACCATCACAAAAAAAGCACTGGTTACATGTATTCAGAAGTTTAAACTTCATGAAAACTAGTGGAACTTTACTTCCATTGTTTTCACTTATCTGCTCCTGTCATGAGGTAATAGCAAACATTTACATGGTGAATGGTCCTGTAACTAAATATCTCCTCGGACATCCAAGAAACCTTAGGGAAATGCTAATGAGGGCTCTTAACAGAAAAGGCTAATTCCAAAGCAAAGGGCCATTGGGCTGAGGACCTGAGGTCAGAGACTCAAAGTAGATTCCTCACTCATTGTCAAAGGCAAGCCCACAGAGGTGGAGACACTGTCAGCTCGGATGGTGTCAGAACAAGCTGTAACTATGGATTTAAGGAAAATATCTTAGTCTCTGGACTGTTTGGGTCCAGATAGGGCAGAATAGAACATAAGAACGGCCATACTGGGTCAGACCAAATATCCATCTAGCCCAGTAGCCTGTCTGCCGACAGTGGCCAGCACCAGGTGCCCCAGAGAGGGTGGACCGAAGACAATGATCAAGCGATTTGTCTCCTGCCATCCTTCTCCAGCCTCCGACAAACAGAGGCCAGGGACACCATTTCTATCCCCTGGCTAATAGCCTTTTATGGACCTAACCTCCATGAAATTATCTAGCTTCTCTTTAAACTCTGAAGGAGCTGAAGGAGACAACGGAGATCCCAGAGTTATTCCGGGTAGCCCCAAGAGACTTTCGGGAAACAGGAAGATTGCTACCATATGGCGTTACAAACTGTGACTCACCTGTAATTATATTTTACCTGCTTTAACTTTTCAATAAACACTTATTTCCTTTTCTTAGCTACTAAACCTTTAGTAATTTTCCTACAGAACTGGCTGGCAGGTTGTCTTTTGTGTAGGATCTAGTGTATCGACCGATCTGGGGTAAGTGGCTGGCCTCTTGGCACTGGGAGAGACCTGAAGGAGTGTAATTTTTGGTACAAGTGATCTTTTATCAGCATGCTTAGTTTGTCTGAGTGGCACAATGGGCTGGATAGCTGAAGGGGAGTGTCTGCGATGGCATGGGGAGACTGGTACGGTGATCCAGCAGTTCACATGTGCTCCTGGCTTGGTGAAATCTAGCTACAAAACACCCCACCGGCTGGGGGTGTCTGCCCTGCTGTCTGACCTAAGGTTGGCATTCACAGCTGTGAGACCTTCCAGACAGTGTGACGGTAACCCACTCACAGCTGAGTGCAGCCACCAAACACTTCCTCCCCCACCAACATCCGAGCATGTTCTCTTTGAAAAAAATGTCCCAGGACAAAAGGATGGAGGAAGGCCTGGAATATAAAATTATGGTGCTGGCTAACTAGCATAAGAGATTGTTATATTTGGCCTAGGATGACTTTTCCATCTTCTCACCCTCCCCCAGTCTCTGGGCCCTTCCGGTGTCTCCCCTGTCCCAGCACTGGGTGGTGTCGTGTGTCACACACCTCCCAATCCAGTGACGCTCCATGTCCCACTCACCTTCCATGCCAAGAACCTTCTCTTTCCCCATTCGTATTCTTTCTTTTGGACCCTCCCACATTCCCCTCCCTCCCCCTTTGCTAGGCAAGGTGGGGACGTGGAAGTATCAAGTTAGCTTTTGTTCTCACTCGTGGGGGCTGGAGTCTCAGCTGCTTACTGTGGAATCCAAAGAAGATTGCAGGCCATTGCCCTAGGACAACATGTAAATAATTTGTCAGTAGGGCACCCGGTCGGGGCGGACTAAAATTGGTATGAAGCAGGAGATCTGGTCTGCACTGACAGCAGAGGGGTGACCAGTTTACATCTCCCAGCGCGCCACTGGCAAGTGTCTTCCTCTGAACATCTTTAGAAGTTAGCGCGCTAGAGAAGAAGTGCTGAAGAGCCTCTCGTTTGGATTTCCTCCAGGCCCAATCCAGAACGCGGCCTCTGTGGGGCTGGAGAGCTTTAACCATTAGACAAGCCAGCTTAGTGTGATGTGCTGAGGGTCAGTCAACATCTGCCTTGTAATCCCCGAGTGTCTTGTGTCTGTACAGCGTGGCTCTAGAGCTTTGACATCCCCCGACCTCCTGCCAGCAGCCCACAGGCCTCTCACAGCCTTTGCCCAATGGGGCCAAGCATGGTGCCCTCCCAGGCCCGAATTCATCTCCAAATCATCCTCCTGCATTGTCCTGTCCCTCACACCAATGCGGATTAGGTTTGCTGTCTCACTGGCGACAACACGTACCTCCAGCTGACGGGGGACACACACACGTTACTGAACCTACCTGGCCCTGATGGTTTCTAATGAAAGCAAAACGTGTGGCTTAACAAAAGAGCCTGATTCCGTGGCACCAAGGAGAAGAAATGAAGGTCAAGTTCGTTACAGGCTAGTTGTGTGGGCTGGGGTCAAGGTTTTCCTTAGATCCATGCTAAATATTAGCCTCCTTCAATTCCATTGACTTGCCTTGTGGGTGTATGTATCAGCAGTTGACTAGCCGTTCTGGTCCTACCGTGGTCGGTATTTTATACCCCCCTCTCACATGCTCACTCACTCCTCTCCATGATGGTGTCATGAGCGCTTCAGATGGACAGGGTGTGGCCCCGCTCGCTCCCCTCTATCAGCTCAGTTGTGCCTGGGGGTGCAGGAAACCACGTGTCCTGGGGGCTGGCAGACTTCTCATGTTAGCTCTTCCTGGCTGGAGGGAGCTTGTTTCAGTATGCGAGCGATGCAGACCGAACGCCGTAAACCAGTCCCCATCCCAGTTTTACTGCTGATTTAACGCTCACGACGAACTCGCCTGTTTATCAAACCATTAAACAGTAAAGTTTAACAAGACACAGTAAAGGGTGTTGCGTTTGCTGATTGTGAAGGCAGCACGAAAGTGAGATGGAGAGAGCCGGAAGGCACCGCCTCGTCCTAGAAGATTAGCTAGAAGACCCAAATATTAAGAACCCTAGGCTGGCCCCATTGAAGTCAACGGGAGTTTTGCGATTGACTTCAAACGGGGCCAAAAAATCGTCCCAGGTCTCAAATCTGACTGAAATCACTCACGGAACAGACTCCTCAGTTCAGTCTCCGATAGGGTCCACGCAACCCAATAGTACGGCCCCGTTCAGTGGGCTTGGCGGGTTGTATTCACATCAGGAATATCCCGGGCTGGAATCTCAGAGAGGGGCCAGGTCAGGCCAGAGCCACACGACAGACTCGTCTGGGCGGCAGAGTTCAGAACCGGCCCAGCGGGAGGGCCACAGATTGGGACTGAGCTGTGCCGGACTAGATCTTTCTTGGCTGCACACCTACCTCCGACTCTTTTTCCTTCCCTCGTCACTAAAACAATACCTACGTGTACATGTGCCAAAGTCTCCTTCTACAAGTTAAGCACGCGCCGACGACAGCCACCAACTCCAGCACCAATGCTAAGTCATCAGAAACTAATATAAGCGCGACTGGATCTTTTTCCCCCCCTGAAACATCCCCCCCTCCCGTCTAGACCCTAATTTATTGATTCCTTTTTGCCGCTCCTCGCATTGTATTATTTATAAGAAGCAATATTCTAGCCTCCCTTGACGGTGGTTGAGGGGTAGCAGAAAGCAGTGCAGCAGAGAGGTGGTGGAATAATTTTGGTTATGTTTCCATAGCTACCTTGCTGTTCAATTGGTTTATTCCATTTTAAAGTCAACCAACACACACACAGGCATGCAAATCACCAAATGAAGGGTGTTTGCGCTGATCCCTGGCCTGTCCATTGCTGTGGCGGTGGGTTGCGCATTTAAAGGAGCACTTGCCGCCTAAATAAATGGCCAGACAGCATCCTAGCTCGATATCGCTGGGAGATAAACACATTGTGTCTTTTTTTCTTCTCCTCGCCGACGCGTGTGTTCCAACCCACCCCTCTTCTATGAGAGATATTTTTAAACATGCCTTCTGCGCAGAGGAAGTTTGATGTGGGAGGGTGTCCTCTAGTGGCAGATGATGTCTTTACAGTCGTCTGCCCAGGAGGAGGACGAAACTTTAGGACGGTAACGAAGAAGGGACCTGAAGAAAAGCTCTGTGTCATCTGGAAAGCTTCTCCATTCCACGAAATGCTATTCCTTCCCCCTCTTTGCCTCAGTAAGGCAGAGGAAAACCCCCCATTTGCTTAGCAATAGCTCTGAGGATTCGATTGCGTTTTTAGGTCTCAGAGGGGGTAGCCGTGTTAGTCTGTAACTTAAAAAAACGGGCAGTCCTGTAGTGTCTTTGAGACGAACACAAACATGTAGATGGTGTCATGAGCTTTCATGGGCACAACCCATTTCTTCAGGTGAGTGGAGCAAAAAGGAGCAAACCATCAATTTACAGCAGAACAGGAAGGGAGAGGGGGTTTTTAGGGATGTTTTGGGGTTTGGAGTCTCACCAGTGAATGGCAGCTGCAAGCTAGGTAGCTGTCTCTTGAGCACGGTAGAGACACATTTTTGCATGACGAACGTGCCGAATCGCATCGTAGTGGAGGCACCTGGTTTTCTGGGCATGCCCCTGGGTTGCTGCCATTTGGCCCTGTCATCGAGGGCCGGGGTGTAAGAAGGGGATGGGACGGCAGGAGTAGCGCAGGGAAGGGTACAAACAAGGGCGCCATTTTGGGGCAGCAGCCATGTGTACCGGGACGTGGCTTTTCTTCCCCTTTCCCTATCAGGGAGCAAGGGGGAGCAACATGGCAGTCAAAAAAGCAAAGAGAATGTTAGGAATCATTAGAAAAGGGATAGAGAAGAAGACAGAGTATATCCTATTGCCATGGGACGCCCACATCTTGAATACTACGTGCAGATGTGGTTGCCTCATCTCAAAAAAGATATATTGGCATTGGAAAAGGTTCAGAGAAGGGCAACAAAAATGATGAGGAGTTTGGAATGAATCCCTGTGAAGAGAGATGAAAAAGACTTGGACTTTCCAGCTTAGAAAAGAGGAGACTAAGGGGGGATAGGATCGAGGTCTATAAAATCATGACTGGTGTGGAGAAAGTGAATAAGGAAAAGTTATTTACTTATTCCCACAATATAAGAACTAGGGGGGAATCACCCAATGAAATGAATAGGCAGCAGGTTTAAAACAAACAAAAGGAAGTTTGTCTTCACTCAGTGCACAGTCAACCTGTGGAACTCCTTGCCAGAGGATGTGGTGAAGACTAGGACTTGAACAGTGCTCAAAAAAGAGCTAGATAGATTCATGGAGGTTAGGTCCATCAATAGGTAGGAATAGTGTCCCTAGCCTCTCTTTGTCTGGAGGTGGGTGACAGGGGAGGGATCACATGAGGATTACCTGTTGTGTTCCCACCCTCTGGGACACCTGGCTTTGGTCACTGTCGGCAGACAGGACACTGGGCTGGATGGACCGTTGGTCTGACCCCGTCTGGCCCCTCTGATACTCTTATGTGCCTGGCTGGTGCGGGGAAGAGCAGAGAAGGCTGTGTAGTTTTCCCTCCCTCTCTGCTAGCCAGGCGCACGGGAAGAAAAGCAAGAAGCATCCAGGTATGCACGGCAGCTGCACTCCCCCCACCCCCCCCCGCTCTCCTGAAAGGGTGCCCGTGGGCACAGCTCACAAGGGGCAGGTGGCCCAAAGGCAGAGTCTGGCTACCATGTTATTTAGGGCCAGCTTGTGGCATTCGGGCCTGGGCCTGCTCTGAAAGCAGGGGGAGCTACCCCAGCCCCGGGGGCAGGGAGAAGGTGTGCCCTTGGGACCCACAATCCCTCCCTAAGCTGCCTAGTGAGCAGGGGGACGGCACCGCCCCACTAGGCCTTGCAAAGTTCTGCCCCTAGGGAACCACTGCCCCGCCTCCTCCTGCCATGCGGGGCACCTGGGAACAATGGGCCCGCACGGGAATGGCAGTTGTCCTCCCCCAATGCACAGGCTCCCACGGGGGCCAGTGGCAATCTGGCTGAGTACAAGGAAAAGGAGGGCGGGGGGAAGGGGAGGGACCCTGATGTGACTCGGAACTTCCTAGCACTGCAGCTGGCGGTGGATTGACAAGTCCCAGGGCAGAGGAAATTTCCTACCCCCCAATGCCCTGCCAGGGCCCTGCAGCCACCCAGGACAACTCCCGCTGCAGCTAGGATGGGCTTTGCGCATTCCTCCCATCCCCAATAAGCAGCCAGACCCGCCGCCTTGCGTGACCGCGGCCGGCAGGGCGGAGATGGCTTCTACTGCATCGCAGAGATCCATTGCTTTACCAGCCCCAGGGGAGCGTTTTCGGCGCCCTCGGCCACACAGCCCAGCAAAGGCAGCCGACCGATGCCCGGCTCCTACACACGCGGCACAGGAAGTGACTTTGCGGATAGTCTCATCTGGGCCTGACCCCTAGACCCGTGTTTCTCAATATGTGGGGATTTCTGTGTGGCCCCCCAAACCTGGGAGGGGGCAAAGCAGCAGCACCTCCCTGCAGTGCCCAGCTGGTGCTCCCGAGGGGCTGTTACCCCTGGCAGTGAGATGCTCCCCACAGGCTTTGCACCGATGCTGCTGGTAGGGATTGGCGCCCTGCACCTCCGGGCTCTGGGCAGCACCTCAGGAGACATGCAGGGCCAGTGTGTGCAGCACTGGAGGCAGCTCTTATCAGTGGAGGTGGCTGAGGCGTTTGCTCACCAGGTGCTCTCTTAGGATGCTCTCCACACCTGCCTGGCTGAGGCATGAGGAGTAGGGGATGCCTGCGGCAGCTGGTGAGTTCCAGCCCCATGGGAAGGACCATAGGAGGCAGGGACAGAGACAGGTTGGCACGTCCCCCACCGGGGGCCACACTCCCTCTATACAGTTGCGGTAGCTACAGCTGCATGACAGCGCCGAGCACAAGAAGGAGCCACGTCTGGGTGAGCTGAACGGGGAACGCTTCCCTTCCTGCAACACAACTCAGTGACAGTGACCCGGACATCTCTATGTGCATGTGGGCTGGCTTAACGCAAGTGAATTCACTATTGTAGGAAGAAGTGTCCGAGCAGCCCCCCCACAAGAGTCGGTAGTTGAACTCTGAGGACTCCAAAAATTTCTTTGTGAGACCCTCTAGACCAGTGTTTCTTAAACTTTTTAAGACCAAGGAACACCAAACACCAAGGCCGTCTAGACTGGCAAGTTTTTCCGCAAAAGCACCTGCTTTTGCGGAAAAACTTGCCAGCTGTCTACACTGGCCACTTGAATTTGCGCAAGAACACTGACGATCTAATGTAAGATTGTCAGTGTTCTTGCGCAAATACTATGATGCTCCCACTCAGGGATAAGCCCTCTTGCGCAAATGTATTTGCGCAAGTGGGCCAGTGTAGACAGGGGAGGACTGTTTTGCGCAAAAAAGCCCCGATGGCAAAAATGGCAATCGGGGCTTTCTTGAGCAAAACCGCGTCTAGATTGGCACGGATGCTTTTCCGCAAAAAGTGCTTTTGCGCAAAAGCATCTGTGCCAATCTAGACGCTCTTTTCCGCAAATGCTTGTAACGGAAAAACTTTTCCGTTAAAAGCATTTGCAGAAAATCATGCCAGTCTAGACGCAGCCCAAGGATTTTTTGTTGTGCAAAAAAAAAAAAGTTGCCTGCCCCTTTAAAGGCGGCCATTTTGAACTCTGTTGTTCTCTGTGGCACACCTCTGACTGCCTCTCGGCACACCAATGTGCCATGGAACATAGTTTAAGAAACACTGCTCTAGAAAATCAGTCGACATAGGAGCATGTCGCCACACCAGAAAACCATCTATCCTAACGCAGAGTGCTAGGAACCAGTGTCACGCGACAAGATCCATTTCTATTTGAGGGTATGTCTACTCTGCAGCCTTTTTCTGGAAAAATGGCCGTTTTTCCGGAAAAACGACACTTACGTCCATACTGCTATTGCATTCTTTCGACAGAAAGTCTAAAGAATGGAGGGGTTTTTCCAACAGCAGTAAACCTCTTTCTACGAGGAAGAAACCTTTTTCGGAAAAAGGCGTGTGTGGACGCAGCAGAGGGAGTTCTTTCGAAAGAAGAGGCCTCCAGGACATCACACAGGTGCCCTGGTGGCCACTCCGTCCACACTAATCACAACTGAAAAGTGAGCTAGCAGCCAATCAATGTGGACGCTCTCTTTCCAAAAAGCGCATCGCTTTTTCGTTGTGCTTTTGCTGTGTGGACACTTTCTTTCGAACTAAGCTTGTCCAGAAGATCTCTTCTGGAAAAGACTCTTCCGAAAGAAGCCTGCAGTCTAGACATAGCCTGAGATGTGGGGTTTTTTTTGATGGAAACCTGAAAAAAAGAAGAACGTAGACGAAAACAACCTCCCCCCAATTTTTCATTTAAATGTGTCACAGGGAAATAAATGGTGCACCCTGCCCAGCTCTGCTGAGGGGGAGGCAGGGGCACGTCGCCCCGGTATTGCCACGTAGCAGTCTGTGAAGCTCCCTGTGGCCGCCGACACGGTCACGCCGTGAGTGGTGAGGTATCTGCCCACCGCCGCCCCTTCCTTTGCAGCCTTTGAACCCAGACTCCGTGGTTTGCTGCCTCCCCTCAGGAGAACCACGCTGCTCGTTGCTGCCTGTGGGGGCCGGGGATGCGCCGGGAAATGCTGTGGGCTTATTTTGCCCGTAGCGTTGTCCCTGGAGCTGTGGGCATGTGTCTCCAACCTGGCCATGCCGATGGCGAGGCTGGTCCTGGCTGTCCTGGGGAAGAGACCTCCCAGGCTCTCTTGCGAGCCAGCGGGGAATGCTGCTATGGACCGCACCCGTTCCACACGGCGCCTGAAGGGCGCCTCTTCCAGCGTGGAGCCTGCCTGCTGCCTGCCTAGGGGTCGGTTACCTTTCAGTTGCTTTTGCAGCCTTGCCTTGTGCCTGCGCTGGCAGCCAAGGACTCTTCTGTCTTCCCGGGCACCAGATGGCTGGAGGGCATCCACGTGCAGGCTGTTTTCCACACGTTTCACGCCCTGCCTGCACCAGAGGGGGACAGGGCTGGGTAGGTTCATGCCTTCCTCATGTCCGTGGGGACTCTTACAACCCACCCCCTTGACTTTAACGGGGTTTCTCGTGTGGTAAAATGCCAGCGAAGGTGGCACCGGGGCTGGGTGGGAGAGGAGCAGCTCGAAAAACAATCCCATGCCAGACGAAATTTGCTCAGCCTTGCCGGGATGCAGCGTATTTGTGTTCTTAATGCAGTAGTAACGGAGACACAAAGGCCGCCCCCTCCATGTCTGGCCAGTGGGGTCCGGCACCTCCCAGCGTGGGGTTACAGGCGCGTCCCTTCCTTGTTCTGTCCCACCGCTCCTCTCTCCTCCAGCAGCAGGCTCTCTCCCACATTAATCCTTCCTGCTGCAAAATCCTCTCCCTGTCTCGGCTCAGCCTCTTCCCTCGGGCCTGAAAACAGCATCTTGCACGGCAAAACAACAGCCCCGTTGCGACCAAAAACGGAAGGAGGGTTCAGCGTTCGATGCTGCAAGGCGCTAAGCATTTCCTCAAAGGTGCTGGAGACCCTCAATGCCCATTGATCCGAAGGGGCTCAGACCTATGCAGCTGGCTTCTGGCCTGGGGCCGAATCGGGCCCTGACTGACTGTATGTTGGTGGAGAAGGCGGGACAGTCTCTTCGGGATCCAGGGTGCGGCAGGTTTGACCGAGGGCAAAGCAGGAAAGGCAGGGCCAGCTGAAATATTCATCAGGGTCTCTCTCCTCCCTGGATTAAGGAGGGCTTTTGGTAATCGGTTCGATGTTTTACAGCTAAAATTCAAATAGCGGCTTAAGAGCTTAAACCAAGGAAATGAAAGATGTGCTAGCGCGGCAGAGATGTACCTCACGCCCTGGGGCCAACACACCACAGTAGGGGGGGTGGAGGGGACTGCTCTCCCAGCCAGTCCTGCTCGGGCTTCACCTGGGGGAAATCTGTGTGTCGGCATTAAAAAATCACACCGGGAGCCCGTCTGCCGGCTCTTCCCAGCTCTGCTGGGGAGCTGAGCTGCTCCGCCATGTCTGCAGCCTGCGCATCAGCTCAGTGTCTCTGGAAATCACTTTACCTCAGCTGAGGACCTGGCTCAATTAGCTCAGCGGTCGCCGCCCGCGAGCCCCCGCCTTCCGAACAGGGCGTGTCCCGAAAGTGCGGCTGTAAGCCCGTGGTGTGGCCCCCGGAGGGCATTTTCCCACAGAAACGAGGTTGCCGGGGTAGCTAGGCCTCCAGGCTATCCCACAAAGCCCGTTTAACCCACCGTGTAGCTGAAATACTGTCTGTTTGCAATGAAAATGAGTAGAAATCGGTTTGTGTTTAACCGTGCATGCTGGGGCTTGAGGAAAGTCAGGTTTAATTAGAGGAGGTCGGTGGAGATTCTGAAGGAGACTTCTGGGCACCCCCAGCCACCACTCAGCCTCCCCCCCCCGGAGCTCCTCCGGCCAGCCCCATCCTCCGGCTGCCCTCCTCCAGCCCCCGTTGACCTGGAGTGGCTGGCCCTTTCAAAGCACCGATTCTCTCCAGCCACTGGCTGCGTGTCCAACCCCTGCTCCTCCAGAGTCCTCCAAACAGCCCCTGTGCCTCTCGCCTGCCCCTTGGGGCTGCTGGTGAGCTAGTTCGTATGTGCTCATGTTCGTACGCCAGAGGGGTGTAACTCGGGGAGTGCCGGTACCGTCTGGTCCCTTACGTGACATCCCGTGGCATCCAGGTGGGAGGAAGGGGTTGAATGTGTTTTCAGGAGTGGAGGCATTGGTGACTCGTGGCCGGAGGCAGCATGTATCAGAGGCAGGGGAAGGAGTTGCCTTCCCAAACTGCGAAGCGTGGCCCCGCCCACACTCCGCCCGCTGCTTCAGCGTGGCCCCGCCCACACTCCGCCCGCTGCTTCAGCGTGGCCCCGCCCACACTCCACCCGCTGCTTCAGCGTGGCTCTCGGGCTGCCCCCGGGCTTCTGCCATGCTGAGGCTGGGGCCGTGTGCCGCCTGCCCTCCCGGTGCTCTGGGGCTGGAGGACCTGCCCTGGCAGTGTCGGGGGGAGGCTTGCGAGGGGCAGACCTGCCCCGTGTGAGGGGGACTTGGGTGGAAGAGGCAGGTTCACCCACCGCCCAAGCTCGTGGTGTCTTGCTTGGGCATTTATTCCAGAAGCCACAGGGACTGATGGCAAACAGCAGCCAGCCTGGCAGGTCTGTGTCCGCATGTGGGGGGACAATATAACCTGCGGAGGGCCCTGCCTTTCTGAGCAGTGGGGAGAAAGAGCCCTGACTGGAGCTGCCCCCAGCCCACCTCCCCAATCAACCCCCCCACGGCATGACGATTGAAAACCGTCTTCCGGCTGGACAGGCAGCCTGGAAACCACCGTGCCGCGGCAAGCCTCGTTACTATTCAGCGTCTGCCATCAGCAACTGTCTGCCACTCCGCTTGGACGCCTCAGCATCCCGCCGCCATCGCGCCCTGCCTCCGTCTTGGGCTTTCTCACTCTTGGCTGCACCCTGTCACTCTCTGTCAGGCTCAGCCGCTCTTGTCCTCTCTGGGCTCTCCTCCCGTGCTTTCCCCTATCACACTCGGCATCTTTCCAACCCAATGAATTCCCGCCCCCTCACACCCCATCCCCCAGAGAGCTCCGCCGTCGGGCAGGGAGCAGCAGAAGGCACAAGAGGCAGAGCATTTCCCGGCAGTGGTGGCTTTTCTTGGCCGGCAGCGTATCCCCCGAGGGAACTCAAGGGGCTGGGAGCACAGTGGGATTAGAGGGCGGAAGTAATTGCTGATGGAAACAGAATGCCAAGATGAGCCGATCGCAAAGGGCCTGGATCTTCAGTGCACGGCCCTGACAGAGCGCCGTCGACTTCGCCGAAACCTGGCCCCACCAAACACACGAGCCACGTTTATTTGCACGGCACCGTGGGCAGGTCCCAGCGTGGGTCCAACGGGCCCGCGGAGCGACAGCGATCGACACCAGCGGAGGCGCTGGTCTCCTTTTGCCACGGTTCTTTCCTGTCCGGTTGTTGTTCCGTCTTCCTGGGGCTGACTGCCTCCCCTCCGCTCGAGGGGCTGAGTCACCGCCAGGCACGCAGCTCTCCCGGCAGCCAGGGAAAGGGGGAGCGAGCTGGCTGGACAGCCGCCAATCACTCACCACACGCACTGGGTGCATTCGGGGAAATGATACATTCACAGCCATGCCTAGCTCCCACCGGCCCTGAGAGTGAGGCGCTGAACACCTTTGGGGCCTGGCGATTCAGAAGGGCCCGGGACATAGGCCGTTTCATTGCCGCAGGGTGGTGCACGTGGACAGCACGCGCTGGGCAGTGCTGAAGGGCTGGCAAGAGGGGGCTGGACCCAGCTCTATCCCTTGGGCACTGTCTTCGGAGTGGTTGTACTGAAGTCCATAGGACAAGGCAAATGTACCCACCGGTGGATTTGGCCCTAAATACGTATCCATCTTCTGTCACTTTGGTTTATCTGATGGGTCAGGTCTGACTTGAAAACTACTTCCCCCCAGCCACTTCACTGCCATATGAAGAGAGATTAAAAAGAGAAAAGAGGGGATATGAGAGAGGTCTGTAAAATCATGACAGGTGTGGAGAAACTGAATAAGGAAAAGTTATTGACTTGTTCCCATAAGAACTAGGGGGTCACCACATGAAATTAATAGGCAGCAAGTTTCAAACAAGCCACAGGAAGTTTTTCTTCATGCAGCGCGCTCAGTCAACCTGTGGAACTCCTTGCCGGAGGATGTTGTGAAGACCAAGATGTTAACAGAGTTCAAGGAAGAGCTAAATAGATTCATGGAGGTTAGGTCCATCAATGGCTATTCGCCAGGATGGGGAGGAATGGTGTCCCTAGACTCTGTTTCTCTGGAGGTGGGTGACAGGGGAGGGATTCCCTGTTGTGTTCCCTCCCTCTGGGGCTCCTGGCGTTGGTCACTGTGGGCAGACAGGACACTGGGCTAGATGGACCTTTGGTCTGACCCAGTACGGCCGTTGTTACATTCTTATGTTCACTTGCCTACACTACTAAGAATCTTATCCATGTAAATTATATCCCTTATTAAACTAATCTCTCTGCAAATGAATATAAATGCAATCTCCTACCGATGAAATTATTATTAATCATTAGTATCATTTCTTCTAGTATCTCACTACCATCGCCCTATATGTTTTGTGGCAAGATAACTCAGCAGGTTCTGACTGCCTCCCCTTCTCTCGGTGGCTTTTTGAGGAGAACTGAATTTCGGCAGTGGAACGAAATAAATTCGTTAAAACAAATGGGCTTTTTTTTTTTGGTTGAAGCAAAGATGAAAACGAATAACATACCCAATGCTGTATTTATCGTGTCATTTATGTTAATATTTAATTCAATAAAAGCCCATGTTTTGGAATGTTTTCCCATTTGTTTCAGGCGACCGCTGAAATTGCAGTTTCTGCCTGTGTAACAGACCAATCCATAACTAACTGTTATGGTGGGTGGATGGAGAAGTGGATGGTTAGGGTACTTGGAAGGGGTCTTTTAGCAGCTGGTGGTAATGCGGTGGTGGTCGGGTTAGGCTCCTGGGCAGAATTTGGCCTCTAGCTGCTGGAAGAAGGTTTGGAAGCTAGAAAGACAGTGTTTGCTTCGGTCGTAGAGAGGGTGAAATTCACCCTTGTGCAAGGAGCCAGTATGAAGTCTAGACATCACTTAAGACTTCCTTCGGTCTCAATACAGAATGTAAGCGATGTCTGGGCTGTTTCACCCCCACACACATACCCATGGGTGAATTTCACCCGACAGGCAGGTTGTAGCTGGGAGAGTTGGGGTTTGCAATGTGGAAGGGAGGAATTGGGCCTTTGTACCTATCAGGGTGGTGAAGCATTGGAATAAATTGCCTAGGGGTTGTGGAATCTCCATCGCTGGAGAGATTTCAGAGCAGGTTGGACAGACATCTATCAGGGATGATCTAGATGGTGCTTGGTCCTGCCATGAGGGCGGGGGACTGGACCTGATGACCTTGTGAGTAGGGTTGCCAGGTGTCTGGTTTTGAACCAGACAGTCCAGTATTTGAGCTTTCTGTTCGGGAAACAAATTGAGAAAATAGCAATGAGAAAATAGAAATGTCCGGTATTTTCTAAATCAGATGTCATGTCGATTGTGATGTAATGTCAAGTGTGTCCAGTATTTTTGTTGAAACCATCTGGCAACCCTACTTGTGAGGTCCCTTCCAATTCTAGTGCTCTATGAAGAGGAGCACCAGGGTTGCATTTTAAGGACACTTAATGGCAGCTCTAGCTTTTTCAAAGGTATTTAGGCACCTAACGACTCCAGTAGGTGCCTTGTGGGATTTTCAAAATCATATCAAGTCGGTCAGATACCTAAATGCCTTTGCAGTCAATAGGAGTTAGGTGCCTAACCCACTTAGGTGTTTTTAAAACTTCTCTGCGGGTGCTTATCTGCGTCTTCTGGCACCAACATACCTTTGCAAATCCAAGCAGCTTTTGAAAATGGGACTTACGCCCTGAAGACTCATAGCGGCTTTCGGAAACGTTGCCCGCGTCCTGCACCAAACCAATTCCCAAAGATGGAACAAACTGAACCGCACATCTTCCAACAATCAATCTCTGCAGCAGTGGAGCTGAGACCAGCAGGCACCTCACTGTTTATGGCCATTGGCAACTTGACAGCAATTGCTGTTTTACAACTGCTCGCTGACATTCCTTGGGACGTGATGGTAAAAATATTTACTTCTGCTCTTGGGCTGCCTCGAGCCATGCTCGACTGCCGTGTCCTCGAGTTGGACTGAGGGGGCCCTACATACGTTTTCATGCCAGAGCCATTCTTGGTTTGCATTTTGCACTGTCCAGGTTTCTCCTAAGCACGGCTGACAGGCTCAAAATGAGCATAAATGCAAAGTCCGTTTTTTAAGCTTTAAAAGAGCCTTTGAGGGCTGTTTTCAACGCGTTTACACGCAGAAGCCAAAAATAAGTGTTGCCTCATCGACATAAACTGGGATTCCAAGTCCACGATATTTTTCTGACAATTAGGGTAAACGTAATGCTTTCTGTAAAAACTGTGGCTGTCGTGTTCGTGCCTGGCGACACAGGAAACATTTGCGCAGTATAAGCTACGTCTTCCTGATCTAATGTCATGACCACAGAGGGGGATGCTGCACCGTTACATTATGGGTTCTGGACAGAGCTGCCAGGTGCTCAGTAGATGATTCTCGTCTTACATCTAGGTCAGACAAGGCTCAGACTTTGCTGTCATGTGGGAAACTCTCCTTCCCCAAGTTTATTAAGAGCTGATCTTTGCAGAGCACATCTGACCCTGTGCTGGCTCATTCCATCTCCAGCAAGCTCCTGAATGACTCAGGCTGCTGGCATGATGCACCTCTATCCCCAATCAAGGGAAAAGAGTATCTCAGGAGAGAACACACGAACGGCCACACAGGGTCAGACCAAAGGTCCATAGAATCCTAGAATCCTAGGGCTGGAAGAGACCTCAGGAGTCATCAAGTCCAGCCCCCTGCCCAAGGCAGGACCAATCCCAACTCAATCAACCCAGCCAGGGCTTGGTCAAGCTGGGACTTAAAAACCTCTAGGGATGGAGATTCCACCACCTCCCTAGTTAACCCATCCCAGTGCTTCCCCACCCTCCTAGGGAAATAGTTTTTCCTAATATCCAACCTAGACCTCCCCCACTGCAACTTGAGACCATTGCTCCTTGTTCTGCCATCTGTCACCACTGAGAACAGCCTCTCTCCATCCTCTTTGGAACCTCCTGCAGGAAGTGGAAGGCTGCTCTCAAATCCCCCCTCACTCTTCTCTTCTGTAGACTAAACAAACCCAAATCCCTCAGTCTCTCCTCGTAGGTCATGTGCTCCAGCCCCCAAATCATTTTGGTCGCCCTCCGCTGGACCCTTTCCAATGCGTCCACATCCTTTCTACTGTGGGGGGCCCAGAACTGGACGCAATACTCCAGATGTGGCCTCACCAGAGCCGAATGAAGGGGAATAATCACTTCATCTAGCCCAGTGTCCTGTCTGCTGACAGTGGCCAATGCCAGGTGCCCCAGAGGAACTGAAGAGAACAGGGAACCATCAAGTGATCCATCCCCTGTCACCCATTTCTAGACAAACAGAGGCTAGGGACACCCTTCCATCCTGGCTAATAGCTATTGATGGACCTCACCTCCATGACTGTATCTAGGTCTTTTCTGAACCCTGTTGAAGTCCTGGTGTGAGAGATCCCCTGCCATTCACTCCTGCATGGTCTGTCTTCTCCCTGGCTGGTGACCCCCGAACACCCCCGTGGCAACTAGAGCGTTTGCTTGCCTGGCGAAACCACAGCTGGCAAATATGTTAGCGCAGCGTTTCCCAAACTATGGGCTGCGGCCCGCTACTGGGCCGCGGGAAAAAAATACCGGGCCTCAGCATGCCTGGTGGCTGCCGGCAGGGCCGGCCTTAGGCCGAATCGGGCCCCGCGCCCCTGAACCCGGAAGTGCCGGTGAGTTACAGAGCCGGGGGCCCTGCTCCACCAATATGTGGAGCTGGGTCTCTCCCGGCTCTGCCTGGTGCGGGCTCGCCCCGCCTCGCGCCAGCCCTCGCGTGTCCTCCCACCCCGCCCCAGAGCGCCCCACTGCGGCGTGGCTCCTCCTCACCGCCTGCTGCTGCCGTGCGGCGCGTTGCACATGGGCGGGGAGGACGCCCGGGCGTGACGTGACGTCACGGCCCAGGATTTTAAAAGTCTTCGGAGGCACGTGGCGGGGCCACGCTGGCTCCGGGTTCGGCCTCCGGGGCCTGAGCGTGGCCTCGGCCCCGCAATGTGGAAAGCAGAAGGAGGGCAGGGGAGGGGTGGAAGGAGAAGGGACTTGGGAGAGGGAGGAAGGAAGGACAGGGTGCAGGAGAGACAAATGGCAGGGGCCAAGTGCAGAGAATGAGGGAAAGGGCAGGAGGGAGGTGTCAGTGGGAGGGGGACAGGGTGATGCTGGGAGAGGAGAGAGAGGGGAAGGACATTGGGGGCTGGAGGAGGAGGTGCTGGGAGAAGGCTTGAAAGAAGGGTGGGCATGAGGAAGGCCAGCATGGAGCAAGTCATGTGTGAGGGCACAGAGGGGCAGGAGGGGAATGGGGCAGAGAGTGCTGAGGGGTGGGTATCAGGAAAGAGAGGGCAAAGGGGCGGGGCAGTGAGGGAAGGGGAGGCACCAGGAGGGTGCAGGGCTAAGGGAAGGTGCAGGTGCCAGGGATTCTGGGGTGAGGAGGAGGGGAGAGCTGGCCACCGGAAGCAGCACTGGACGGGGGAATGGGGGCAGGCTGGGGAGATTGGGGTGGCTGGTGGAAGCAGGGCTGCGAGGTTGGGGGCAGGAGCTGGCCGGGAAGATGTGGGGAGAAGGCGCCGGAAGGAGGGCTGACGCGGCAGCGGGCTGGCCAAGGGAGATAGGGAGGAGAAGCGGGGGACCTGGCTGCCCGGGAGGGGGTTGGGGGAAGTGGGGCTGGCCAGAGGCGCAGCGGGGGGAGCAGGGGGAGGAATGAATCGGCCTGCGGGGAGTGGGACTGACCCGGCCATATGTAGATCTTGGGGCGCTGCCCCGTTCCCCCTCCCCGCAAAGCACAAAGCATGAGTTAGTCCGGCCCGGGGATTCTATTGTCCCCACACACACACACCCCTCGAGTAGTTGCGAACTGTCTGGCTGGTAGACACACTCATGCAGCCTGAGCACATTTACCAGCCAGGCAGTTCGAAACTACAAACTGATACATCTAGTAATAATACAACGTACCTAATGAGAAAATAGCAGACGTGTTATATGTCTGGTCTTTTCTCAGTTTGTTTTTTATCTGTTTATATTTTTGGGCTGCAAAAAGCAGTATTGAAAAAAAAGGGTTCCAACTAAAGTAAAACGTTTGGGAAACCCTGGTCTAACCAGCTTTCTGTCTGTCTTACAGTCCGTTTATCCAATCCATATTCCTTAACTTGCTGGCCAGAATATTGTGGGTGACCATATCAAAAGCTTTGCTAAAGCTGGCACTGGGGGTTTTGGGAGGACCAGAAACAACTTATTTGAATATTCATCATTTGATTAATGAATATGCAAATATGTAAATGAACATTACCGGTCCTCCAAAAGTTCGTGAATGGATTTACTGGTCCCCGTGTCAAAAAGTTTGGGAACCCCTGTGTTAGCGCTTTTCAACGCGGCCACCGGACACCAGGGCATCCAGTGTCATGGTACCCGCCAGGTCTTTGCTGTCTTCCAGCAAGTTCTCCGGCAACCCTCGCTTGGGAGTCGCCGGTCTTGGACGGAACGGTTCCTGATCAGGAAGGAGCTGGCGGTGGCTCCATGTCTAAGGCTGAGTCCATGGGAACTGCGCATCGGCCCCACCTAATATCCAGAACCCACCGGTCTGTCCCCTCTCCCTCCATGGAAAGCCCCGAAACTGAAAGCTTCAGTGTTGTTTTCCCCTCCTTTCTCCCTCCCTCCTGCCTGCTCCTACTGGCTTCCATGGCACCAGCATCAGCAGGCCCGGCCTGGCCGAGCAGCCCTACAAGCAGCAAAGCAGGGGGCTGGTCCTGCCAGCTGCTGAGGGCGCTCAGCCCCAGAGCTCGCCTCTCTCCCAGCATGGCACACACGGGTGTGTGAATTAGGGAAGACCACGACTTTCAGGTCATGCGATTCAAACGCCCAGTGGCCGCACACACGACCTTTCCCATAGGAGGGCCCAGGCAGGGGCAAGGCCATCGATTTGCCAGAGACTAATCTGAACAGCGCCCTGGCTCTACGGGTCAAATAATGAATAACAATATCCAGCTCTTTTCAGCAGGGGAGCTCAACGGCCTTTTCAAAGTACCATTGTGCCCAATTTACAGATGGGAAAACTGAGTTCGAAGCAGGGGTGTGATTTGTCCAAGGCCAGCAGAGAAGCCAGGTCTCAGCTCAGTATACCATCCATGAGGCTGTATGGCTCAGGGTATAAGTCCTGTAGGCCCTCGCCCTGAAATCACTTCGCCGGGCTCGAGTTCCACCACTAACACAGGCGGAAAAGACAATGCCCGCCTTCCTCCCCCCCAGCTGAAGACCATCTCGTTGCCCTCGAAAGCTTTGACTTTGCCTGCACGAACCCGAAGGGAAGAGGCAGCCACAGTGGACTGACTCAGCCACCCTGGGATTTTCCACCTTAGGGGTTTAGCCAGCACAGCGAGTCTGGTAATGAACTGTCACTCTGGAAAATAAGACGTTCATTAGGTTAGGGCTCTGCTAGGGTATTTGCCTTCCCTCGTAATGAGCCACGACACCGTGCAAAAGAACAGGACATAGGCTGGCGCTCTTCTTAGCTCGCTGCGATCACTTAATCGGCATCTCTGAATCAGCTGGGCGGTGCATTGAGGTGCTGCGTTGAGGCTCCTCAGTCCATTTGGGCTGGCTTTTGGCAGCTGAAATCCCAGGACGGGCGGAGCTGTTTGCTGAGAAGAATCGCAACTAGTGAATGTAGCCTCCTCTGTTCTCGGTGAGTGATCTGTGAGCCGAGGCTGGGGTGTACGACCTCGCTTCTTAGCTGTAATTGTTCAATAATGAGCTTATAGAACCACAGTGCAGCTTGTGCATCATTCATTTGGTGTATTGTGTGCAATCCCTCGTGCACGGTGTGTGACGGCTCACTTAAGTCATGGGATGTGGCTCCTGCTTCTTAACCGGACGATGGAAACGTTGTACTCTGGGTACTGAATAAAGAGCGCTCTTGCATACCAGGCCTGTGGCCAAGTAGCTGGAATGCTCCTCAGAACCTCAGAGGACCTAGATTCTATTCCTGCCACCACCAAGCAACCTTGTGTATCCCTCTCTGGGCCTCAGTTTCTCCACCTGAAAGATGGCAGCAATGATGCGGACCTCCTTGGTCCTCCTACAAATGCAGGACTGGAAGGGACCTCGGCAGCTCATCTTGTCCAACGCCCCGCATGGAGGTGGGACAGAGTAACGTGCTTTGAGTGCCATTGCTAAGAACAAGGCTTTGCTCTGAGAGCCAGCACAGAGCCTAGCTGGAGAGTTTCACCAATGCGCGCATCAGTTGCACCCTTGCTTCCATGAGTCCTGCTTGCCCCTTCGTCTTGCCTTTGGTTTTCCCTACACAGAATGAGAATGAACAGCTGCGTTCACCCTTCCATAGGTGTCCTGAGATGGAAAAGGCTGCCGCAACCCCTAGATCCAGCCATCCATGGGGAGGGGGCAGATCCTGTTCCCTTTAACTTCACTGGGAACGGGGTGCAGCCCATTGCAAAGAGCTGCCCTGCCACGCTCTCACTTTATCCGGGGCTGAACATCAGAGAACACACCCGATTGGGCCTGCGCCTCTTGCCAGCTCCCTTTCTCCCAGCCAGCTCCTGGACTCCCCGTGGCAGGTTGCAGGAAGCCCCCGTATTCCTCAGTCCAGGACACAGGGCAGAACGTGCACACCAGGCTTCTAAAAACATGTTCATTAAAAACCAGCACCATGGACGCATCGGTGAACAGGAAACGACAGCTGCGGCATGCTCTGCTTGGCCCCAACCCTGCCACGTGGAAAGCTCTCAGGCCTCATTGCCACATGAGCTCTGCAGTTGTTGCCTCCGGGACCGGGTCAGACTGAAAGGGCCCTGGTCCATTTGCTGGCTCACCATGCTGCCAGGACCAGCCAGCACCCCCCACTCCCACGCCAGGCACTACAGGGAGTGTGTCTGGGAACAAGGGCACTGGCTGCAGCACATGCTTTCATCTTGGAGCCGAGTGGGGACTTCCGCCGTGGGTCTTCCCCGCTGCCTGGGAACCGGGATGTAGGACAGATCAGCTGCCGACCTGGAGCCTGGCGTCATTAATGCCCCTGGAGTTATTCTGGTTCACCCCAGCGGGGAGCTGGCCCCTGGAGTCCAGTGGACTTGTGCTGCTTTATGCCATCGGAGGATCTGGCCCCAGGATCCCACTGGAGAAATGCTGGTTTGTTGTGAGCCCCTTCACAAATAACCGGAGAGCTCACCGGTTTGATTCATGGAGGATAGGTCCATCAGTGGCTATTAGCCAGGATGGGTGAGGATGATGTCCCTAACCTCTTTGTCAGAAGCTGGGAATGGGTGACAGAAGAGGGATCACTTGATGATTCCCTGTTCTGTTCATTCCCTCTGCGGCATCTGGCATTGGCCATTGTCAGAATCACAGAATCATAGAACACTAGAATGGGAAGGGACCTCAAGAGGTCATCAGGTCCCATCCCCTGCCCTCACGGCAGGACCAAACACCATCTAGATCATCCGTGACAGGTGTCTGTCCAACCAGCTCTTAAATATCTCCAGTGATAGAGATTCCACAACCTCCCCAGGCAATTTATTCCGGTGTTTCACCACCCTGACAGGTAGGAACTTTTTCCTAATGTCCAACTTAAACCTCTCTTGCTGCAGTTTAAGCCCATTGTGTCTTGTCCTAACATCAGAGGCCAAGGAGAACAATTCCCTCCTTCCCCCCACGCCTCGTGACACCCTTTTAGGTACCTGGAAACTGCTATCATGCCCCCTCTCAGTCTTCTCTTTTCCAAACTAAACAAGCTGTCAAGGCTCCTTCCCCACTCTGGCACGATAAATGCAGAAGTGGGGGCCCGCAAAAGTAGCCCAAAACCTTCTCTTTCCAGGCTTTGGTAAAAACTTCCCCCCAAAATTAACAACCTAGATTTTGGGGATAAAAACTCCGCTGCCACCACCCTAGTAATAAGAAGAAAATCAGGGGAGAGATCACTTGGGAAATCTCACTCCTAAAGTACAAACCAGGACACAAAAATTAACCAATACCAGGTTTAGAAAAAGAAAAGAGAAAGAACTTTTATTATCACCACAATATTCCTGTCGCAAGCATCATGACTAGATGGAAAAGTCACAAAGTAATACTCATGGTGGGGGAACCCCACCATGGGCCTAAAACCATTTTTGCGGAAGAGGCCCTTGTGCCAGGAGGAGCTGTCTACACTGCCCCTTCTTGTGCAAGAAAAACCCTCTTGCGTAATGCCACTACGCTGATTATTTTCAGGAATAACGGCATTGCGCAAGAGGGTTTTTCTTGCGCAAGAAGGGGCAGTGTAGACAGCTCCTTCTGGCGCAAGAGCCTCTTCTGCAAAAATGGCGGCTCATTAGGTATGCAAATGGGGCTCGGCAATATTCCACGCTTAGCCGCATTTGCATATTTCTGGCGCAACAACCCGCCAGTGTAGACATAGCCCAAGTGTTGGATTTTCAAATGTATGTAGCCTTGGCCTATGTTCATGGATTTTATAGTCAGGGGGGGAACTTGCGAAAACTTCCTCTAACCTCATGCCGAGCCCAGGGCATAACATTTCACCCAGTGATTCCTGCACTCAGTCCATCAAGTCGGGCACAGTTGTGATTTCAGCAGAAGCAGAGACAGACCAGTGCTGAACCCTTCTGAAAATCCCCCTCGAAGGTCCTCATGTCTGCGCAAATCCAAGAATTTCGTGAGACATGCGGGCTTGGATGCTTGTTGCTCAAAGTCTCTCTTCCAAACTCCATTGCTTCTGTGGAGAAATGACCGCAGGGCAAAAATGGGATTTCAGATTCATAATTAAAGCACAGCCCATTGATTTTTATGAGAGCGGATGAAAAACGATCTGCTGCTAAAGCAACTTTTAAAGGGAGGGTGAGCCGAGCCTTCAATTCCACCCAGCGCTTCTGGTTTTCTCGGGTGCTAGCATGTCAGGTGCCACGTATTGGTCAGCACGTTCTCGAGCCCACAGGACACAAGAGTCACTTCAAGGCCACAGATCTTGCCGTTGATGTGGCTGGGACTATCCATGCTTCAAGTTATTCCTGTGCCTCCATGTTTTGCTGGATCGGAGCTGGGTTTGCCCTGAATGCAAGGGCACTGCTGAGCGTTGAGGGGAAGATATCAGCTCGGGTACGGAGCGTGCAGCAAGAGAACGGACTGAAGAAAAAAAAAATCCATATTCCCCAGGCGCTCACTCCTAGCTCATTGAAGTCACCAGGAGTTTTACAGACATGCTCTTTAATCAGCTATTTAAAACCCTGCTTGGAGGCGTTCATCACTTCCCAAAGCCTTTTCACTTAATACAAGGCAAAAAGAAGAAACGCTCTTCTGAGGCTGGGTCATTCCGAGCCTGCCCCAGAGAGATGGCTCTGCTCACTCAAGGTGAAACAGGACACCAGGGCTACGTCTACACTGCAGGCTTCTTACCCAAGAAGGCTATGTCTACACTCGCGGCTTCTTGCACCAGAAATATGCAAATGAGGCTAAGCGTGGAATATCGCCGAGCCTCATTTGCATACCTAATGAGCCGCCATTTTTGTAGAAGAGGCTCTTGCGCCAGAAGGAGCTGTCTACACTGCCCCTTCTTGCGCAAGAAAACCCCTCTTGCGCAATGCCGTTACGCGATTATTTTTAGGAATAATGGCATTGCGCAAGAGGGGTTTTCTTGCGCAAGAAGCGGCAGAGTAGACCGCTCCTTCTGGCACAAGAGCCTCTTCTGCAAAAATGGCGGCTCATTAGGTATGCAAATGAGGGTCGGCGATATTCCATGCTTAGCCTCATTTGCATATTTCTGCTGCAAGAAGTTGCGAGTGTAGACATAGTCGAACTGTTTTGCAAGAGTTCTTGTGCAAAAGATCTTGCACAAGAGCATGTTCACACTGCCATGTGCTTTTGGGCAAGAGCGTCCATGGCAGTGTGAATGCTCTCTTGTGCAAGAAAGCTCTGATGGCCATTTTAGCCATAGGGGTTTCTTGTGCAAGAAACCCCAGTTGCCCGTCCATGCTGCGTTCTTGTGCAAGAGCTCTTGCACAAGAGGGCTTATTCCTCGTGGGGAGACGAATAACTCTTGTGCAAGAAGCCCTCTCTTCTGATGCTTTACTGTAAATTTATTTGCGCAAGAACACGCGTGCAGTATAGATGCTCCGCAAGTTTTTGCGCAAGATTGGCTGTTCTTGTGCAAAAAGTCTTCAGTGTAGACGTAGCCCTAGGGTACGTCCACACTGCACGCTGATTTCAAAATAAGTGATTCTGGAAGAAATACTGTGAAATAGCTTATTTCGAAATTGCACGTCTACCCTACAGGGAAGCCTCAAAATGTGTCCGAGGCAGGCTCTCTTAATGTGGACATGCTACCTTGATTTAGAGCCCCAGGAGGCACTGGGAAGTAATTACTATGAATGGCCCTTGAGAGGAGCTATTTCAAAATAGCAACGGTGGAGCATCCACACTACAGCTATTCTGAAATAGCTATTTCAGAAGAGGCGTTATTCCTCATGGAATGAGGTTTACAAAGGCCAAGATAAGCCGCCTGTTATTTTGAATTTGTTTCAAAATAACAGAATTGCTGTGTAGACGCTCGCGTTGTTATTTCGAAATAACTGTGCTGTGTAGACGCACCCCAAGGGAGGGGTAACATGGAAGATGGAGTAGGATGGGGGGGCAGGGAGTGTTTCTCTCCCTCCCGTGGCCTGATAGCGTGCTTTCCTTTTCAGCCCCATTGCACAGGCTGATCAGCATCCCAGGCTCCAAAGGGATTAGTAAAGATTTCTTTTTCTTTTTCCAGCGTGAGATGAAAGGGGATGGGGAGACGAGCCAGGAGTCTGACCGAAAGAAACTCATTATTTTTTATCTTCGCCAATGACCTTGTTTGTTTTATTCCTACTTGAAAGCGATTCCTTTCCCTGTGAACACTGGGAGACGCCTGGAGACGAAAGTAAAAGGGGAGAAAAAGAAAAGAAAAAGGCCGGGGGAAAGGAAATGAAACAGGGAAAAGAATGTGCAGCAAAAGGAGGGCGAGTTCTCGCTCTACTAGGAAGTCACCGCGAGAGGCCACACCTGGAAATGGGACCAGTCCTAGCGCTGATGAAACTGATTTCTGGCAATCATCAAAAATGTGTCAGCTTCTGGGATTGGATGGAGAGATGGGCTTATCTTCGGCTGTAAGCTTTTTGGAGAACAGACTGCCTCTTGCTACGGATGCGTGCAGCACCTGACACAATCAGGCCCTGATCTCAGCTAGGGATTCTTCAGCGCTGCTGTCATGAAAGTAATGAAGTTGTGGCTCCTTCAGAAAAACTTAGTGGAAGTTAGCAGGCAGCGTTGTCCCAAAACAACACATTGCAGAAGCTATGGGGAGCAACGGTCCACGTGGCGTACCCTGCTGGCTGCTACGGAGTGACACATATCTATCTTTTCCTATGGCCTTCATGACTATAGTACCTGAGCATCACATAAAGGAATCAGTCGAAAGCTAATTGGAGTTTTTCCACTGACTTTGATTCCAGCCCGAAATTCAGGGAAGATGACCAAAAACTGTAAAAGTTTCTCTTTCTTCCTTCTCGGCCTGCCTTGGCAATTTGAATGGTAGCAAATTGACACCAGAGATTGCTTTGGTCCCCGATTGTAGGTCTGATCAGCAGTTTTACATACATTCCTGTTTTCCCTTTCTTTATCACATGCTAAGGGTTAACAATTCAGAGGACACTGGCCAAGGTACAACTTAAGAGCAGTCATTGTCCCAAAAAGTTTCCAAACTAAGGCCATGTCTATACTAAACGGGGGAATGACACTCTGGAGGTCGATCTTTTCAGTTTGATTTACTGGGTCTGGTAAGGACCTGTTAAAATCAAATGCTGAGGGCACCACCTACCCTCATAGACTCCAGGACTTGTTGTGACTATGAGGAGTAAGGGAAATCTAGGTTAGGGTTAGGGTTAGCGTACATCTATACTGCACGGCTATTTTGGGATACCAGAGGTATCCCGAAATAGCTACCCTGCACCTACACAAGCCTCCCGTTATTTTGAAATATTTTTTGAAATAATGGGTGTGCTATTTCACCATCCTGGTAAACCTCATTGCATGAGGGATAAGTGATGGCTTGAAATAGCAAGTTATTTTGCAATTTTAGACACACCAAATTTCAAAAAAAGCTATTTCAAAATAGTTTTGAAATAAGATACGCAATTTGCATATTTCGAGTTTAGGGTGCTGTGTAGACACCCCTAGGGAGTTTCTCCCGTCGACCTCCTGCTGTCTGGGCCGCCCCAGAAATAGATACAAACGACGTCAACTCCAGCTACGCAATTCACATAGCTAGAGCTGCGTATCTTGCATTGCTTTTCTCTACCAGTGTAGACTTGGCTTAAGAGCCTGGTTCAGGTGATGGCTTACACTGGAGAACACAGAGGAGAGGTGTTTTTGCTGGCTAGCGCTGGGTTTTCTTCTGAGAACAGAGGTAACTCAGAGATGCTCTAGACAAAATGTAGCCTATGGATTTTAATGTTACAACCGGCTGGATCTGTACATCCTACATTGGTGCATGTATCATTCTTGTATGAGACATTAGAAACATGAAGTATAAGACTGTTTATAGTTTTTATGTGCTAATGAGAGCCATTACTGATGCCGTCCCCTCCCCCAAAGCCTTAATGACTTGGTGATCAATTTAACAACATGTAAACAACCTTGTTTATCTTGTAAATCGAAAGGCGATTGGACTAGTAAGACATGTGACCATGTCACCTGGTACTGGGATTCCATTTTGACCCTGGTATTTTTCTGTGGAAGGGGGGATGTGGAACAAATGGCTCCCATCATGGGAGAAAGTCTTTGGCATTGGCTGGCCTGGCACACTCCAGAAGGATACAAAAAGCGGGCTGAAGACCGAAGTCAGGGTAAAAGAGTTTGTCTGAAACAGGAACAGCTCATTAGGGTAAGAATGTGCTTGCAAAACTAGCTCTGCATTTTCTTTTCATTTTCATTTAGTAACTTACTTTGATCTGTCTGTTTTCACTTGCAACCACCGAAATCCTACTGCTTGCCCTTCCTGTGTAAAACTTTTGCACAAAGACGGGTTTATTTGGGGGTTTGATCCCTTTTGTGGGGTTGGTTTCCTAGGTGCTGATCCCTTAGAACTGCATCCCGCCCCCAGAACTGAAACAGTTCAGGGTCTGTGCTGCTCTGCAGGGGGGCAGTTCCCCTGATCTCCCACAGAACAGGCATAGAGTCAGGGTATCTGACCCAGCAGGACAGGGAGTTGGGGAGCCCCAGAGAGCAAGAAGGTAGGCGTCAGTGGCAGGATCAGCACACTGGGGAACAATCCCAAGGGGTCTTCTGTGACTTCACCCTGGCGCACTGAGTCCTCAGTGTCCCATCTGTAAAATGCTGATTATTCCCCTTCCCCACGCTGGTGCTGGGAAGCAAATGCTCATCCCTGACTGGGAAGGCTCAGATACAGTGACAATGGGGACCAGAGAGGCTGATTGACAGCTCTCGTGGGCTCTGGGGGCAACTTAGGAGACAGGGCAGAACCCGTGACAGCCATTAGCATTAATTTGGGAACGATTGGAGCGTGTTTCTGTTCTTTACTTCGACATCACCTTTGACTTGGAAGGACAGAACGGCCAGTGGTTTTTACATTGTTCTTCAGTCCAAGCTCTACAGAAAATGGGGGAAGTCAGACCTCAAAGCTGCGGGTGGAAAAACCTAATTTGAGCCCCCAAAGGTGAAAGGTTGGACTATTGACACCAAGGAAACCGTTCGGGTGGTGAATTTTCAATCAC
Source organism: Rafetus swinhoei (assembly GCA_019425775.1). Lineage (NCBI taxonomy): Eukaryota > Metazoa > Chordata > Testudines > Trionychidae > Rafetus > Rafetus swinhoei. Next base: position 54,624,747 of record CM033432.1, on the reverse strand, counting down.
CCCCAATCTGCTTTTTCCACTGGCTACTCAGAATGATCTGCAGGCCTCCTCGTTACTCATAAATACGTATGAAAGTGCTTCAAGTGACTCGCTTTGCACAGCCATAAAGCCTCATAAATAATTCCAGGTACTAGCATTTAATTATGTGACCTATTTTGTGGAGATATTTTCACCTCATTTATGGAAATGAGAGTCCGTCTGAGGGGAGGCAGTGCTAATGAGCGGCCACCGAGCTGCGGTCAGGGCGGGAGTGGAGAACTCGATGTCTCTCCTGCAGGTTTTCGTTAATAGTGGTAGCAATCAAGGATAATTGAACGGAAACTGAAATGTCTGTGGTGGCTTTTATTGGAAGGCATCATGATACCTCTTACAGCCCCCCAGGAGTCTCCCATTTGTCGTCCCTGCTGGGAAGGCGTTGTGTTTGTTAGCTCCCCACATGTGTTACTAACTGGCCTTTATTTGAATCTGAGCCTAATACAGAAGTGGGCAGATACCAGCCCATGGGCCAGATCTGGTCTACCAGGGTGGGTCCCCACCACTATCGTTAACTGCAGGTACCGGGGATTGCAACTCCCATTGGCTGCGGATTGCCGTTCCCAGCCAATGGGAGCAGCGGGAAGCGGTACAGACCAAGACACTGATTCCTGCAGCTCCTATTGGCTGGGAATGGTGGTCTGTGGCCAACGGGAACTGTGATTGCCGGTACCTGTAGTTGTGCAGGTAAATATAGCGGCGGCGGCCTGCCAGGGGGGCTAACCCTAGCCAACCGCCACCATGTTATTGCCTACACTTGGCCTAATACGTTACCATGGAAACATTTAGGGCATGGCTACAGAGCAATCAAACCCTCTTGCCTGGGCCAGGTCAGCTGACTTGGGAGGGCAGGGCTCAGGCTGGGGAGGCTGTAAAGTTGCTGTGTGGGCATTGGGGAGTGGGCTGGAACCTGGGATCCCATGGGTTTGAGGCCGGGTTTTGTACTGGGCCTCGTGCAGCTGGGCTCCCACCACCACTGCTTGTGTTATTGCAGCTACAACTAGCTCGCACTTGAAGAGCTGGTCTAGGTGGGTGTAGATAGCCAGGAGAGTCACACCCCATGTGGCAGTGTAGACGTGACCCTCATGACAGCGGCTGACTAAACCAAGAGGGAAGATTTTTTACCCTGCGAATAGAGGATGGGGGCAGAAGACACTGGGTTTTCTGGCTGCTTTAAGAGGAACAGATATTTCTAGAGTTAAACAAACTAGAATTCAGATCGGAGGAATTCAATGGGGATTTAAAGAACGATTGTTAATATTTCAGAGTAATTGTTGAAGGAATTACCTTGTTAGAGCTCTCTCAGACACAACTACCTGCATTTTCAAAGGCCATTTGTTTGAATTGTTGGTGGGAGGAGCTGTTAGTGGGGGGCATTTACAGAGTTCAAAAGAAGGTTCAAAGAGGAAGAGACTTGTACGTTAATAAGCAAGATGGCTGAGTAATGAGCAGTTTCAAACACAAGACTGTGTCCCTGATTTATCTGAAAATCCAGTAATGCTTTATAAATAAGATATTCCACACTGCTAGGGCAGGGCTGGGCAAAATACGGCCCATGGGCTGAATCCAGCCCCATCCAGCCTGTGGGAGCCTCAGATCACAGCCCCCACTTTCACCCACACTCACTCCCTGATCCCACACCCTGTTCTGCGCCTCAGTCTTTTACCCCGAGCTCCCTTCTGCACCAGCCTCTATCCCAGACCCCGCACCTCCTCCATTAATCTCATGGAAAAGTGTGGCCTTTGACCACTTACCTCATTCATGGAGTAGCCCCCGCCCCCCCAAAAATTACTGCCGTCCTCTGTGCGAGGGACATTTGGATCACCAGTTTCCATTCATTTTAATTGGAAAAGGGAGGCTAAATTCACAGCCAACACGGACAAGTGGGCACCTTACCGAGTGCTCATTTGGACCCACCGATATTTAAAACACTCCCACCTGCCCAGCAAGCCAGGTGATCAGGTGGTGTAATCCAGCATAGCTAAGCAATTCTCATGCAAGTAAATCGAGCGACACCGATTTACATCGCCTGACCATCTGGGCCTATGTGTTTGAAGTGCACTTATGAAAATCATTCCATTTATTTGCATATTGATCCGTGTCTTTTACACTCTCTTTTTGAAAAATTAGCCAATATTGTTGAGGAAACGGAACCGTCAGGGGAGGCGGGATTATGGCCTATCGATACGGCAGCGTACCATCAAAGCAAAAATGAAGACAAGGAAGAATTTCCCCCTCTCCAAATGCAGCACAGCGAGGGGTGACAGCTAAAAGCGGAGGGAAGAAAAGATTAGCATCCACATTCAAAGTTGCTCTGAACTGTAACAGCAATTGGCGAGGGAATAGCCTTTCAAGGCTGAGGTGTCATCTCTTCATGGTTTCCAAGGACAGGTCACAGAAGGAGCTACTAGAAATGAGATACTGAACCATCCTTCCCATTTTGGGGAGCACAAACCTGATGATGGAAATAGCCTCTTCTGGCCTTATCAGCTACAATTAATCAGCTACGGTTCAAAAAAGAGCTAGATAGATTCATGGAGGTTAGGTCCATCAATGATTAGCCAGGATAGGTGAGAATGGTATCCCTAGCCTCTGTTTGTCTGGAGGTGGGTGACAGGGGAGGGATCACGTGAGGATTACCTGTTGTGTTCCCTCCCTCTTGGGCATCTGGCATTGGCCACTGTCAGCAGACAGAGCACTGGGCTAGATGGACCATTGGTCTGACCCAGTCTGGCCGTTCTTATGTTCTCATGTTCATCACAGTGAGACGGGAAATTTTTTTATCCTAGGTATACCTTGCCTCTGAAGATTCATCCATAGGAGGAGATGGATGACGACATCAAAATTTGGAAGCTACTTGGTTCCTGTGCTAGGCATGATGCCATGACTGGACGAGTTACTAACTGATTATCTCCTATGGCCATTCCAGCTCTTTCATGTTCAACTCAGATTCTAGGTGATTTCCCGTTCCACTGGTGACTGAAGTTGGGCCAAAAAAGGATCCGAAAACTGTCTCTTCTCTGAGAGAGGGTGGAAACTTGAGTACTGGTCCTTTTTCCAAAGAGTCGCTGGAGTCCTCATGCTTGTGATGTCTCTTGTCTATACACCCATTCCTGCCTCTTCTCTGTGCATGAGGTATCAGATGGTCTCCAGTTGATGGTCTCATATTAGGTCCTCCAAGGGTTACACAAGCGTGAAAGTTTTGCGGCGCCTGGAAAACATGATGGGTGCAATGCCACCAGGTGTGTCTTGTAGCTTTGTACTCTGTCCTTTTACTGAAATACCCTCAGCCTGCTGTACAAGACCTTGCTTCAATGCATGGCAATACTATTGCTGCAAGAATGCTTGATGACTAGGATGAATGTCACAACCTTTGCCTCCTGTGACAACCACACACTCAGAAGAACCAACCTGGATGGGTGGCACTTCCCAAAACAGTACGGCCAGGAGCGTGCTGGGGTCAGGTGGAAAGATGTGGGACTGGAGGGTGAGGGAAGAGAATACACAGACCCTGAGACCAGCAGCTGGTGTAAATCAGTGCAGATCTGCAGGCGTTCACTAGCTGAGGATAAGTCATGGGTGACCGAGCAGTCAGTGGTCTGAAGGCTCCGGGGATTATCTTCTGCAGGGTTTTATCTTTCTGCCACTTTTCAAAACATCCCACCCTCTCCAGTTCCTCCCTCTGTAATTTGGAGATGGAGATTTTCTAACGCTTGGTCTCCTTCAAGCTCTTGATGGCTACTGAGACATCTTTGTACCCTCGGTTGGATGAGCCTGGCATGGTCCAACCAGCTTGCTTCACCACTGAAAGGTGCTGCAGCACCTTTTCCCCATGGGATGCCAGCGTACTACGCCACTTACCCCCAATGCCTACAGCCTCCCTGAGTTCTTGGACATAAGAAGCCACCTCAACGAGCCACAGTGAAGAATAGGGAAGGAAAACAACTTTAAAAAGTCATTTTCCTTCAGCTGACCGTGGCAAGCGCCTGCCACAAATTTCCATATGGTTGCTGATTTCTTTTGCAAAATGAAAAGTTTTTGCAAAGTATCAACAATCAATAAAGGGGGGGGCAGGGATCCTCTTTTTTGTGGCAAATATTCTGCCCAGCTCTCTGCCAGAGCATCCTGACAGTCCCAGGATTCCTTGGTCTTTGCCAAGCGACACTGCCGGCCTCCTGTACTTTTTAGCTGGCCTCGTTATCAGCTGGATGGGCTCGTCCACTCCATGCCAGGCCCGAGCCATCACCGAATCAGGCTTTTGTTCTCCATCTGAGATGGGCCCACCCGTCTTGGAATTCCTGACAGAGATCGGCCCCCGCGCCTCTATACCCCAGCTTCCGAATGTCAATTAGCTTCTAGCTTGCTAGAGCCACCCGTCTGGAAGTTAATGAAGAAAACACTTGACCTTTGCGGCTGCAATGATTAAAGATTAAAAGAAAAAGGGGAGAAGGAAAGGGGGGGAAAACCAGCTATTTGCCTTTCTCTCCTGGCTTGTTAGAAGTATCACAACAATTATTAGGCAGATCACAGGGGCTGTGCCGGAAGGCAGTGGTATCCGCAAATTACCAGGCTGTGGCAGGAGCAGTAATTAAGGATGCTTTGTGCTTCCCTGCATTTGGGGCTGTCACTCCTGTTTACACACAGTTCTGAGTCCCCTTTCCCTTTGTGTTCCCGGGCTTTGATAGCCTCCTGTCTGGAGCCGGAGCGCTGGCTGTTTATGTTGTGCTTTTGATAATTGCCGTGTCTGGGGGGATAATTGCAATGATTGTGAGCAAGGGACAAAAACACGGGGATAATTATTATGATTTGTGTCTCCCCAGGGCAGAAATGAGGGGAGAACAGAGTGCGGGCCACCCCTTTTCCACAGCAAACCTTCCGTTCTTGTCTGTAACCCTCTGAAAAGGCTCAGGCGTGGCTGAGAGTCACGATCTGCCCCTCCCGGAATGCGGGTCCGGTTCTAACGGGGCCTGTCCTAGGTATGGTCCAGCCAGTTTAGGGAAAACAACAGGGCCAGCTCTGCTGCTGTTGTGAGGTGACGGCAGCGGCACTAGATCCGTTTCCACCCGCGAGGATCTGCCCCCCGCTCAAATGCCGCTCTGTCCCTAGACTGGCGTTGCACCGTCAGAGAAGCCGGAGATGGGAAAATCCTGCTGCTCTCAAAATGGCGTCCACATTTCGCGGGTGCCGGGGCCTTCCCGTATTAAAAGGCAGGAGGGGTCTGGCTAGTGTTGGGTCAGATGGACGGGGATCCCAGGATGAGAATTGCTGCTGTCTGAGCTCATCCTGCCCCTCCCTCACCAGGGCAGGACTGTTCCCCACAGAATATTTTCTAACGATGAAGCCAATCGGGTTTTAAATGGACCAGGGGGCTGGTGCTTCCACCGCTTCCTTTTGGGATGCTGTTTTGCAAGGTAATAGATCACACTGCCAGGATGTATTTCCTGATACTCCGCCTCGCCTGTATTCTCTCTCTCTCTCTCTTTCTTAATTCACCCATTACTGCTAGTGATACGCCCAGGAGCGGCCCAAGGCGGGCTGCGGCAGCTGGCGCCTCAGGCGGAACGTGCGATCGGCGCCTCCGCCTGCACGGCCGTCAGTGGGCCGTCAATGGGGTGGCGTCATCATCAGGCGTCCCGGGTGTCCCGAGACGATATCATCAAGTGCCGTTGAAGGCGGCGCCCTAGGCGACGGCCGAGTCGGCCTATAGTCACGGGCCGCCCCTGGATACGCCCATGCCCACCAATCAATAAATCCCTCTCCGTCCACGGTGTTTCCCTCCTTTAAATAGTGGTCAGCTGGGAGGTAGCTCCTCGACACCTTTCGCTCTTTCCATCTTTCCTCGTAAATCATTCACTCCAGCTCCTACTCATTGCCGGGGCTCTTCTTGGAAATCCTTCCCATTGGTCAGTTTCTGGCGGGTAATGGGCTGGCGAGAAGTGAGGGCAGTATCCCAGGGGCAGCCGGTCTGTCTCGGACACAGCGATTGTATCAGAGCTGTGTAGGAATGCTTCTGCCACACATCCTGGTGACTGCATCGCTCCTTTTCCCCCTGCTTATCACAATGAATCGTCCCCCAGAAGGAGCCAGTATCACCATCAGAATTATCACTCAGGCATTCATGGCTCCCAGTTTTAGGGACCCATTTTTCCCCCCATTTGTCACTCCACTAAAACACTGGGATTATCACTTAAGGTGTGTCCACACTGCACCGGTTTTCTGGAATAACAGCTGTTATTCTGGAAAAACAATACTAGCATCCACACAGCAATCGCGTTATTTCAAAAGAAAGTCGAAATAACGGAGGGCTGTTTCTGACGGCGGTAAACCTCATTCCACGAGGAATAAGCCCTTTTCCAAAAGCTTTTTAGGAAGAGGGTGCGTGTAGATGCTCCACTTCCGCTGTGTCGAAACAGCTCCTCCCCAGGGCCATTCTAAAGTCATTCCTCCCCAGTGCCTCCTAGGGGCTCTAAGTTGAGATAGCGCATCCACATTAGGGAAGCCTGCCTCAGACTAATTTTGAGGCTTCCTGTAGTGTGGATGCTCTATTTCTTCCGGATATCTTCGGAAAACCTTATTCCAAAAGAAGCTTGCTGTGTAGATGTACCCTTAGTGCTTCTTCTACCTTTCTAGATGAGGGATGAGCGCAGATGGGCAAGGCTGGTGACATCCAAGAGATGATGCGCTTACCTGTCTATAAAAGGACAAACCAATTCCTGACATGACAGACCACTGTGACAATATGGAGACTCGTTCCTAACAGAACGTTGCAGCCATTTCTTGGGCAGCAATGACTGCGAGATGTAATCTGCCCGGGAGAGGGAGGAGAGGTGGTCCACCCACTGATGAGGTGGAGGCCATGTTCTCCATGGGGGACTCTTTCTATTAGGATGTGGTGCACAATGAAAGGGTTTAGGAATCTCAGTTGTAGAGAGTTCTCAAAACACTTCCATATAGTGAGTAGGTCTCCTGGCCTTCCACACTCATCTCTGGTCCTCTCTGTGCTGTTGATGGGCTTTCAATGACGTATTTCTAAAAGGAGGTAGGACCACTTTGAGTCCAGCCATCTTTCCCGTTCCTTTTTCTTTGGTCTATGTAATGGATTGAATTACACAGCATACTTAGGGCAATCGATTGTGGTCCCTTGGGTTTGCATTTGACCAAGATAAGAGTCTGAGCCAAACCCTATGTAAATCGTAGACACAAAACACCCTCACATGGACACTCTTCTTGAAAGGAGATCACCTGTGGAACTAGCTCTCTCTTTCCTCCCACCCGGCAACGATCCCCTTGGTTTTGGCACATCACCCAACCATGCTGGGGCCATTTATTATGAGACCTTGGTGGCAGAGAGAAACAATCCAGGTCTCAGTCCTGCCAGACCATTGCCTCACCAGTTTAAATATAATATGTGCAAGCATAGGGAAAAAAAGATGAAATTAGAGAGAGCAAAACTGTGTTTTACACCAATCGTCTTGCTTTTGCAAAGTTTTGAAAGTTCTCCGTAATGCCTTGGGAAAAGGACTTTTCCTTGGAGAATGGCGAATGTTTTGACCAAAACTAGTTACGAATGTGTGTTGAATTCAGCAAATAGTTTTAGCAGAAAATAACCCCAAAAAATTATTTAACACGAGTCAAAGTGTTGAATCATGAGATTTTTTAAATGGAATGCTGGATTTCTTTGGTTCCAAAACGCCATTTCATTTCAAACTTTGCCTAAATGGAATGAGAAAAGACAGTTAAAAAAATCCCCAAATGAAATGAAACATGTGATTTCAGGTTGAATAAAATGTATAGATTAGCCGGAAAACAATGTATTTAAAAAAAATTAAATAAAACTCCTCCCCAAAAATTGTCATTTCAGAATGATCCAAAACTAACTATAAATAAAATTGGTTCAGACAGTGATTTGAGAAAAAAAATCAGTTATTTTCACAGCTGTACTGGTGGTTTCTCATGATCCTGGAGAAGATTCCAGAAGACCTTATCTTAGATGTAGCCAGTTCAGCCTGCTGGAAAAGCACATCCAGAACAATAGGAATGGACCATGCAAAAGTGGAGAGAATTGATGACAAGGAATCCAACTCAAGAAAGAACACTTCGTTCCTTGAGCCAAACAGTCAATGCAGCATTATTTAAAAGGCAACACATTAAACACAGACTTTTATTGGGAACTCAATTGTTTTTATTGTTCAGTCAACACATATTATCTGGGATTTCTCCCATTTTTCATGAATGTTCTACATTCTGACGCATTCTCCCCCGGGACATTTTTGGGGACGCAAGATTCAATTTCAGAGGGCGAACCCAGTTAATTATTTCAGATTAATCAATATATCAATCGATTTATCAGATGATAAACAGACTTGCTGCTTTAGTCCGGGCTGGGAATATTAATTGATTTGACAGACTGAAGCTTGGTAAAACAAGTGGAAGGGGCATCAGGGCATCTCAGTTTTAATTAGCTGCGCTGAAGCTGCCTGTAGCTGCTCCCGAAGTTTAATCAATATGCTACATTTCAGTCCCAAAAGGCATCTGAAAACAGCCTTTGAAATCCTTTAAATTGTTGCCTCCATGAGGTTTTAGATTTTTCATGTATTCTTGTTCCATTGTGTGTTTTTTCTCCTTTCTGAAATCAATACTGACCCAGAAGGATCAGCGGTTGATTGCTTATTTGTATCACACACGACGAATAAAAAAGCTTTTTTCTCCATAATTATAATACTAATAATAATCCTGTGCTTTAATGATCTGTTGTCGGCTTTTCTATGCTGTAAATTACTTCCATAGTCTTACTGTAATGTGGTCGGGTGAGGTGTCATTTAAATCATATTGTTCCAAGTGCATGCAAGCTGCTCAAAATTTGATTTAATACAACGAAAGATTTAAGAACGTTAATGAATTTTAATGAACATGACTGGGGAGTAGGCAGAGACAAAGGAATGGCAAGAGGAGGACAGATAGGTGGTGGAGCCAAGAAATACAAGCAAAGGGAGGGTGTTGATTGGCTGGCCTCCCTCTGATGTCGCAATTCCGCCGAGAAAGAAGGATGTCAGAGTAGATGAGGAGTGTGGTGAAGAGAAAGGGAGGAGGAGCTAACTCACAGGGATGGAAGAAGAGAGAAAGGTAAGAGAAGGGATCATAGAATCATAGAATAAAGGGTGTCCTTGCTATACATCCAAGATATGTTCAGAAGAATGTGGACGTATAGTGAAAGGATATAAAGCGGGGAATTTTCTTCCCGGGGCTGACTTCCGTTTGCCCGAGTTTGGTTGGTTTTTTTGAGGGAGGGGGTGATGGAAGAGCAGGCAATGGGAGGACTTCAAACGCAATAGTTCCCACAAGCATCAACGACGCTAGTGCAGAACCAATGTACAGCAGGGCGACTTATAGCAGGGATGCCCTGTGCTAGAATTGGAGGGGGACTTGAGAGGTCATCGAATCCAGCCCCCTGACCTCACAGCAGGACCAAGCACCATCTAGATCATCCCTGATAGATGTCTGTCCAACCTGCTCTTACGTATCTCCAGTGATGGAGATTCCACAACCTCCCTAGGCAATTTATTCCAGTGTTTAACCACCCTGATAGGTAGGACATTTTTCCTAATGTCCAAGGGATGAGGGCACTGGAAACAGATGAGAAAATAATTGGAGAGGAAAAAAATGAAAACCAAAAAGCAAAGGAGAGAACAAAACTAAAGTGCAGATTAACACAGAGGCAAACTAGCCATGGGCCTGGGACTCACCCTCATGGAGGGAACTGGTCCCAAGATGATTGCAGGAGGGTCTTTATTTTTTTGATCATGGCGGATTTGCAAGTGGTCGGAAAGAACTGTACTTGCCTGCCCCCAAGGCTGCACCCTGCTCAGATTTGACCCGGCTATGGTGGATGTGAATGTGAATGTGAATGTGGATGTGAATGTGAATGGCATTGCAACCCCCACGCAAGCCAGGGGAGGGCTGTCAGTTTGCATGGACACCTGTCCCGAAATCCAGGTGGGCACAGGGAGTTCCCGTGGATGGCTGAGTTTCACTTTGCCATTGCCGACACGGTCAAGGAGAGAGGAGGGCAATGGACCAGCAAACCAGTTTCTTCTCCAAGAGCAGTCAGTGAACAGCCCAGGATAGCAGTAACATCACAGAACCATAGAACACTAGAACTGGAAGGGACCTCGAAAGATCATCCAGTCCAGTCTCCTGCCCTCACGGCAGGACCAAGCACCATCTAGATCATCCTGACAGGTGTCTGTCCAACCTGCTCTTAGATATCTCCAGTGATGGAGATTCCACAATTTCCCTGGGCAATTTATTCCAGTGTTTCACCACCCTGACAGCTAGCAAATTTTCCCTAATTTCCAACCTGAACCTCCCTTGCTGCAATTTAAGCTCATAGCTTCTTGTCCTACCATCTGAGGTCAAGGAGAACAATTTTGTGCCTCCTCCTTGCTACAAACTTTTCAGTACTTGAAAGCTGCTCTCATGTCCCCCCTCAGTCTTCACCTTTCCTGACTAAACAAGCCCAGTTCTTTCAGTTTTCCCTCACAGGCCAGGTTTTCTAGACCTTTTATCTTTTTTGTCATTTCCATCTGCATTGGAGGTACGTCTACGCCAGAGCTGGGCAGTGCAATTGGCAGCTCCAGGAGACATACCCACTCTAGCCTGATGGGAGCTGATATGCTAAAAATAGCAAGCTAGATGCGAGAGCAGCTCTGCCGGTACGAGGGGCTTCCTAGTCAAGTATGTATCTAGGTCATCGGTTGCGTCTTTATTTGGGGCAGCTAGCCCATCTCACTGCTGCCTCGGCTACCCTGCTCCTTTCAGCCAGCAGGTTAGATCAGATCTGCTTGAGCTAGGAACAACAACTTTGCCATTTCTGTGCAAACCTCCCCAGTACCTGGTACCTTCAGCGAGTTTCTTTGTGCCAGCTCTGATGGGTTTCTCATGACAAGTTTTGCGCCCACACGACTGACCCTGCAAGACCATGACTATTTTATAAAGCACAGGGGGCATCAATGCCCATTTCTGAAAAGAGGCAAAGCTCTACTGAAAGCAGGTGTCTGCCATGTTGACTTCACTTAGGGTGTGTCTATCCAGCGCCCTAAACTCGAAATAAGATACGCCATTTGCACCGCAAATGGCGTCTCTTATTTTGATTGTATTTCAAAATAGCGTATTTCAAAATTTGACGCATCTACACAGCGTTAAATTTTGAAATAACACGCTATTTGAGACATACCTTAACCCTCATGGAACGAGGGTTACAGGGATGCCAGAATAGTGTGCCTGTTATTTTGAAAAATATTTCCAAATAACGGGTGCGTTTCAAAGACGCGTGGTGGCTATTTCAGGATACCACTGTCTAGACCTACCTTTAGTGTGCAGAAATATTGATAATGAAATAATTCCCTTGCACCTCCAAAACTAGTCAAAGCACTGCTCCTTGCTAGGGGCATGGTACTAAATCAAGTTTGAAGTTTCTAGGCCAAACTATATTTTGAGTAATGATGAGGAACATTTCCAACTGAGAACAACGTGGAGGACCAGGAAAAAGGGAGGAACAAATATCCTTATGCCACCTTTCCTCTCCATTCATCTGGGGGCTTACCATGGCCAAATCATCCCCTGGTGAAAATTAGAGCAATCTGTATCTATCTACCTTGGGTACTTATCTGGAGCCCATTGTCACAGTACCCAAGCGCCTCACAATCTTTAACATGTTTGTCTTCACATCACCTCAGGGCGAGAGGGACATGCGATGAGCTGCATTGTACAAATAAGACCTCGGGACACAGAGAGACTAAGCGACTCAACCCGGCTCACCCAGGAAGTCTAGAGAGGAGCCAAGACTTGAATGGAGACCTGCTGAGTTACAGGCCTGCGTCCCAACCATTGGGCCGTTCTTCCTCTCTCAGTGTTAATGTCATTGCGCACTAGGTCAGACCTCGTTTTGGTGGATTTGGAATGCATTTCAGGCTGGTCTCACCACAGTATTTCCCCTTCCGACTCTGCAGCCTTGCCCTTTGGCAGGCCTTGATAATTTGCAGCCCAGGTGAAAACAGTGCTGAACATGGCAGAGAGAAGAAAGCAGCAGATTGTGGATTTGAATGAAGAGATGGGCATTACCCATGCATAGGGAGGTAATGTTGGGGCTTGTCTCCACTTACTGGGAGATCGACGCTGCAAAGATTGATCTCTTGGAGTTCGATTTAGCAGGTCTAGTAAGGATCCACTAAATTGACCACCGATTGTGCCAACAACCCTGGTATTTCACCGGCTCAGCGAGGAGTAAGGGAAATCCACAGGAGTTTGGCGCTATTCATATTGAGGAGTGGGCACAATAAATTTGGGAAACCAGCAATTAATAAATCAACAATAATTACAAAGTAAGATTTCTCTCTCCCAATAGTCCCAACCTCAGTCCTCCCCTTGCAGCTTGGGGGTGGCAGATATATTCTAGCTCCTCCCTCCCTCCCCAACACACCACTCACAGTTTGTTGGTCCTCAGCTGGAGACGCACAAGTTCTCTGATGGGCAGATAGTGAATGGAACACTCCAGGAACCATGTCACTAAGCCACCTAAAGTGAAGCATTGATTACTGGACAGGAAGTTGGCTACAGAAGGAACCAAAAGATGTTTCCTTCATTGTAACCCATTCAGGCTCCTTGACCCAACTCAACTGGGTGGTGCTTTATTGTCAGGGTGACTTCTCACCCAAGGCAATTTTTTTCCTGCAGCTGCTTGTCTTTTCATTTCCCAATAGAATCAATAACATCTTAGTGCCCCTAAACTTCAAAAGAAACTATACTTGAACCAAAAATGAAGCAAACTGTCACAAAACTCAAATGCAAATGAGGCCTGGCCCAGTCAGTCATTTCCCTTTGCTCACCAACAGATGGCAACAGATTGCTCCTGCCCCAGCTGGACAGCTTCGAGCAGCTCTGGGCTGTTCTTCTCCCACTTGATCAACAGGTGTCAGTAGAGAGCTGCCCCGTCTCCAGTGCTTTAAGCTGCAGGGCTTGCAGAAGGAAGTTTGCCTAGTGGGAATATCTGGCTTGTTTCTGGTACTGTTATGCCTTTGGAGCAGCATCTAGCCCAGTGTCCTGTCTGCCCACAGTGGCCAATGTCAGGGGCCTCTGTGAGTCCAGTCACATCTCCTGACATTGGTGGCAAATTAAATTAATTTCTGTTGTATATTTCTATTAGAACTTCAGACCAAATCCATCAAAGAAAGAAGGAGCTGGGCTATTTTCTGCCTTGCACCTCCTAGACAGACTAGATCACTACATTCTGAAAGCAGATGCTTTAGTAATGGTGGAGAAACGGGCTGGACGGCAAAGGGGTTTCCCTTCCTGCTAGAATTTTTGGGATTTGGAAATAGTTTCCTGTCTCAACTTGGACAAAAGGCAACATCTCAAAATTTGTCAGAAACCAACAAACCGAGAAGCACTTCTCTTTGGTCCATCAAACTGTTGTGTTCTGATTTTAATCTTTTTTCCCTTAAAAAAACAAACTTTATCGTGTAAGTTTACTCATTGAAAAAAAAAAGTCATTTTAGTTTGAAAAGCCCAAAACTTTACATGGGAAATTTTGACACTCACAAAACTGTTTTACAACATATTTTGGTGCCACTGCCCTTCTTTCCAGAACAGTTTTGATCTTCATGAATCAGCATTTCCCAGTAAATCAAGGGTGTGCTGAAAAAGACCTAGCCACAGGTACGGGTGGAGGACCTCAGCTTGTCTTTCTGATCCTATGTTAAGAGTAGCAAGACTATCGTTTGGGGACAAAAATCATTAATCGGGACCAATTTGTGAAACCTTTGCACTCATTGAACAATATGAGTTGCTTGTGGAGTAAGATACTACTTAGTGAATAGGAATATCACTAGGTAGACTTTAACTCATAAAGGCCTGGTCTACACTAGGACCTTAGTTCAAAATTAGCTCCCCAAGGTCGAATTTGTAAGCGATGCGTCCACACTACCAAGCCCGTTATTCCGGATGAAGTGGCGGTGGAATTCCAATACTGTAGTCCTGCTTTTCACGGAAAGTAACGCTGCTCCTGAATGTGTACATCCGAAATAACGTTAGTATGGACACTCCGGTGCCACTAATTCAAACTTATTGGCCTTTCGGAGGCCTCCCGCTGCTCCCCAGTGCTTTCTGGGGCTCCGAGTCCGAGGAAGCGCATTCAAGTTAACAGAGCCCACCTTGGACGACATTCGATTCTTCCCTGTAATGAGGACACGGAACTTGAATGTGTAAAATCGGATGCCCAGAAGTCGAACTTAGTAAATTCGAAATAATCTCCGAGTGTAGACACGGCCAAACTGACCCTATTTGAGAAGTTATTACTGACCAAGAATCAACATTGTTAGGAGATATATTATCTGCCTGTGCATGGGCCTTCTCTCACTGAGACAGCCTGAGGCCTTGTTCTTAAGTAAAGGCCTTTAGCTAAGCAGCAGGGGCAGCCATAAGCTAGGAAAGCAACAGTCAGGGCCTCACGCATCCCAAACCTGTCACACTGAAATAAGGCCATTTGGGGCTGTTAGAAAGGCGATCCAATCTCTCGCCTGCAGATAAAGAGAAGAGCCTAGAAGATTTAAAGAAAATTTAGGCTGACAGCTTTCTGTCTGGTAAGGACTCATCGAGTCAGGGTTGTGAAATCTTCTTTTCTTTATTGCTTTGTCATTATTCTCCCACTTCTCTATTGTTTATCTGAATGGTTTCTGGTTCTTTGATTGTTTCTGTCTGTTGGATAATTAATTTTTCTGGGTGTAAACCCATGAAGGTGGTGGGCTATAATTGGTTAGTGTTTCCCAATTTTATTTGGCCACGGAACCCTTTTAAACTCGAAAGAATTTTGCGGAACCCCTAATAACAGTCTTATATATAGTGAGTACAGGAATTTACGGTGGTATATAACAGGCGATCACACCACTGACAGACTGTGCACGCAGTGCTGAGTAGTGACATCATCGTCCCCACTTTCTGGCTAAGCTGGCATTACACAGGGACACTTACCGTGGCAAACACAAATGAAAGTAGTTTTCAATAAAATTCATAAATGTTTAAATATTAATTTTTTTAAAAAACCATAAAATGTGATTGTAATGGAATTTTCTCGAGGAACCCTTATTTTCACTTCACGGAACCCTGGCGTTCTGCGGAACACCATTTGGGAAACATTGGGTTCGATAACTGTGTTACAATGCGTCGGGATTGGCTAATTTAATTTCAGTAAACTGATTGGTTAAGAGCTTCAGGGGGGTAGCCGAGTGAGTCTGCACAGGATCAACTTAAAAAACAACAAATGGTCTGGTAGCACTTTATAGACTAACAAAATATGTAGATGATATCGTGGGCACAGCCCACTTCTTTAGATGACCAGCAGCAGAGACTATTACGATATAAATTGGAGCACACAGGAAGTAGGTGAGAAAACATAAGAACATAAGAACATAAGAACGGCCGTACCGGGTCAGACCAAAGGTCCATCTAGCCCAGTATCCTGTCTGCCGACAGTGGCCAGCACCAGGTGCCCCAGAGGGGGGTGGACCGAAGACAATGATCAAGCGCTTTGTCTCCTGCCATCCCTCTCCAGCCTCTGTCAAACAGAGGCCAAGGACACCATTCTATCCCCTGGCTAATAGCCTTTTATGGACCTAACCTCCATGAAATTATCTAGCTTCTCTTTAAACTCTGTTATAGTCCTAGCCTTCACAGCCTCCTCTGGCAAGGAGTTCCACATGCTGACTACACGCTGTGTGAAGAAGAACTTTCTTTTATTAGTTTTAAACCTGCTACCCATTAATTTCATTTGGTGTCCTCTAGTTCTTCTATTTAGGAACTAATAAATAACTTTTCGTTATCCGCCTCTCCACACCACTCATGATTTTATACACCTCTATCATATCCCCTCAGTCTCCTCTTTTCTAAACTGAAAAGTCCCAGTCGCTTAACCTCTCCTCATATGGGACCCGTTCCAAACCCCTAATCATTTTAGTTGCCCTTTTCTGAACCCTTTCCAAGGCCAAAATATCTTTTTGAGGTGGAGACCACATCTGTACACAGTATTCAAGATGTGGGCGTACCATAGTTTTATACAGGGGCAGTAAGATATTCGGTCTTATTTTCTATCCCTTTCTTAATAATACCTAGCATCCTATTTGCCTTTTTGACCGCCGCTGCACACTGTGTGGAAGTTTTCAGAGAACTGTCCACGATAACTCCAAGATCTCTTTCCTGATTTGTCGTAGCCAAATTAGCCCCCATCATACTGTGTATAGTTGGGGTTATTTTTCCCAATGTGCATTACTTTACACTTATCCACATTAAATTTCATTTGCCATTTTGTTGCCCAATCACTCAGTTTGGTGAGATCTTCTTGGAGTCCCTTACAGTCTGCTTCTGTCTTGACTATCCTAAACAGTTTGGTATCATCCGCAAACTTTACCACCTCACTGCTTACCCCTTTCTCCAGATCATTTATGAATAAGTTGAACAGGATTGGTCCTAGGACTGACCCTTGGGGGAATAGGAAATAAAGGGAATAAAAAGGAAAATAAGGGAATAAAGGAAAAAGGAAATTGGATTCATGCTTGCTGGAAGCTAACCCCAATATACATCAAGTTGTTTGCATCTCCAGACTTACGGTATTGCTGAGAATGTCTCTTTCTTCACTGCCGGCTTACAGGAAAGTGGAAGGAGACCCAACGGCATAGGCTGCTAGCGATCCAAATCAATAGTCGCTATTCACCCCAAGAAGACTTTATCGAATGGATGCCCCTTGAAAGTGGAGTCAAGATACATTCTGGTCTGAGGGCTAAACCCGACAGAAACACAGCCAAAATACCCGGGCTGCTTTCACTCCGCTGAGCGCTTTGTGTATGCAGTGTCGGAAGGCTCAGAAGGATTTCTGCCAGCTAATTTCCCACCTCTGACTTGGTTATCTTTATGCTGGGGCAGCAGGGCAGTTCGGTGGCTGTAGAGCACTAGTTTGCAGGTGTAGGGCTACCTCTGCCACTGAGTTGCATAGCCTTGAGCATGTCACTTCTTTCTCTGGGTCTGTTTTCCTATCCCTCCAATGGGCAGGAGGACACTGACCTTTTTGGGTAACGTGCTTGGCGATGCAGAGGCGGAAGTGCTGCGTGAGAGCCAGGCATTGTTATCCACCGTTCTCCTCCAGCGAGCTGGTTACACTGTGCACCTCATCAGTGGGGTCCTGGTGTCCTAACCGGGGGCCATACTTTAGCTCATGCGCTGTGCCTGACGTAGCTTCACACTTACTGCATGACGCTGTGCAAGTCCCTCATCCGCCCTGAGGCTCAGCGGTGCATTCTGGGAAACGGGTGGAATAACACTAACCTGTCATTGCTCCATCGATGGCAGGCACATCGACCAGAGAAGTATTTACACTGAAACGTACAAGCGGACTCCAACTTCCCACCTTCCTCTTCTCCTGTAGTCCTTTGTGCTCTTGATGAAATGGAGAACATCTCCTTTCACCTGGGATTGCAAGATTCCTTCTCCCATCACCTGGTCTTGTGTACCAAGGAATGTACGGCAGATGTATCTGCTAACTTAGTTGCCAGCTCATTGGTACGTATAAGCAGATGGACACCAGACCAGTGGTATGATCCCCCAAAGGCCAGTTAGCTTCCACCTGATTTATCTCCAAGATCTTTATCAAACGTTGCCTTTCAAACACACTACAATGCAGTTCAGAACCTGCACTAGTCCTGTCTGTCAAGCCCAAGTCATTTGTCTTAATAGATAAGGCCATGTTACGTTGCAGTGAACACATGAAGGGTGTGGAGGCTTCCGAGGACGGCTCTGATAGCTGGGTAGGCGCCTTTCTCCTCTGCCAATCCATCTTGTTGGGCACAAAGCCCTTTGCTGCGGAGAAACAATACGAATTGCATGTCATCATTTGTTTAGAAGTTATAAAAGAAACCCTCCATCAGCGCGGGCACAATTACCTTCCTCATCCGCCTGCTCCACCTCATTAAAAGGAAAATGTTACAATTAAAGTGCAGACTGGAGGAGCAGATTAATGTCCTGTTTCTAATGCATTGATGAATTGGCACTTACTCAAAGGAGGAGGGGGGAAATATTAAATAGTCGCTGGCTTTTTAAGAAAAAAAAGCTAATAAATAAAATAAAGATGAGAGAATCGTCTCTCTGCGCTGGAACGTCTCTGGCTACATCGCCCCGTTCCGATACATCTGTCAGTGGCAAGATTCTGATCAATAAAAACAAGTGACTTCCTAAAAGGGATCGTTTCTCTGCAGAGGGGATACCATTAGTGATCAAATGGCGAGTGATTAATCATACATATTAATGGAATATTAATAAAATGCTGTTTACTTGGGGAATTAACATGGATCAATTTTGTCAGCGAGTGTTATGGAGTGTGTTGGCCAGCTGGTCACGTCATCCCAAATGACACACTTTTCACCGCACCGGCGGTAGCTTTTCCTCCAGAGAACTGGAGCTCTCGTTACACATTTCTCTGCGCTGTTAGATCCAGTTTGACTAGATTGAGAAGATTTCAGCTGTTGTCGGTCATTTTGTTTGCTCTCTTTCCCCGTCTCTCTCGCTTCTCACACTGGCCCCATTGGATGGTTAGACCCCTGATCCTACAGACTCCTGGACTATAGTGCAAGATTCCAACCTACCTCACAATTTTCACGGTGAAAAATTACACTCGGATCACCCAGGATTTGATTGTCATTTATACTAGTCCCTTTTAACAGCCTTGGAAGTGTAAAGGGGCCTTAAAATGGACATAAATATGTCCAACT
The DNA here is from genome assembly GCA_019425775.1 of Rafetus swinhoei. Lineage (NCBI taxonomy): Eukaryota > Metazoa > Chordata > Testudines > Trionychidae > Rafetus > Rafetus swinhoei. Next base: position 54,605,908 of record CM033432.1, on the reverse strand, counting down.
TTCATTGATTCTAATGTAATTTACACCCATTGTACAGTGCCCAAATGGTACACTTTGTGTAAAAGCGAGCCATGACATCACTTGTATGTTTTGGTTATTGCATCATGAAAGTATCACTAATGATCAACATCTAAAGGGATAAGGAGGGTTTTAATTTGTTCCTGACCTACCCCTTTATACATCTGGATTTCCCCTGTGACTTGCCATTTGTTCAAATGCAACGCTGCGGAGGAAGAAGGGCTGCACCGGACGAAAGGTTGTGCTTGCATTATAAATACCCGCTCTGCCTACAATTACAGAACTTTAATGCTTTGTATAATTGCTAGCTGCAGCCTGCATTAATGTGCTGGATGAAAGAGGCGAGCGATTCCAACACTGAGAGCTCTGAGCCCCGGGGGGCCTAGAAGAATCATGGCGTATGATCTTGCAATTAATTATCGTGCCTTGCACTTTGAGGACCAGAATTTCAAAAGTGCTTCACTCCGACAGTTGATTTAGGGACCTAAATAGGAGCCGGGCAGTGATGAACCTTTGAGATTTTCCTACGGGCTTTGCTATGAAATAAGCGTCTCCGATTTTTCAAGTGCAAAACGGAGAGCCGAGGACGATGGCAGGGACAAGGAAAAGCAGAAAGTGACAAATCTCGGCTTCTTAAAACGTGACACTAACAGGTGCCCAAAGACTATTTGCCATTTCTTTTTGCCAGCGATCTCCACGATGGTGGGATAGACTCAGACTTGTGATGCCATGTTAAGAATGTGCATGGATTTGCTCTGTCCTCTGGCTTGTCAGCTCAAGGGATAGGAGTGTGGTATTGTCATCCTACCCCTTAATAGGCTGCTCCTGACAAAACCACCTCACCACGTCCTTGATTGGCATTCCCTGCAGAAGTAAAAATGGAGAGTCGTGTCAGGACTTGGAGCTGGTGGAGCAGGGGACTCAGATGAGAACATAAAATGATGCTAGAGATCAAAATTGAGATTCACTGGCAGAGCGATGCAGGAAGGTGAGTGGCCGGGCGACTCTTCCAGGGCAAAGGGGTCGGTGACATGGCTTGGATGAAAGACTCAAGCCGTCGAGTCAGCCGTAACAGGAATTTAACTTTTATCTAAACCTTTTGGGCATTCAAAAAAAGGGTCACCCCACCCCCTTCGGATCAGTCTTCTCTGATCTTCCTTGTGTCTGGTGGAACTAGAACCCAATCTGCTGAGCTCCCAGGAGAAAGGCCGTTCCTGCCAGATTTCTGGCCTACATCTGCAGACTTCAGTGGTTCCAACAGTACCGTGAAAGAGCTGGACTCTTTCTAGGCAGGGAAGCTCTGATTGGAAGCTTGCTCAGCACTCAACAGACTGGCCTTCAATTCAGCTAAATTCAACTGTGTGGAAGAGAGAAGGGGCATCTGGCAGGTTTCCCATGAGGGCCCTTCACCTTTGAAACTTGGTCCCCAGTTTGGATCCAAAAGAGTTCTGGTGTCCTGGCTTATAAAACACCCTGCAAGGATCAGCAGGCTCAGGGCGGGATGTTGGAAAGCTCTCCACTCTGTTTTCAGCTTGTGGGTTCATTGTGTGGTTAGTAGAAAGAGAGAGACTGAGACTTGAGGCCTTGTATAAGAGGCCCAATGTGAGGCCTGAGGCCTAAACTAAAGTAGTGGTCAAGCACTGCTGACATCAAGCTGACATCAGTACACACGGACAACTAGTGAACGCAGAGAAGTCCGGCTGTATAACTCCATTTTGCGTCAAAGAGCATCTTCAAGGGGACCAACTTTCTGGAATGGATGGTCCGGACCGGTCCATCTAGATGGACAAGTTGGCAACTCAAGCACCTACAGCCCAGAATGGATGCTCGTTTGGTGGAATAACTATGGGTATGTCTACACTAGCTCGTTAGTTCGAGCTAGGTAGGCAAATGAGGGCAACCGGAGTTGCAAACGAAGCCCGGGATTTAAGTATCCCGGGTTTCATTTGAATGTTTCCGAGCGCCGCCATTTTTAAATCCCCCTTAGTCCGAACTCCGTGCCCGCGGCTACATGCGGCACGGAATAGGTAGTTCGAATTAGAGACCCACAAGGAGTAACGGTAGTTCGAATTAGGATCTCTAATTCAAACTACCTACTCCGTGCCGCGTGTGGCGCGGCACGGAGTTCGACTAAGGGGATTTAAAATGGCGGCGCCAGAACATGCAAATGAAGCCCGGGATATTTAAATCCCGGGCATCATTTGCAACTCCGGTTGCCCTCATTTGCCTACCTAGCTCGAACTAACGAGCTAGTGTGGACATACCCTATGCAAAGTAATGAACAAAAGAGCCCAGCAATAACCGATTTCAGTATCAAGGGCTAGAACGGGAGCTAGAGCCTTGTTAGTGATTTTCTTTCCCCGGGCCACTTGGAATACGAATGTTCCACCACTTGCAGCTCTTGGTGAGCCTGGAAGCTGCTGGCTGCTGTTGTTGCCCGGGTAGCTGAGAAGACAGCAGAGCCGGGCGGGATGGGACACGTGCCAGTCACCAGGAACGTTAAACCAAAGTGAATCTGATCCGTTCCCCAAGTAACCAGGTCGAGGGAGTCATTTTGCTTCCAAAGTCGATCACGACGGCCGCGTCCATCATCTGAAACGGGGCTGAAAGATAAAGTCAGGTAAATGATTTCCTAATTTTCAGCCTGTCCTCCGCTGCCGGGAGAGACTCTTTAATCACTGTTACATAGCGAGCGGTGTCAGAGAGAAGCACTTACCTGCATTGTGTGCCTGGCAAATGGCTGCTTAAAATCTGATTCCAGCACATCCACAAAGGCCCTCACTAAATTATCATTTATTCCCAGACCCTGCTGTGTCAGGCGGGGATCCTTATGGCGAAATGTGTAATTACGGCAAGGCAGTGCGGGTGACTCAGCCAGCGCATCCACTGGTATTAGACTCAACGGGAAAAAGACGACAAATGCAATTCCCATTCCAGCCACGTCGATGGAAACAAGGAGAAGGGGCATCACGCCGACTCATCCACAAAGGCAGCTGCATGCTGCCAGCACGGCCAAGGATCTGCAGCCGGGGAGGCAGCAAAGTGAGGTGGGGAATTATGATTTGACTCACAACAAAAAAATCAATTACGTTATTTTTAATTAATCAATGTTTCCCAGTTTTCATCACGGCACCCCTCAGAAAACCCTCTCAAATCAATTTTACAGCATTTTCAGTGACCGGGGCCCCTCCCCTTTTTTGGTTTACAAAAGACAGAACTAAGAACAGAAGAACGGCCAGACGGGGTCAGACCAAAGGTCCATCCAGCCCAGTGTCCTGTCTGCTGACAGTGACCAATGCCAGGTGCCCCAGAGGGAGTGAACACAACAGGGAATCATCAAGTGATCCATCCTTGTCACCCATTCCCAGCTTCTGACAGCAGAGGCCAGGGACACCATCTCTCCCCATCCTGGCTAATAGCCATTGATGAACTTGTCCTCCATGAATCTATCTAGCTCTTTTTTGAACTCTGTTAAAGTCCCAGTCTTCACAACATCCTCTGGCGAGGAGTTCCACAGGTTGACTGTGCGCTGCATGAAGACAAACTTCCTTTTGTTTGTTTTAAACCTGCTACCTATTCATTTCATTTGGTGACCCCCCTAGTTCTTGTGTTATGGGAACAAGTAAATAACTTTTCCTTATTCACTTTCTCCACACCAGGCATGATTTTATAGACCTCTCTGATATCCCCCCTTAGTCTCCTCTTTACCAAGTGGAAAAGTCCCCATCTTGTTAATCTCTCCTCGCCTCATATGGTAGCTATTCCAAACCTCTAGTCATTTTAGTTGCCCTTTTTTGAACTTTTTCCCAATGCCAAGATCTCTTTTTTTTGAGATGAGGCGACCACATCCGTACTCAGTATTCAAGATGTGGGCGCACCATGGATTCATACAGAAGCAATAAGATATTCTCTGCTAATGTGTCTGCTTCCCCCCAAAAACCTGTTTCCCAACTGTTCTCAATAGAAAATTTTTTGCAACCTGCGCTGAGGTGTAGGTGCCAGGAATTTGTGTTGTCTAGGCATAAGTGCATAGAATCATGGAATCCCAAGGCTGGAAGAGACCTCAGGAGGTCATTGAGTCCCACCCCTGCCTAAAGCAGGACCAACGGGAGAATGGTTTCTTTACAGCTGTAGTGGGCAGATGGTCAGGCGGGAGCTGAGGCAAAGTTCTAGGCCAGGACTACTCAATACGGGGCCCGTGGGCCATTTGCGGCCCACGGTGCGTTTTGGGTTTACGTGGGGTTCAACATGCAGCCCGTGGGTGGGATCCTTTGGACATGGCCTCCACTGGGAACACGCTCCCCAATGGCGAGTCAATATAATGGCCTTCTGTTGATGTGCGATTTAGTCGTTAACGTCCTGGACTGTCATTGCTCATTCAAAGTGCTGTCAGATGGGTGGAAATTGGGTAAATGTTGCATTTGATTAATATCAGCAGAACTGACTTCAGTGGAGCCTGCATGTTGTGTAGTCTCGCCTTAATCTTTATAGTCATGCCCGTCAGTGTGAAATAAGCTATTTGCATATATTTGCATATATATTTGCATTTAAGTTGCGGCCCTCGGCATGTGCCAAAGTTGAGCCCTTCCGAAGTTGAGCAGCCCTGATCTAGGCAGAAACCCAACAGTGAAGTGGGGTTTTAGGGTTAAACCTGTTTCCTTTCTTCTAACAAAGTTCCTTGTTCCGTTACCAATGCATGCCTGGCTACAACCAAAGCGAAGTGCATAACCTGCCCCCAAAACTACTGTGCCTCCCCTCACAGGGCGGAGGACTCGAGTTGCAATGGGGTGAAGCAGATGGACACCACATCTGTCAAGAAAAGAACAGCTCCTGAAACAGCCTGAAGAAGGAAATTCTCCAGACAGTTCTGTCTAGCAGGCTTGGCTGAAACCCATAGCTGCTTTTCCTTCAAGGGAGGAAAAAAAAATGAAAAGAAAGGAGTTAATGGGCTTGATTGAACTTTGCTGAAAAACGAGGAAAAAAGGGGGGGGCAGGAACTGCTGAGGCAGCTCTATTCTGTGGTTTTGAACTTGAAGCTTTGAAAAGAGATGGGGAGAATCTTAAGGAATTAACGAGGACTACTGGGAAATTACACAGGAGGAACTTTTCGTGCTTTTGACTTTGAAAAACTTTGTGTGTACATTTGTGTGCATGTGTGTGTGTGTGTAGGTAGGCCCTCCCCATCCCTCTGGGCTTTTGAATTTTTAAAGGACTCATTGAGCCAGCACCTTGCAGGGGTAAAACAGTACAGAGAGTTGGTTTCTGGTCAAAGCTGGTGTGCAAACGCTCATTAGATTGTTACTTTTCCTGGAGAGCATCACAAAGCACATAATTAAACATGAAGGGCCAGATCTCTGAGCCTGTCCACTGCTGGAAAACACCGTTGCTCCATTGGCCTAGAACAATTTTGCCTAAAACTACCACCAATTCTTAGTTCGGGATTCTGGAGGGGTTTTTTTTGGCGGGGGGGAGCGGGTGATGAGAAAATAAAAACTTTTCCAGGGAAATAGACATTTTCCAGGACAATGGTTTGGTTAATCAACATACTCATTTGCCATAAAAAATGTGTAGACTGGAATTTTTCGACCAGTGTGCACAAAATGAAAAAGAGCAACATTTTTAAAAATGGGTGCTTCCTAACTCCATATTAAGAGAGCTAAATAAACAGTTTCTTCTTCAAAAAAAGTTTACGCATGACTGATTTCTGCTGAACGTACTGGGTGCTAATTACCGTAGTTGAAAATTAGGCTGCTTATTTAAATGCCTAAATAAGAATTTTTGGAGCTTGACGTTACACAACCATTTCCCCAAATCTTCTGCTAATTTTTAAGCAATTCTGTCTACGGCGCCAATAACTACTTTCTCCAGTAAATACCCTGGAGGTCTAGGCCGCAATTCCTGCATTCTCTCAATGCAAGTTTGTTCTTCCAGCAGCATGCAAGTGGTTACTTTGTGTTATGTGGATGTTAAAAACGCTTTTCTAGCATATAACTTGGAGGCCAGTAAGATTCACATTACCCAGGGAAAAAAGCACTACTGAAAATAGCAACAAGAGCGGAGAGCTGATATTTCTTTAATTATTGGTTTTAGTAATTGGCTAGAACATGGCCGGGTGGTTGGGATGAAAAGAATCAATAGTTCTTGTCTGCTAATGAATGATTTTCCACCAGTCCCCTGTGCAAGAGGGTTTCATTATAAAACAAAACCAACCAAACAAGAAAATAAACAGCCGAGAGCTTATGAAACCTCTGAAATTGCCTGGGTCTGGATTTCTGACTGAAATTACAAATAGCTGCAACTGTGCTTTTGGTAATCAGATTTTCTTGTCATTTTTCACACAGGCTGTTTACAGAACAAGAGTTAGGGACACTTGGAGCGTTTCATGCTCTCGTTCAGGCCACGTCTAGACAACGGTGATGATCGACGCTGTGGCGGTTGATCTTCTGGTGTTTGATTTAGCAGGTCTAGCACAGAGCTGCTAAATTGAATGCTGAGGGCACCCCCCATTGATGCCGGTACCTGGTCCTCATGAGGAGTAAGGGAAGTCGCCGGGAGCCTTCCTCCCATCGAACCCCCGCTGTGAGGACGGCACTGAAGTTCGGCTTAAGGTATGTTGACTCCAGCTCTGGTTTTTACGTAGCTGGAATTGCGTATCTCAAGCCGACCTTCGGCTACAGTGGAGACCTGGCCTCAGTAAAAGAAACAGACCCCGATTCTGGGTTTACAGTTTAGCATGTGCTTGCTTTGGTCTGATTGGCATCAACTATACTGAAGCGCACACGTCCGTGCTTTCCTGAATTGTGACCTGTAGCATGTGAAGTCAATGGGACTACTTCTTTGCCTCTGCCCCCAGCAACATTCTCAGCTCCTATTGGCTGGAAAATGGCCAATGGGAACTGAGAGATAGGTGAGGGTGGGGGCAGCGCGCAAAGCTTTTTCCCTTCCTCCCCAGCATCCAGAGCAGAGAGAAACCATTTAAAGCGGCGTGGGGTGCTCTGTCCCTAACAGTCCCAGCGAGGCAGCTGCAGGCCAGATCTGGTCCCGGGCTGCATCTTGCACACCCCTGCGGTACCTATTCCAGGGCGGGGTTAGAAAGCAAAGAGGATATTTTTATAGGGGGGCAGAATGAGCCAAGGAGTTCTAGCTCAGTCTGAGTGGCAACAATGGACACCCCCTCATTGTGGTAGGTGCCAAAGGGACGTAGAATCTTCACTAGCCTGATGTCTCGCAATGCCAGCCATGGCTAGCACGTCCCAACTCCTGTTATTCCCCTATGCCACCGCTCACGTTTCTTCCTCTCTCCTTTGTTTACCCAGACTCCCTCCCTCTTCCCTTCGCTTCCCCAGTGCCGCTGTCCACACAGCACCTTGTTTGCATAATGGCCCAGAAAGTGTGCAAAAGCAAATCTTGCGAGCAGAACCCACGTCTTCAGTGAGGAAAAGGGGCCGATAATTTCTCTTTCCCGAGAGATGCTTTCATTTTTCAGGACGGTCCGTGCTTTTTTTCAGGCTGCGGATGAAAAGAGAAAACACTTCATTTGCTCCTTGGGAGCCGGGGCCATAGATCATGGCCATGTTCCCTTGGAGACTGGAAATGGGCTTTTTGTGTGGGAATTGAGGCTGTCCTTCAAGAAAACTAAAATGATTCTCTCCACATTCATCAGGAGCGCGGTAATAGAGATTTTCTTCCAAAGCTGGGTAAATCCAGGCTCCTTAGTTCTTCTCTTTCCTTCTCTGCTCAATTATTCCATTATATTAGCCAAACTGTCTGAAACAAGCTGCTCTGGTTTCTACTTTTTCTACTTTTATCAGTTAAAAGGACTAGTTTTTTTTTTCTGGTGCACTGAGAATGTCTCTGCCAACTTTTGACCCGTAATGTATTTCTGCTTCCAAGTTCTAACGCTTGGGTGAAGCACAGTTTCTTTGGGAAAATCCACTGGCTGCACAGGGCTGGCCCATGGGAGACTCAAACTGGGTTTCTGTTCCTCTTCTCTTGCTGGGTCATGAGGAAAGGGGCACTGGCTAAGAATCACCCTTCCAGCTAGCAAGACACAGGCACTACATAAGATTCTATGCATGCCCGCTCGCGTGCCTGGCACAATTCAGGGCTAACCGCCTCTCTTGGACTCTGAGGGTATGCCTAGACTACAGGCTTTTGTCGACAGAAGTTTTGTCGACAGATACTGTCGACAAAGCTTCTGTCGACAAAGAGCGTCTAGACTACATCCAGTTCTGTCGACAAAGCAAGCCACTTTGTCGACATGACAGTGTAGACGCAAAGGACAGTGGAGATGCAATAACGCCTTCTGTCGACAGAACTCTGTCGACAAAAGGCATTATTCCTCGTAGAATGAGGTTTACAGCCGTTGACAAAACTGCCGAGTTCTGTCGACGTTATGTCGACAGAACTCGGCTGTAGTGTAGACGCAGGTATTGTTTTGTCGATAAAAGTCCACTTTTGTCGACAAAACCCTGTAGTCTAGACACACCCTGAGTGCATGCTTGTAGGTGACAGTCTCCCTGGAGCCCTGGGATTCGCCTTGACCCTGACCAACAGCATCCTGGGTATCAGCCACGATTACTCCACAGGCCTGACAAGGTTGTCCACCGGCAGGTTTTCCCCTGGGCTCCTTGTGACCAGTAGTTAACACAGTGAGCGGGCCGCTTTCCCAACCTGAAGCATGGGTTAATTTTAGCAGCAGGTTCAAGGTATTGCAGAAGATGACTAGAACTGAAAGCCATCACCAGGCTATACACCTGTCCAGCTAATCCTAGGCCCCACCACACCATGGCAACCAGCCAGGCAGGTGCAGCTTCCTCAGACACTCCAGGAAATTCAGTCGGTGTGGCAGCCTCTCGTTCTGCTCAGAGCTCCCCTCAGCTGCCCAGAAGAGGACTTTTGATGGGTTGGTTTCCAGCCTGGACGGGCACTTTGGTAGCATTCAGAGCCCCCTGGACAGGGTTACTTTTGGAGCTGTGTTGCCTTCCTGAGGGCTCCACTCTTGAGCAAACCCGCTGTACACCCTCAGTCAGCGTTCCAAGCATCCAACCCAGCTATGCGGCAGCTGTCCCAGCCGCAGGGCCACACGCAGTATTGGGAGATCATTCCAGACCGGCGCCGTGTCCTTCCTGGTACCTTCCTACGGACTGTCCCGTCAGGGTAAATGTGCAGCCTTTGGACAGGGGGGAGAGACGCCCCGGTTTTTGTAACACTCCCGCCATTCTGCTAGCTAGAGTCTCCCACTCAACAAGGTGGTTCCAATAACGCAGGGTCACCAGGGGAGTTACCCCAGCTGAGAAGCGGGTGTCTGTGATACCTCCCAGCGTTGTGAGGCAGGGAAACACACTTTACAGCTGGGAAATGGAGACTGGGATTCTGAAATCTCAAAGATTTCCTGGGACGCGGAAGCTGCTTCCTTGCCCAGCCCTGCTGAGAGGTCTTAGCGGCGGCCATATTGGGTCTGCCTTTGTCGTGGCTCACAGTGAAGCTGCTGCTCCTGCCACAGAGGTGACCAAGGAGTGGCCGGGCAGCCGGGACGAGGAGGTGCTGAGAGATGCCAGGACCAAATCCCATCCCGCTGGAGGGAGTGGGGAAGCCGGTGGGGACAAGGAGCTGTCTTGGTCAAGGTGACAGAGTTGGCTCCCCAGCGATTTTGAACAATCAGGGGGAAATGGGCTCACACCAAATATGATGGTTGCCAAAATTGTTGTGGTGAGTCAAAAAGTCGATTTTTTTCAGCCAAAATGTTTCATTTTAACTTTCCGATGTTTTGACACAAGCAAGGGGAAGAGTCACAGTCCGGCCAATCCTGCTTTCTGCAGAGTGGGATTTGAACTCAGGTCTCCACGCGGTCCAAGTGCTGGGGCTGTCTCGACTCTCCCGCTGAGGCTGTTCCACCTCTCGTCAGTCATTCAGGCAGGACTTCATGTGGGCATCTCACATCTTCAAAGAGCGTCCTGACTAGCCGGCTGCAGTGTCAGTCTCGCTGGCCCAGTGAAGAACATTACGGATGACTAGGAATTGTAATGCTATCAATGAATAGTCCTTTGGCCAGAGAAAAAGAGTGAGAAATCTCTGCAACATGGGGATCAGGACACTCACAGAGGAAGTGGGAAAATACAATTTTTGCCCACCTCTAAGCACAATTTTCCCCCTCGCTTGGCTCCATGCTGCTCTTCGTGCTGGGGGAAGATTGCAAAGTAACAAGCTAGCTTGTATTCAGTATCGTCATGTTACAACTGTCGTCTGAGCCCAGGGGAAATCAAACCTCAGCTAACAACAGTGTTTGCATGAAGTTATTAATGGTGAGGCTATAAACATTGGCTTAAGCCTTCTGCGATTTCCAGCTTTCCCTGCGCAAGGCAGGCTCTTGGGGCGACTACTCTGGGAGACGTCTGCAGCTAGTTTTTCGCTCCCCCGCCAGTGCTCGCCTCCACCATAATTGGAGAGGACACCGCGGGTAACATTTTCGCAAAGCATTCTGTCACACACACCTCTCAAACCCAGCTACGGTACGCCTACCGCATTGCCTGCCTCCGCTCGTTTTGTGACTCTAGCAAAGCCAGCGATTGAGTCTGTCTGGGATAATTTGGTCTGAGAAGCTCGGGTAGTTTTCGTGACAATGAATATCCTCTCAAGGAACAACAATCGGGATGAAATCTTTTCCTCGAGGGAATGTCTACAAGATATCACAACACATATCGCTAAATACCACATAGCAAGGCATAGCTGCCCCCTATTGCCCAGATGTTGCCCCCAGGCCCACCAACAGGTGGGGCAAAGGGGGAAATTGGGGGCCTGGTGGCCGCCCTTTAAATCGCCACTGGTCTGAGGTAAATAGGGCAGCGCTAAGGGCTGGGGGCCATGCCGTGCTCTAGGCAGTGCTGAAATCTGCCCGGCGGCCAGCATGGGTGCATGCTGGGCAGCGTGCAGGGCTGGCTGCCCCCAGTCCCACCCCTTCTGCATGAGGTCCCGCCCCTTCTGGGAGCAAGAGCCAGCCCCTTGCCCCGGGGGCCCACTGAGGCTGTCAGCACCTGTGGTTGTCACTTATCTCCTTTCCTAACTAAACTCTTTGGGTATGTCTAGACTACATGCCTCTGCCGACAGGCTCCCCGACATAGTCAGTGAAGTGGGGATTTAAATATCCTCGGCTTCATTAAAATAAAAATGGCCACCATGCTGTGCTGGCTCAGCTGATCGTCAGCACAGCTCGGCAGTCAAAACGCGGATCGGTCGACAGGGGAAGCCTTTGTCGACCACTCCCTTATGCCTCGTGGAACGAGATTTACAGGAGCGGTCGACAAAGGCTTCCGCTGTCGACCGATCCGCGTCTTGACTCACGCGCTATGCCGACGATCAGCTGAGCCGGCACAGCATGGCGGCCATTTTTATTTTAATGAAGCTGGGGATATTTAAATCCCCGCTTCACTGACTATGTCGGGGAGCCTATTTTACATGCCTCTGTCAGCAGAGGCATGTAGTCTAGACATACCCTTTCTATCCTTTCCTCTAGTCCTTTACTTCTGTCCCTGTTGCTATTACTTGACCTTCAGGTCCCTGCCTCAGCACCCAACCACACAGCAATAATGACCCTCCTGACTCCCTAGAGCGGTACGTCTCCTGTGCTAATACGGCTGTGTTTTGCGTAACATGCCTGGTATCCCCCGCCTCGGCTCAGACCAGAATTTCAGGGATTGGCAGCTGACTTTTTTCTTTCTCTTTCCAACCTCCGGGCTCATTGCTATTTGTTAAACTACAACGTAAGATATACACAACTAGACCGATGTGGCTTATTGAGTCGGGGAACTCTCGGAGAGCCTGGCGCTTTTTGGAACTGGTCCCCTTGCCGTTACTGCCACAGAAATGCAAGTGCAGGGCACAGCGATGTTGGCCATGGAATTACTGAGACTGGCTTTGCAAACTGGGTAACCCTTTGGCACTAGGTCTCAGAGCCTCCGTCAACTGACTGAGCTCTGGCTGTGAGGCTCAAATTTACAGTGTAAACAGCTGGGCTTCAGCTGCGCCCTGGACTCTGAGGCCCACTCTCTTTGTCGGGTCCAAGAGCAATGGCTCCAGCCCAAGCTTGATTGTCTACACTGCACTTTTTAGCTCTGAGCCCCACGAGGTGAAGTCGAGTGGCCTGGACCTCCTATGGCCATGCCATGGGCTCTACTACTGCAGGGTAGCCATATGCTTTGGGCGAGCTTTCCCGAGCCACCTAAAGGAGTCCATGTGTTTCAGATGGAAGATCTCAGCCTTAGTATGACCCACCACCAAGGAATGTTAAGAGCCCTCCTCCCATGGAGGGATGAGAGACGCACAGGTTTGAAAGGGACCACGAGGGTCAGCTAGTCTGCCCCCCTGCCAAGATACAGCACTTGTTGGATCTAAGCCATTCAAGAGAGACGGCTGTCCAGCCTCTTTTTTGTGATCCTCCAGGAAAGGAGCTTCCATGGCCTCCCTAGGCATCGGTTCTGTTGCCCTGCTGTTCGCACGGTTATGGAGCTCATCCTGGGATTTAATCCAAATCTGCTGGGCTGTCGTTTGAACCCTTCACCTCCCATCCTGCCCTCTGTGGCAAGAGAGGGCAACTTTTCTCCAGCGTTTTAATGGCGGCCTTTCAAGCATGTGCGCAGGCCGCTAGCGGGTCTGTCCTTAATCTCCTCTTCTCCAAGCTAAGCAGGCCCCGTTAAACTCCTTTGCTCCTCCAGCTTTGAGCACCTTAGTCACTCAACTCTGGACCCTTTCTATACATTGCATGCCACACTCGAGCTGAATCCTTACCCACGCCAAGTACAGGAAAACTATCATCTCCCGTGACTCGCGTGCTATGCTTCTGTTCACGCACCCTAATGTTGCAGTGGCCTTTTTTTGCAACAGCATTGCATTGCTGACTCATGTCGAGGGTGTGCTCCACTGCAGCTCCCAGGTCCTTCCCAGAAGTGCTGCTGCTGAGCCAGAGACCCCCCCACTCTGTATCCCGGCTGTGGGTTCTCACACTGTGGGTTCTCTTCCCCTAAGTGTAGCACCTTGCGCTTGTCTTTGCTGAATTTCATTTTGGTGTCTAGCACTAGGGCCCTACCAAATTCCTGGCCATGAAAAATGCAGCACAGACCTTGAAATCTGGTCTTTTGTGGGCTTTTGCCCTATACTATACAGATTTCACTGGGGGTGGGGGAACCAGCGTTTTTCAAATTGGGGGCCCTGACCCAAAAAGGAGTTGCAGGGGAATCACAAGGGTATTTCGGGGGGGGAGGTGTTGTGGTATTGTCACCCTTACTTCTCTGCTTCCTTCAGAGCAGGGCAGATGGAGAGCAGCAGCTGCTGGCTGGGAGCCCAGCTCTGAAGGCAGAGCCCTGCCAGCAGCAGTGCAGAAGTAAGGGTGGCAATCAAAGGTGAAGGTAAGCTGGTGCATCCTGGTGTGGAGCACCAGTAAGAGACTGAGCGGCTGGGGGCGGGGCTCCAGATGCTGCCAGAACCCTGGATTGTGCAGCCACAGGGCACCCAAGCTCCAGTCCCAGTACTTGGGCAACCAGGCACTGCAGTTCCCACCACTCCTGCCAGCCTCAAGGTGGGAAAAGATGGTCCACAAGGGGCCCACAAACTAACTGCACTCCCAGCCCCAAGCTCTCTCCACGCTCCCCCAACTGCTGCCCTGACTCATGCATTCCCCCATATCCCCAACCTCTGCCCTAAATCATGCACCCCCCACATCCCCAACTCCTGCCCTGACTCCCCCACAGTCCATCCCACACTTAAATTTCTTACAGGGACTGTCCTATTGCAACCTTCCCCACCTCCTGCACTGTCCCTCCACCCCCAACTGGAGGGGTGGTTGTGATAGGACAGTCCCTGTAAGAAATTTAAGTCACTTTCTCCCCGGTGGGCAATCTCATATCATGCCAGGCTTACTTCTGCACCACTGTCTACAGAGCTGGGCAGCCAGAGAGTGCTAGTTGCTGATGGAGGGCCCAGCTCTGTGGGGAGCCATGCAGAAGTCAGGATGGCAAAAGAAAGTAATAATCCCAGGCCATCCTGACTTCTGCCCAGCTGCTGGCAGTGATTCTGCTTTCAGAGCGGGGATCCCAGCCAGCAGCTGCTGCTCTCCAGCTGCCCAGCTCTGAAGGCAGCGCAGCCACCAGCAGCGGCACTGGAGTCAGGGAAGCAGAATCGCAAGCCTCCTACAATAAAGTTGGGATACCCCCCCACCCCACAGCTCCTTTTTGGGTCACAACCCCTACAATTACAACCTCATGACCTTTCAGATGACAATCGCTGAAAACATAAATTGTACTATTTTAAAATCCTATGATTGTGCAACTGACCAAAATGGACTGTGAATGTGGGAGGGATCTATCTATAACCCACTTCTCCAATTTATTTGAATTTTAGCTCTGTCCTGCACAGTATCGGCAAAATCCCTGTAGGTATGCCCTCTATTCCTACATTCAGGTCATTAAAGATGTTAAACATCAGACCCTGAACAGATCCCTGTGGAAACCCACTTGAGACCTTGCTCCAGTGAGACGTCATTTCATTCATAGTTACTCTTTGCAGTTGTTTATCCAGTTTTGCTAAGTAGCAGTTTGGTGGAAAAGGACCTGGGGGTTACAGTGGATGAGAAGCTGGATATGAATCAGCAATGTGCCCAAGAAGGCTAATGGCATATTGGGGTGCATTACGAGGAGCATTTCCAACATATCTAGAGAAGTGATTATTCCCCTTTATTCAGCACTGGTGAGGCCACATCTGGAGTATTGTGTCCAGTTCTGGGCTCCTCACTACAGAAAGGATGTGGACACATTGGAGAGGGTCCAGCAGAGGGCAACCAAAATGATGAGGGGGCTGGAGCACATGACCTATGAGGAGAGGCTGAGGGATTTGGGTTTGTTTAGTCTGCAGAAGAGAAGAGTGAGGGGGGATTTGATAGCAGCCTTCAACTCCCTGAAGGGAGGTTCCAAAGAGGCTGGAGAGAGGCTGTTCTCAGTAGTGACAGATGGCAGAACGAGGAGCAATGGTCTCAAGTGGCTGTGGGGAAGGTCTAGGTTGGATATTAGGAAAAACTATTTCCCTAGGAGGGTGGGGAAGCACTGGAATGGGTTACTTAGGGAGGTGGTGGAATCTCCATCCCTAGAGGTTTTTAAGTCTCAGCTTGACAAAGCCCTGGCTGGGATGATTGAGTTGGGGTTGGTCCTGCCTAGAGCAGGGGGCTGGACTTGATGACTCCTGAGGTCTCTGCCAGCCCTAGGATTCTAAGTCTCCACTGAATGGTGTTTGGCTGAGTCTGCGTTTCCCCAGCTCACTTATCAGAATGTCCTGGGGATGGTGTCAAAAGCCCTGCTGAAGTCCAGGTATATTACGTCCACCACATTCCACCACCCACCAGATCATTTACCTTGTCAAAGAAAGAAATTGAGCTGGGCTGATGGGATTTGTTCTTGGTAAATCCGTGTTGGCTGCTAGTGATCAGCCCTTCATCCTCTAGCTCTTCCCAAATTGAACTTTCAGGCATAAGTCACCTAACAGAGACTCAGAAAGCGGTCTAGTCCAGACTGTGAGACTTTGTGGTGGAATCCATTCCATCCAGGAATAATCCACTCCGCAGCTTGATCGTCTCCCTCTGGCCTCCCTCCTTTGGCTGGTTCTGGAGTGAGCGCCTATAAAGTGCGTTTTATTGTTTGTCACCTGCAGCACTTGAAAAAATTACACAAATCCATCAAAGTAATGAATCTTCTCAGCAGTGGCAAATAGACAGAGACAGACAGGCACTCATCCGAAACAAGTCATTTTTAAAAATTAATATAAAATAAACAACTGGCCTTTGCTTCATTCCCAGGAGGCGAGTGTGTGAACAAGGGAGGGGGGGTGGAAGGGACAACGAGAACAGCAAGGGGATTTATTCACGGACATGTTCTACTGATGTAGGCAATCAGCTGGCTGGAGTATCAATAAAACAC
Organism: Rafetus swinhoei; assembly: GCA_019425775.1. Lineage (NCBI taxonomy): Eukaryota > Metazoa > Chordata > Testudines > Trionychidae > Rafetus > Rafetus swinhoei. The sequence goes on along the minus strand of CM033432.1, from coordinate 54,589,934 downwards.
CAGGGGGAAGGGGCTCCCGGCCCCCAAACTTTGGGGGCTTTGGGCTTGGTAGGGCTGATGAGGGTGGATGGTCTAGTAGATCAGGCATGGCCGGTCAGATATTCGCCTCCTTGCCTTCTGGGATGGCATAAAGGCCACCAAATTAGAGTCCAGTTTTGTGACATCAGGTGTTTGGCCCTGACCTTGGAGCCCAGGATCCTCGCACCTGCCCATCTCCGGCTTTGCAAAGTGCTTGTCGGAGGGGATTCCCCATCTCACAGAGGGTTGTGATGGGGGAACCCATGCTCTCCAGCAGGTGACGCACATGGGATGAGAGGAGGCTAGATGGCAAGAGGTGACATTGCAGGAGATAACTTGGATCCTGCCCGTGTACGCCAGACAACGGAGCGGGGAAAGGAGGAAGACGACGTGCAGGTTCCAGGGGCAGGGATCTTACTGGCTAGCTGATTATTTCTGGCCCATGTTCAAGGCGCTTGGGGAGCAGCGGATGGGCTGAACCGGTTAGGATGAGCTCAGATGCTTGGAGAGATCCCAAGATTGCTGTTTATATTCCCGTTTCGACCTCACTCCGAGCCAGCAGCCACTTGGCCACTGTGCCTTGCCCATCACCCACGCTGCGGTCTGGGCTCTCTTGGAGAATGTCCATGCTGACTGTCCGACACTGAACTATGACCTCTGGCCATGTCTCCCAATGGCCTGCAGACAGGGCAGACCATCAGTGTTCACCGCCCCTTGTGCAATAGTGGGTTGGAGGGATAGGGGGCTGACAATGGTCATGTTGAGCAGCGTGGAAGTACAGGAACCTTGGTTTGAATCCTGCCTCTGCCACTGGCCCAGCGTGGGACTTTGGGCAAGACCCTACATATCTTTATTTCACTTGTGAACTCTTTGGTCCAGCACATGTCCTTGCACTGTGTGTTTGTGCACAGCTCTGTGGAGTGCAGAGTTAGTGCCTCAAATGGAAAAGGTCAGAAGTAAATGGTCAGTCAGCGCCTTTAGCTGTTGTTAATATTTATAGCGCAGCAACACCATACGATGCTGTCATTTGTCTGATCATGGAATCAAAGGACTGGAAGGGACCTTGGGGGGTCATTGAATCCAGTCCCCTGCCCTCCCAGCAGGACCAAACATCATCTTGACCGTCCCTGATAGATGTCTGTCCGACCTGCTCTTAAATATTTCCAGTGATGGAGATTCCACAACTTCCCTCGGCAATTTATTTCAGTGTTTCACCACTCAGACAGTTTTTCCTAATGTCCAACCTAACTCTCCCTTGCTGCAGTTTAAGCTCATTGCTCCTTGTCCTATCATCCGAGGTTAAGAAGAACAATTTTTCTCCCTCCTCCTTGTAATAAACTTTTAGATACTTGAAAATGACTATCGTGTGCCCTCTCAGTCGTCTCTTTCCTAGACTAAACAAACCCAGTTTTTTTAAATCTTCCCTCTTAGCTCATGTTTTCTAGATCTTGAATCATTTTTGTTGCTCTTCTCTGGACCGTCTCCAATTTCTCCACATCCTTCCCTAAAATATGGCACCCAGAACTGGAGTATTGTGTCATGGGCCTAACGAGCACAGAGCAGAACAGATGAATGTCTTCTCATGCCCTGCTTATAACATGCCTGCTAGCACATCCCAGAATCATGTTCGCTTTTTTTTTTTTTTTTGCCACAGCATCACATGCTTACATTTAGTTTGGTCCCCTTGTGGACCATCTTTTCCCATAAAACTCCTTCCAAAGCTGTCATTTCCCATTCTGTATGCGTGCAACGGATTGTTCCTTCCTAAGTGGAGCACTTTGCATTTGTCCTTATTTCACCCTATTTACCTCAGACAAATTCCCCAATTTGTCCACATCATTTCAATTTTAATCCTACCCTCCAAAGCACTTGCAACCCTTCCCAGCTTGGTATCATCCGCAAACACTATGGCTGCGTCTAGACTGGCAAGTTTTTCATAAAGCAGCCGCTTATGAAAAACTGCCAGCTGTCTACACTGGTTACTTGAATTTGACAAGAACACTGACAATCTAATGTAAGATTGTCAGTGTTCTTGCGCAAATACTATGATGCTCCCGCTCAGGATAAGCCCTCTTGCGCAAAATGTATTTGCGCAAGAGGGCCAGTGTAGACAGGAGGACTGTTTTGTGCAAAAAGCCCCAATGGCGAAAATGGTGATCGGGCTTTCTTGCGAAAACTCGTCTAGATTGGCACGGATGCTTTTCTGCAAAAAGTGCTTTTGCGCAAAAGCATCCATGCCAATCTAGACGCTCTTTTCCGCAAATGCTTTTAACGGAAAAACTTTTCCGTTAAAAGCATTTGCGGAAAATCATGCCAGTCTAGACGCAGCCTATAAGCGTACCCTCTATGCCATTGTCTGAATTACTGATGAAGATAGTGAACAGAACCAGACCTAGGACTGATCCCTGAGGAACGCCGCTGGTTATGCCCCTCCGGTATGATGGTGAACCATTGATAACTACTCTCTGGACATGGTTATCCAACCAGTTTTGCACCCACCTAGTAGTAGCTCCACCAAGGTTGCATTTCCCTAGTTTGTGTTTCAGAAGGTCATGCAAGACTGTATCAAAAGCTTTATTGAAGTCAAGATAAAGCACTTCCACCACTTCCCCCCATACACAAGGCTAGTTACCCTGCCGAAGAAAGCTATCAGGTTGGTTTGACACAATTTGTTCTTGACAAATCCATGCTGACTGTTACTTATCCCCTTATTATCTGCTAAATGCTCGCTAACTAATTGCTTAATTATTTGCGCCATTATCTTTCGAGGTACAGAAGTTAAGCTGACTGCTCTGTAATTCCCACGGTTGTCCTTATTTCCCTCGTTTGTAAAGGGGTCCTAGATGTGCCCTTTTCCAGCCTGGTGGAATCTCTCCCGTCTTCTATGACTTTTCAAAGATATTCTCTAATCAGCATGAGTTTGGCAGGGACAGAGCCATGGGTGCTGAGAAAATCTGTGTGTAAGTAACAGGACAGCTCCAAGCTTTTAAATCACAGGTCTATCATGCTAACCCCTAAATCCAAGTTCTCTGAAGGTGCTGGGGACCAGTGGATGGGCTGAACCGGTTTGCTTGCTGCCTTCATTTACTCACATGCAGCACCCTCCAGCCATAATTGCTTGTGCTATTTTGTCTGTGTCTGAGTTGGATTGTAAACTCCTGAAGGGCAGTATTGTGTCTTCGTTTATGACTGTCCGGTGCCAGTTTCTCTGGGTGTACTCAATAAATACCTGTCTCTTCTGCCTCCCTCTTTATCTCAATAAATACCTGCCATTTGCCTCCCTTCATAATTCACAATTGTCACCTTTTTGCACCTTTGGTATCTAACAGCCTGTCTATTCCCTGTGCACAATGCCAAAGGAAACGGAGAACAATGGACTCACCGCTCTTGTGGCTCGGTACGGCACAGATGGTAGCTCCTTCTCTAGCATTACCCAATGTGCGGTGTCCTGCCTCTTCAGCCCCCCAGCTGGGTCACGTGCAGTCCCTCTCTCCTGCCAGGGTGACAAACAAAACTCCTTTGGTGTGACGGGGGCTGTGAGTTTGGACCCCATGGTCCTTACCTCCATCCTAATCAGCCTTTCAACAATTCTTATTCTTTTAGTCCCCTTCCCTGATGGCTGGTAGGGAAACCCAGGCCTTCCCGCCACACCGGGTTCCAGCCAAGGAAGTGTGTAATCAGCCAGCAAAGTCTGTCTATTCAGACCTGCCCCCTCTACCTCCTTGGGCTTCTTCTACCTCCACCGGTCTGCAGGCTCTTCCTTCTCAAGCCCCATGGCCTGTCTGGGTTCACCCTTCTTTCTGGGCCAGGACTCACAGGGCTTCCCCTTCACAGTCCTCCAGCAATCCCAACTGAAGAGATAAATTCGGGTCTGGTCTACACTGCAAAGTTGGGTGGACCCAGCGATGCCACTCAGGTGTGAAAAACCCACTCCTCAAAGGGATTTAGTCAAGCTGCTCTGACAGTGCTCAGTCAACGGAACAATGCTTCTGCCAGCCTAACCCCCGCCCTTGGGGAGGTGGATTACCTCTGCGGATGGGAGAACCCCTCTTGTTGCTATGGGAAGTGTTTGCCCCCAAGTGCTGCAGCTGTGGCCCTGTAGTGTCTCAAGGGCAGACGCATTCTTACATTCCCTTCACCTCTCCTCAGGCTTGGCCTTTGTTCTCCTCTGTTCCTCTGCTCCATTCCTCTGCTGAATTGCCCCCAGGGCTGTCTGCCAGTAAGCCCCAACACTGAGCTTCCATCATGGCTCACCACCAGAGATGGTTTCGCTGCTTTATGTCGCTCCTGGACCATCACCAGAACTTCTCTCGGGAGAGGACCCCAGAGCCCAGACATCCTTGTCAATTCACCGGCCTGGGGAGCAGTCACAAACCAGTAGACAAAGAAGCAGGTTATTGGATGGGCAAAGAAGAAGGCAGCACCTTGGGAGAAGAATTTACAGCCAGTCAGTGGGCACGTCACTGCAGCATGGGCAGGAGAGCCACAGCAAGAAACTCAGCAAAGAGATGCACAGACTGACCAACAACAGCAATTGCAGGCGGTCCAAGATACAACAACTCGGAAGCAGCCCCATTTCAGCACAGCTATGAAAAACACCCTTTCGGTCTTTTTAGAACAATCTCCAATCTAAGGGTATGTCTAGATTACATGCCTCTGCCGACAGAGGCATGTAAAATAGGCTACCCGACATAGTCAATGAAGTGAGGATTTAAATATCCCTGGCTTCATTAAAATAAAAATGGCCGCCGCGCTATGCTGGCTCAGCTGATCGTCGGCACAGCGCGGCAGTCAAGACGCGGATCAGTCAACAGAGAACGCCTTTGTCGACCGCTCCCTTATGCCTCGTGAAACGAGGTTTACAGGAGCTGTCGACAAAGGCTTCCCTTGTCGACCGATCCGCGTGTTGACTCGTGCTGTGTCGACAATCAGCTGAGCCGGCACAGAGTGGTGGCCATTTTTATTTTAATGAAGCCGGGGATATTTAAATCCTCACTTCATTGACTATGTCGGGTAGCCTATTTTACATGCCTCTGTCGGCAGAGGCATGTAATCTAGACATACCCTAAGAGTGGCCAGCGGTGGAGTAGCCACAGACACCCAAGGTAAGTTGTTCCAAGGGTTAACTGTCCTCGCTGTTAAAAATGTGCCCTCAATTTCCAGTCTGAATTTGCTGAGTTTCAAGTGGTGTCCATGGGGTGCTGTTAGACCATTGAAAGCTGGGCTGGCGAGACTGCAGGCATCACATTTCGGTTCCCCAGGCAGGTCCTTACAGCCAGAGATCCAGTCATCCTGTAGCGTTCTCGTTGCTGAGCGACACAGATTGCATTCCTGGAGTTTCTCACTGGAAGGCACGTGTCCCAATCCATTCCTCATCCTTGTACCTCTTCTCCAAATGCTCTCCAATTTCCCATCAACCACTGCAGTTCTCTGAGGAGGCCTCAGCTGCTTCTGCCTGGCAGGGCTTATGGGTTCAAGAGAGACAGCCGTTCGTTCGCCATTGCTTCAGCTGCCAATGGAAGAGGGTGCCTTGCCGTAGGGGGCTAAAGCAACACACAGTTGCCGCCTGGCATCTTGATTGCCCCAGGCCCCAATCCTGCACTTCGTAGCAGAACTGGCTCACGTGAGCCTTGGGGTATTTGCTGTCTTTCTTTTAAAGCCCCGAGCTCCCAGAGACCCGCGATTATGTGGAGTTGCTTAAAATAAAGTAATTTCAACTACACTGAAAAAAAGGCAACAATATTCATTTTGGTGAAAAACCATTTTTCTACAGAAAACACTTTTCAGTGTGGTGGTGGGGAGGAACCCCTCCAACCCAATCCAATAGCCACAAAGGCAGCCGAAACAGAACAATTAACTTGCTTACATGGATTGGACTTTATAACTTATTTTTCCGATTTTAAAATGTTACAGTTGAGCCTTTATTAACGTGTCAGCTCAGAGCGCCGTCAGCTGTCACTTCAGTGAGGGGTAGATCAGAGCCAGAAGCAGGGAAAATGCAGAAAAAGGTTCCACCGAAAAAATGCTGATTTCACCATATCCAGAAGGAAACAATCCTGCTGCATTAAAGATTCAGGAAGCAAGAGGCCGGCGGATGGGAAATTGCTCTGTGCAGCTTGAATTCTTTCTCATTTGACCTGGTACCATCTTGAATTTTTTATTTATTAGTCTATAAATAGGCCAATGTGTCGGGTACCTATGGGGCCTTTGCTTGACCAAGACACAGTGCCGTGCTGTCAAAAAGAGCTAATCCAGCAGAGGACTACGAAAGGCAGAGAGACAGAGAGTGGGAAGGAAGATTAATGGATCTTGAATTGTTGCTAATTTATGGGGCTCTGAGATTCCCACTTCCATATGTCTCTGAGAAATGACACCACCACTTCAGGAGCAGAGATTAATCGGAGTCAGCGTGAGAAGGACAAAACAAATCATCTAACGTGGGGATCTCATTTGAGGGCCGTTAGTAAAAGCATTGGGATGAATGGCTTTTGTAAAGCCCTCACGACTGTACGATTCCCCACCCCCCGCCTTTTATTGCTGCTCTGTAAATGGCGATCTGTAATGTACGAGGCGGGGTAGCGGCCCAAAACTCTTTTTGGCATGTGCAGTTGACACTCTAGGACTGCAGGAACAGAGGAAATGCCAGTTTGGTTCATACCCGAGGTCCATCTCTAATCGCATCTCTAACAGCAGGGGCTTCTCTAGACTACGCTGAAGTGCCGAAAGAGGATATGCAAATTCTGTGGGAAAATGGAGCTTTCGAAAGTGAAAGTCGTTGGGATGCATTTTTTCCGACAACCCCCCCCTTTTTTTGAAAAGCCGCTCTTCCTCAAAAAATGAGGTTTACGTGGCTTTTCGAGAAAGG